>JAHZTW010000001.1:88162170-88369752 GCA_020283515.1 Alliaria petiolata
TAAAAGAGATAATAATTTAAAAACTTATAAAACATATCACATTCGTCTTCTGGACGAATATTATCATGCGGTTCTTCTGGAACTCTGCATGTATATCTTCCAGACATTTATTTTCACACGGTTCTTCTGAAACCTTTCATAAATATCTTCAAGATATTTATTTTGTGTGATTTTCTGATTATTTGGGTAATGACTTGCGAAAACCGTATTTTGTGTTGTCAATAGACACACATGTGACCATATAGTCAATATCATAAAACGGCCTGCATGGTGGATGGATTGATCCACATATATCATCATGTATTCTCTTTAGAAATACAAGATATTCATTTTCAATTTTTGCTGGCGAGGGCCTACTTATGATAATTCACATAAACTATTATAATAGGTAAGTTATTATATGTGTTTTATATTTTTATATGCTATATCATATGAGAAATAGTGAGATAGCGAGAGAGATAAGGTAAGAGAGAGAAGTGAATTTCATTCTACTTCTAATTCCATTTGCTTCAAAGCTTTACAAAGGTTTACATAGGGAGACAAATCCCTTATCAAGATGACACGTATGTTAAGATGCAATACGACAAATAATGATGAATTATCATCGTTATCACAATACAAATAACTATATAAAAATGGTTAGAATATTATGTATATTCTATAAATATTACCATAACAACCCTCTAAAAATTATATTTCCATTTACCACTTTTTTTTTTGATCCAAATCTCATTTTCATTCATAATTTTAAACTGAGTATGGGTTAAATAAGCTTAAGGCCCATTAGCCCAGCCCATCTGCTACGCTGTTTTTCTCTCGACAAATGAAACTAAAGCTGATCGCTTCAAATTCCTTTGCCAAACCAACGATATCTGCGATGATTCCATGGAGTTCTGAAAAAACTCATCTCCGTCGTCAGTGCTTCTTCCGTCGTCAGTATTTGACGAGGAAGAAGTCAAATGTGTAATTAGTTATCGATCGGTGTGGCCTTCTTATAGTTTAGTGCTTAGTTTAGAATATAACAGAAGCATCACTGGCTGTTTGGAATGCTATGTATTTGAGTATCACCATATAAGCTGTGTAGTGCATAAACCCACATCAGAGTCTATCATTCGAAATTGGTCTTGTCTAGGTTTAAGAATAATGTGTTTAAGTTGTGCTTAGGCTCTGTTTGTCCTAAAAAAAATGTCGATTTCGCTACCTGATGAATCTTCCAAAACAACGACTGCGATCTAGCAATTAAACGTATACATAATGCACTATTAAACTATTTTATATAGTAAATCCGGAAAATCTTTTTTGTTAAAAAAAAAAAACTATTTTATATAGTGCCTGATTATGCTAAAATTTCACTCTCATGTATGTTTTCTATTTTTGCTATCTATAATGCTGCATTTCGTGTTTGGTATATAATATGTAAAGATCCGGATCCGATCTATTTGAATAAGTTTAAATGAATTGATTTGCCTACCTATGTAATCAAAGTACACTTATCTTTTCCGGTCACTTATCCCGAGAGAACTCTAGAGTTAAGCGAGCTTATGCGGATGGGCCGGTAACCTTCCGGGAAGTGCTCTGCGGAACCGTGTGAGTGAGGCCAAAACACGGGGAAAGGTCATGTGGTAATTGCAGGGTCAGTAAATAAGTCGGTCGGGCCATCGAGAAAAATAACGCATCGACCGTCGGACAAGGACGGGGAGCCCACATCCTGAGAGAGGTGTGGGGCCTCGCTGGCAGGGGCGTTCGGGGTGTTAAAAGTGGTATCAGAGCAAGGGAAGTCAAACTGGTTCTGTCCCGGGAGACTGTTTTGGGGTTTGGGGTTAGGGTTCACACTGGCGGGATCATAATTCGGGGATGAATTCCCGTTTAGTGGGGAAGAATTGAAACGACCCGGGCCCGGCCCATTTGAATAAGTTCAAATGGATTGATTTGGCTACCTATGTCATCAAAGTGCACTTACCTTTTCCGGTCACTTACTCCGAGAGAACTTCAGAGTTAAGCGTGCTTATGCTGGAGTAGGACTAAGATGGGTGACTTTCGGGGAAGTTATTTGTGGAACCGTGTGAGTGAGATCAAAACACGGGGAAAGGTCATGTGGTGATTGCAGAGACAGTAAATAAGTCGGTCGGACCACCGAGAAAAATAACGCACCGACATTTCAGACAAGGGCGTGGAGCCTACAACCCGAGAAAGGTGTAGGGCCTCGCTGTCAGGGGCGGTCGGAGTGTTAAAAATGGTATTATGACACTCGTCCTTACTCTTAACCAATACGACATGTCAAATATGCAAATCTTATTCCTAAAATCATATCTGAAACGCTTTACATAAACCAACTTTAAAATTAAACCAACAAATCCATAGTATTCAAATGAAATCTTTTTAAAATAACGAATAAAACCAATATGTCCCTCAAAACTAGCACCACACCAGAACGACTATTCTTACACTTTTTCGAACTTACCTGCAAAAGAAGAGGGGTGAGTAAATGGATTACTCAGTGAGGGCGAGTCTAACGGACTCACGAATTCACCGCAAACGATTTAACTACACGACAACGCAAGTCTAGACCTAAAACACGCAGAAATCGTCACGTCCTATGACGCACACTCATCACACAAGAGAATCCTATCGTTTTAGTGCATCGTACCTAGAGGTCCTTATCCGGACTTATCGTTTCAGTGCATCGCACCGAGCAGTCCTTATCCGCACTTATCGTTTCAGTGTATCGCACCTAACGGTCCTTATCCGCACTTACGTCCTTGACGCGATCTAACTCGGCTCGTCAGCCACCAATGGGGCAGTTCTTAGGTCTCACCACACCCAACACACAAACCGTCTGAGGTCAACTCGTTTTAGGAACAAAGAAGAAATGGGACAATTTTGGGAGCATCTGAAGATCCAGAACTTACAGTTGTCGCAGATTCACATATTCTCCAATATTGGAAGGTATTGTCCCCATAAGATTATTGTTCCTTAATACTCTGCATGATATCGCATAAATGAACAAAAATACAGAGGAATGAGAGAAGCTAAAAGAGTCCAGAAGATCATCAAGAAGAAGTAGAAATGGAAGAGAACTGCCTTACAAGACACTAAGAGATTTCATGTCCCGGATGAATTCGAGAGTGGAGTTACTATTGGATATATCACCTAGTCTCCTGCATTTCGGATTGCCGTCAAAATCCAGAACAAGAACAAGTGGAAAAGTGAAAGAGAAAAGAGAATATATCCAACACTTACAACTCTGTCAAAGAAGTTAAGTTGGCAAATGACGATGGAATTGGACCACTCAAATTAGTCCCTAGAATTCTCCTGAAGTGTCAAATGTTGAGTATGTCCATTAACATCAAGTGTGTGTTGACTGTTTACAGTTAGACTACATGAAAACAGAACAGAACAACGAGAGAGCTGCAAAATTAAGTTTCTTACAGTGCAGAAAGCTTTGTCCACTTTCCAATAAATTCTGGTATCTGACCTGTGAGTTGGATATCATTAATCCAACTGACACAGCACAAAAAAGAAAGTAAACCCAAAAGTTATGAGTTATACTCAACGTTTCTAAATGAGTAACCAAAACTCAAAAATAACCAAATACAATATTATACATATTATACAAAGATATATCTTACGCTTCTTCCAAGTCCACAAGATTAGCAAACGATGGAGGAATCTGACCGGTAAGTCCCGAACTTGCGATGTAACTGTTATAGACATGCGTCTCATCACTCAAGTGAATAAAACTTTTAATATATTCGTGAAAACACAAACGGTTTTGAAAAGTAAGAGTCTGATGAAGGAATGTTAGTGCAAGTGATGCCAAATGTCAGTATTTAGCTCTTCAAACTTTTCGGGAAACGCGTGCAGTTAAAAATGACATGAAGCAGGAGAAAGCATTGCAGGGACTTACATTTTCTGTAGCCTGGTGCATTTTCCAATCTCTGCTGGTAGAGAACCAGAGAAACTATTTATATCAAGCGCACTGTAAAAAAGAGGGCTCAAGAGACACATCGTTAGAATCTACCAAAGAAGTTATGGTCATATTGTGTAGTCAAGAAGTGTCCTTACAGTGATCTTAAATCAGTAAGTAGTCCGATTTCTTTAGGAACTGGTCCCGACAACGCATTGGCCCCAAAAGTACTACGTCATAAGGAAAATTTACGCGCAAATAAGAAATATGGTCAGATAGGGCGTACGCTGTTAGCTGATTTGTAAGAAAGAAACAAAGAAAACGTAAGAAAAATCATTGCTTTACATCCACTGCATGAGATTGAGATTTCCAATTCGAGGAGACAGTGGACCAGTCAAGAAATTCTGATTTAGGTTCCTGCAAAAAACCGAAAAACATCACTTGGAATGCTTATTAAGTAGATTAACTCAAACACTATGAATATGTAATCGATTGAAAACAGAGCTAATCGGTCGGAAAATAAGAAAATCATACAAACTTGTGATGTAAACCAGAGTCCAAAGTTCATCAGGAATTGGTCCTGTAACATCCATCGCGCGAACCTTCCTGTGTGACACAAGAACACCATAAAGACTGAGATTAAAAAATTTAACTTTTCGTATGCAGAAAGTAAATCAAAGCAAAAAAAAAAAAAAACATAAAATTTCATATCTCATTTTCTTTAAGACAATTCGTCGAACATGTGGAACACAGTAAAGAAAACGTACAGTGCGATTATTCGACAGATGGTGGCGTTTTCATAATGACAGAGGCATTTGATGAAAGGGTTATGATCATTGCTTTCGAGGGTAACGCCGTCGTTGATGGCGTCTCCGGAGCAAATTTCGCCGCTTATGTTCCACGACGGTGTCGCCGTTATATTCCACGATTTGAAAATCGCGTTTAGCGCCAGAGCTGCTTTCAATTTCAAATTTAATGTCCCGAAAAAAGAACAAATCAACTCAATTTGGTGACGATGACCAATCTGGTCCGGCCGAGTTTGATGAATTTTTTAATTATTTTATCGTATTTGAATTATTTTTCTGATAATAATCTAAATTATTAATTTGTGTCAATATGAATTAAACAAAACATAAAGGAATTATATGCAAATAAAATAATATCGTAAAATATAAATATCAAAATACAGATAAAATGAAACCACTACTTTTACAATTTAATTTTGCTAGCGTCAATTTGCAGAAAAACTATAAATAAATAAATAAAACTTCAAAAGTGAAATTTTAGCATTAAAATATTTAGAATATAGGGTAATTCAATCACTAAATACTCGCCTTGTCACGATAATTACGCATATATAATATGTACAGTTGTCTCTTAATTTTCAAACATTGTTTTTAAATAAAATAAATAGAAAAATATCTTAAAATACCACTAAGCAGCATAAAGTTTTAAAATGATTTTTAAGGGTTTATAATTTAAATATTTAAGTTTTGAGGTTTAGGGTTTAGTTTTAGTTTTGTGGTATTTTTGGAAAAATGTCATTGGTAGTTTTGGAATAAAAAACTTAGTGATGGTATTTTTGTAAAAAAAACTTATTTTAGTTGTATTTCTGAGAATTGCTCTTTTAAAAACAGTGTTTAAAAATTATTTTGAAATTTTAGCGTAATTATCCTTTATAAAGTACACAACAAAAAAGTTGAAAAGAAAAAAATTCGACTTTCATAAAAAAAAAAATAGAAACCTAAGAAATTGAAAGCATAATATTCATGGAAGGAAGGGAGAGTACGTATTTGAGCTCCCCTCATACATGGGTTTTACCAATTAGGATTTGAAAACTAGCTTAAGACTCTAGTTACAGCTTACAATTATTTATGGTAGTCTTCTGCAAAATGTTCAAAAACAAGAAGATATGCATACATACCTTCGTCGGGATGAGTAGTGGCTCCGGTTCGATTTTGGGCTCGAACCATTTGAACGGAATCGGAACTATACACAAACCAGACCGTCAAGATCACACAAAGAAACCGCATCGCCGACGACCAGACAACGGTGGTGGCGATTGGCCAACAATGTGAGAAAGCTGTCAAGTTCGATGGTCTTTCGTTCTAAAACATGACTATATAAATAATTAAATTGTAACGTGTTTTAGTTGGAAACTTGAAGATCTAATGAACACACTAATCATTTTATTTAGATTTTTTTTCCGATCTCGCATATTCCACGCGCTCAAAAAATAAAAACAGATAAGTTGATACGAAATACTCTAGACTACTTTTATCATCTTCTGATTGTTTAGGACTGTGGGGCTGATTGGTACACTTTAAGCTATTTTACAGTCTTAACAGTTAAAAATTAGCCAATCAGACTTACTTTACAATATTTAACAACTTCCAAAGTTTTTTTCAAAATTGTCTTCTTTCTTTTTTAATTTTTCCCACAGTCACCTTTTTATCACACTTACCACTCTCCTCTGTTCTCTTTTTCCGATAATTTTTTTAATCTTTGTTATTTTTTTCTTTAGTTATCTAACACAAATAAATAAAATAA
Organism: Alliaria petiolata; assembly: GCA_020283515.1. Taxonomy (NCBI): domain Eukaryota; kingdom Viridiplantae; phylum Streptophyta; class Magnoliopsida; order Brassicales; family Brassicaceae; genus Alliaria; species Alliaria petiolata. Next base: position 88,168,628 of record JAHZTW010000001.1, read on the forward strand.
CAAAAAGTTTATTATTTCTTCTTCCCCGATCAAAATCTTTCTTTCACTTTACATAAATTTTATAACAACTAGATTTTAACTAATTAATTATTAATATTTTTTCTCTTTCTTTTAAGATCTATTTTACTCTATAGTTGATAAATTTTTAAATTTATTTGTTCTGCATGTTAAAAAATTTAATAAAAAATAAAAAAATTATGTTTTCTACAATTTTATATTCAGAACAAAATAAAAATATAGAATTTATATTTTAAACAAAAAAATATTTATAAAATGTTACAATATTTAAAAACAACAGTCATTTTACAGTTAAATTCTCTACAGTTACAGTCCTTACCAATCGAAGCCTGTTAGACTTTTAAAACTAAAATTGCTGTAAAAAATTTTGGCTTTAAAATAAGGACTACGACTTAAAAAAAAAATGAACGTCACAAGTTGTTGGCTTTAGAAAAAAGTAACGTAACAAGACAAAAAAGTGAAAAATGACTCTAAGAATAAATAGGAAGACTTTTAAAACTGTTAAATTTTTAAAGTGTGAGTGGTAAAAAATAGACTTTCAAAACTTTAGAAGAAAAATAAAAGTATCTACAGTTCGTACCAATCACACCCTAAATTACGTAAACTCAACTCTACCGGTTTGGATTTATGAACCGTTCTATGAGTTGAGACGGTTGAAAAAAAAAACATTTTATTTGTGACCACGTGGAGCGCAACGCGTAGGGAACGAGAGTGGAGCTTGATTTGTACGTTAATGTTTCGATGAAAATTTTCAACACTGACGGTTGGGGGTGTCATCACCAATTCACTCTACCGTGGACCTTGTCATCAACGGTGGTCTTCCTTTAACTGTTTTTCTTTTACAAGAATATAAAATATAAATAAATGATAGAAAGTTTGTAAATTAGGCTAAATTACTCTGGACGTTAAGGTTAGAAGAAATATCCGAGATCCGAGGTAAGATCCGGTCCAAAAAATAGGATCCAAATCGATCTGGGTAGTTAATGTAAAGATTAGATTTCCGGACTCAGGTCGAAATCTGGGTAGTTAATGCTAGCTCTGTCGGTTCAGATAGTTTGTTTGGGATATGGTCCTTACACGAACACCCATCGAATATGGTTTTGTTCGGGAATTTTTACCAGAAATAAGTAACCATGGATACGGTTCGGTTCGGCTACTTGTATCCAAAAGTAACCACGGATATTGTTCGGTTCGGATATTTTTTTTATCTAAGTAACCATGGTTTTGGTTCGGATATTTTTACCCGAACCTACACAAAATACCCGAATTCGATCTGAACTACCCGAGAACCCAAAAGTTGGTGATTGTGCTGTCATCACCAATTCACTACCGTTGACCTTGTATACGAGGGAGATAGAGATGTTTGATTAATAAGCTTAAAGTGAGAGAGAAAGTGTACGAGAGTATGTGATACGTGATTGTTTCCACTTATTCTTTTCTCATTCATTACATAATGCTAGGTACCTTTATTTATAAGCAGTAAGTGTTTATCAAATGATAACACATAAGTGATGAGTAACGTTTTAATTAGGATGACACTTGTACATTGTAATGAATAATCACAATTTTTCTAACACTCCTTCTTGAGCATTCATCACCATTTGATTTGTTTTGTGCTGTCTCGTTAAAAACATTTCCATGGAAAAACTCAATAAGATAAAAATCATGACAAAGATAAAAAGAGTACATCGTCGCATGCTCCCCCTGAAAATGTTAGAATTGATATTCCGTCGTAGATCTCGTAAATAACGCATTACAATTTTTTGGACATGTTTCTTGAATGTTGTAGTTGGAAGCTCCTTTGTGAAGAGATCGGTTGCGTTGTCACTTGAGCAAACATATTAAATATCAACTTCTTGATTTTTTTCGAGCTCTTGGGTGTAAGCAAAAAATTTTGGATGTATATGCTTCTTTGGATGTATATGATTTTTTTTGGAGCAAATATTTGTGTTTGCTCCTTGTTGATGGCTATTCCACTTGGTTATTGAATGTGATTAGTCATTGATCTCAGCCACACACATTCTCTAGATGCTTCATGAAGTGCTATGGTTTCTCCATGATTTGAAGAAGTAGCGACCAATGTCTGTTTTTGTGATTGCTACGAGATCGCAATACCTCCCATTGTGAAGACGTATCCAGTTTGCGATCGAGCTTTATGTGGATCCGATAAATATCCTACATATGTAAAACAAACTAGACCAAAAGCAGAATTTCTGGAGTAGAATAATCTCAAGTCAACCGTACCTTGGAGAAAACGGAAAATCTATTTTATTCCAGTCCAATGTCTCCTCGTAGGAGATGAACTATATCTTGCAAGCATATTAATAGCAAATGTTATATCTGGCCGAGTACAATTTGCAAGATACATAATTGCACCTATAGCACTCATGTAAGGTACCTCAGAACCTAAAACATCTTCGTTATTTTCACTAGGTCGAAATGGATTCTATCGATATGAAGTGATCTATTTACCACTGGAGTACTCAAATGATTCGCTTTATCCATATTGATGCGTTTCAACACCTTCTTGGTATAATTTGATTGATGTACAAATATTCCATCTTAAAAATGCTCTATCTGGAGCCTTAGATAATATTTTGTCTTTCCAAGGTCTTTCATTTCAAACTCTTCTTTCATATGAGTTCTAGCATTATCAACTTCCTTTTGAGTTCCAATTATGTTTAGTTCATCAACATAAACAGCAATAATCACAAAAACTAAAAAGGTTTTCTTAATAAATACGCAAGGGCATATCGCATTGTTGATATATCCTATCTTCAATAGATATTCACTTAATCGATTATACCAAATGCATCCTCATTGCTTTAATCCATACAGTGATCACTGTAACTTGACCGAACATATGTCTTTGAATCCTTCTGGGATTTTTGATCCTTTAGGGATCTTGAATCCTTCTGGGATTTCCATATATATTTTATTATCCAGTGATCCATATAGGTATGCAGTCACAACATCCACAAGGTGCATTTCTAGATTTTTTTGACGCTGTTAGGCTCATCAAGTTCATGAATGTGATTGCATCCCTAACTGGGGAATATGTATCATCATAATCAATTCCCGGTCTTTGAGAAAAAATTTGTGCCACAAGTCAAACTTTATATCTTGTGACATCATTTTTCTCATTTTTTTCCGCATAAAAACCCATTTGCATCCAACTGGCATTACATCTTTAGGTGTAATGATAACTTGCCCAAACACATTTCTTTTATTGAGGGAGAGTAATTCATCTCTTACGGCCACTTGTCATTACTCCCAATCAGGCCTTTTTCGACACTCCGATACAGACTTTGGGTTTGGATCATCCTTTTCATTATAAATTTCTTTGGATACAGAAAAATAGAATATTCCATCGTTATCTTCTATTTCATTTCTAACCCGAATATTTTCATCTTGGACATAATTTATGGAAATCTCACACTTTTCTGTATAATGTTCATCCTCGGGACTTTTTTCTTCATCGGATTCTTTTAGAACTTCTTCATGAATGTCTTCTGCACATTTCTCATGATGTGATTCTTCTCGAATCATTTCATTTCTTTCTCCCAACTTGTTTTTCTTCCGGGGATTTTTATCTTTAGATCTCATTGGTCTCCCGCTTTTCAATTGAACCTTCGGTTCATTTGCATTCTATCAACTTGTTCTTTTGAAATTTCAATTCGTGACGGAACATTCACAGCGGGTATGTACGACTTTGTCACTCTCTTTGTATCTGTGAACGCATCTGGTAATTGATTTGCCATATTTTGCAAATGTATAATTTTCTGAACTTCTAGTTCGCGTTGATTCGTAGGGGGATCAAGTTGTACTAAAGATGGTGAAAACCATGTAACATCTTGTGATACTTGCTTACTTCCTCCCCCCTAATTCTGAAAATTCATCTTCATTAAAATGGCAATCGGCAAATCGCGCCGTAAACATATCCCCAGTTTGCGGTTCAAGATATCTTATTATACTTGATGACGTATATCCGACATATATCCCCAATCTTTTTGCGGCCCCATTTTTGTTCTTTGCGGAGGGGTTATAGGAACATAAATCGCACATCTAAAAACACGGAGATGTGATATATTTGGTTTATGGTCAGATGCTAACTGTAGTGGATAATATTTATTATATGCACTTGGTCTAATTTGTACTAAAGTAACCGCATGCAGTATAGCATGTCCTCATACGGAATTTGGTAGTTTTGTTCTTAATATTAGTGGTCTTGTAATTAATTGCAGTCATTTAATCAAACTTTTAGCCATGCCATTTTGTGTATGTATATAGGGTACTAGGTGCTCAACATCAATCCCCATTGACATACAATAATTATTGAAGGCTTGTGAAGTGAATTCACTAACATTATCAAGTCTTATTTTCTTTATGGCATAATCAGGGAAATGGGCTTTCAATCTGATTATCTGGGTAATGAATCTAGCGAAAGTCGTATTTCTAGTGGTCAGATGACACACATGTGACCATCTACTTGATGCGTCTATTAAAACAATGAAATATCGAAGTGTCCTGCATGGTGGGTGTATAGGTCCGCATATATCACCATGTATTCTTTCTAAAAACATTGGGGATTCATTCCCTACGTTAGCTGGTGATGGCCGGATTATGAGTTTTTCTTGAGAAAACGCACTACATGAAAACTCCCCTGTTTGAATTTTTTTCTCTTTTTTTCAATGGGTGACCACTAGAATATTTCACAATTCTTCTCATCATGACTGATCCAGGATGTCCTAACCTTTCATGTCATACTTTAAATGTACTAGCAAATCTCTGGTTCAATGAAACATGTGATTGAGTCATATTTTTTTTTTTTTGCAATATAATCTAGAGGATAACATTGGTAATTCTTTCAAATGATGTTTCATTTTTGTTGTAATGCAAATGTATTCATAGTCTTAATATGATATCCATTTTTTCAAATATCTTTAAAGCTAAGTAAATTTCTATACGACTTTGGGGAATATAGTGCATCATTTATTTCAAACTTTATCCCACTTGGCATTAAAAACTAGCTCGTCCAGAATCTATTATGATTTTTGCATTACCGGATATGGTACTCACGCTACCGGCGGAGTCCTTGATTTCAAGACGGGAGAAATATCGTCTATTTTTTAGTATAGTGTACGTCGTAACACTATCTGCCAGACATATATCTCCGTTATGAATCCCGATTTGTGACATCTTCTGTGTCATAATAATTATAAAAATGTATTAACAAAATAAGACAAACTTATAAAAGTTACTTTATTTTACAATAAAAACTCGATTTTACAAACTATTTTATAAACACAAAAAGCATATTATACAAAAACTTGTCGTTAAGTTTTGTTACAATAACGTATTATACAAGGAAAACATGAGCTTTTTTTTTTCTAGTTATCTTGGCAACTTATAAGTCTTCATCGATCTTAGTCGTTTTGTTTTTCTACGACATTTCTGAATTCAAGGAAATCCGCAACATCCAGATGAGTATCATCATTCAGACCACTGAAAGAAGGTCCAACCCATCATAGACGAAGTTGGTTTCAACGCTCCTATCCTTTGTCTTTTGTGATTCTTGATACAAATCGACGAAATGTGGCGTACGACATATACGTTCACAATGTCCTTTCATGCCGCATATGTAGCAAATATTTTCATTTGATTTCTTTATTGTACGACAACCTTCGTTTATTTGAAAAATCTTGTTTCTTCCAGTGTTGAAACCCCTTCCTTTTTCACGCTCGGGGCCTCGTCCATAACTTCAATTACGGTTTCGGCCGCGTCCACGTTCTTGCCTTTGATAATAATCATTATTACTGGATGCTACAACATTCATTTCTGGGAATGGAGCCGACCCAGTTGGACGGGCTTGATGGTTTAACATCACAAGTTCATTATTCTGCTCTACTACAAGGAGTACTTGCATCCACTCTGATTAGCGAATGTATTCTTTGACCCGGTACAGTTCCTGCAATATTATATTTTCATGATGAAATGTGGAGAGCGTTTTTTAATCATATCATAATCGCTCACATTTTTACCACATAACATCATCCTGGAAGTGATTCCAAACATGGCAAAATTATGTTCACCAACACTTTTATAGTCATGATTTGTGTTTCAATATATTTATCTGAGTAATTTGCTAGTTAGGTTTTAGGTTATTCAAGGGTTGAAGATGAATCGTAGAATTGCATAATTGTTAGGATAAATCTTTTGGTTCTTCATCTATATTGCTTTAATCACTGATTTTAAGATTGATCACCTAGAAACCAGATCTTAGGTTGTTTAATAGATGTGGAAACATTATTAATCACCGGAACTATCTTAGATGAGCAAAATATATATATGCAAAGGAATTTGATTTAGGAATTTTGTGAACAATCAAACTTGAACTTTAATTCTTGTTTAAATTTGCAAAGGAATTTGGAATTTTAGGGTTTAAACATAGAAAATCTATGCAACGGAAGTCGATTGGTTTTATATTCGTGTTTTGAGTTCTAGAACGGCTTTAAATATCTTGACAGTTTTCTTTCTACGATTTTGAATCAACCTGTGAATCTCCCAACGCCTCGTCTCATTAGTCTTTAAGAACCCACAATCAATCGCTGCTTTTATTGAGTTGATTTCTTATACATTAAACTTGTTTTACTTAGCATAATTCGAATCTAAAGTATGTCATATCGATCTTAAGTCTCTTGGGATTTGATAACCTCGTATATTACAACTGCTTTGATGTGCACTTGCGGTGGTTTTATTTGGGTGAAACTTCACATCTATCAAGTTTTTGGCGCCGTTGCCGGGACTTAATAGTTACCTTCAGATTTATAATATTAGAATTTTGTCTAAGTATTTATTTTCTTTACTAACGCTTTTATTTTCTTGTTCTTAGTTTCAGGTGTATGCCTAATCGCAATACCAGAGGCAACAAAGATCATGAGCTAATCAGACTTGACAATTAGGAGCTCAGACGTTTAGAAAGGACTAACAGAAAAGCCAAAAAACAAATCGTGATGGCTGATCTTGTGATCATAATTCGAGATGAAGCTAGTCACTTGATTGATGTGGAAGGGAACATGAGGAACATTCAGGGGCAGAGACTCGATGAGAATGGGGATGTTATCGTTGAGCAAGCAGTCCAAGTAATACCACCAGTGATGCAGCAAGAGCAGCAGAAGGCTGCAGGGAATGCTGGGCGTGGCGATTACAACAGTCATGACCAGTTCTATGCAAACAGGACTGCAATCCACCGAGCTCCCTTTCAGAGGAACTACTTCGAGCTGAAGCCTGCATACTACTCTCTTGTAACTCAGCACCCTTTCCATGGTCTTCCTCATGAGCACCCCATGGACCACATAGAGAGGTTTGAGTACTTAGTGACAAGCATCAAGTATAACGGAGTGTCTAATAACTACCTCTTCTGCAAACTCTTCCCATACTCTCTTGGGGGAGATGCAGCGTACTGGTTGAAGCAGTTGCCGCCAGGGTTATTGACAACTTGGGAGGCCACCAAGAACTCTTTCCTGATTAATTTCTACGATGATGTAAGGTCTGAAGAGCTGAGGATGAAGATCTCTACATTTTCTGAAGGACCTACTGAAGCATTCAAGACTGCTTAGGTGAGATTCAGATGAGCATATCAAAGGGATTGTCCACATCATGGGTTCAGTGAGGTGCAACTACTTGGAATTTTCTTCAGAGGCGTGGACTTGAGATACCAGATGGCTTTAGACACTACAAGCAATGGGAATTTTAACACCCAATATCCAGAAGGTGCTACTATACTGATTGAGAACTTGACATCTAGCAACAGTACCAAGAATGCAGATTTTGAAAGGAAAAAACAAGCTGGAAATTTGGATGGGAGTCAAATTGCTGAAGTGAAGGCTAAGTTAGACTCAATGCATAGCCTTTTGGTGGGTAAAAAGCAAGTCCAGTTTGGTGCTGAAGTGGAGACATTCGAGCCTATTGAAGAGTATGAGGAAGAAGATGTCAACTACATCAATGGAGCTGGCTTCCAAGGACAAAGGTTTGGAAATCAGCAAGGGAACATGGGTTTCAATGGAAACAATCAGAGGAGTGGCTTCACAGAAAATCAGAATTCTTCTGGTTATTCTCCAAAGCCTCAGTATCAGAAAGTTGAATTCCAGAAGCCTTACCAAAGCAACAACTTCACAAGAAACTATGGTTCCTCTTCTTATGAAGCTCCACTTGTAAAATCACCAGATAGTACATCTATGTTGGAACAGATCCTAGAAGAACAACAAAATATGATTGTGGATTTCAATGGGAAGATGGATGCTATGTACCAAGATCTGAATGGGAAATTTGAGTCTCCAAGTACTCATGTAAAGCAGTTAGACACTCAAAATGCTCAAACTGTTGGAGCGATGAAGAGACAAGATGGAGTTCTTCCAGGGAGGACATACACAAATCCGAGGCAAATCAACGTCATCACGTTGAGGAATGGAAAAGAACTGCAACCAACATCTAAGAGGGGCATCAGTGCAGATCGTTCTATAAGGATTTCAAAAGGTGTTTTAGAGAATGTTCCTGTCAAAGTGGGAGTCTGCATGATTCCCGCTAAATTTGTGGTTCTAGCCTATAGAGAAGAACCCAAAGATCCTCTCATTCTTGGAAGACCATTATTGGCTACATCAGGAGCCATTATTAATGTGAGGAAGGGTAGAATAGCTCTTAATGTGTGTGATCTGGTGATGAACTTTGACATGGATAAGCTGATAAAAAGCCCCACAATAGATGGACATACATTCTATGTGGATTCTCTCACCAACCTTGCTCAAGAGATCTTCCAAGAGAAGCATCCTGCAGAGAGCATTGACAACTTCTGCAAAGGAAGCAAAGTATTTGGATGACGCTGTTGTGGGATATATGAAGATGATGGATGCTAGTGGGAAGTCATGCAACTGGTTGCACAAGAGGAGCTGGTTGGGACTTCTGAGAAAGCTGCAAAACTCAGTGATTAGAGTGAAGAAAAAGCTCCTAAAGTCGAACTCAAACAACTTCCAGCTGGGTTAAGGTATGCTTTTCTTGGACATAACTCAACTTATCATATTATTGTGAATGCTTCCTTGAACAACATAGAGCTCACGTTATTGCTACACAAGCAGTGAAAAAATTTCGCAAAGCTCTTGGCTATTCTCTTAATGACATTTCAGGTATCTCTCCAAACTTGTGCATGCACATGATTCACCTTGAGGATGAGACCAAGTCATCGATAGAGCATCGGAGGAGGCTGAATCCGAACCTGCAGGAAATTTTCAAGAAGGAGATTCTGAAACTCTTGGCAGCTGGGATCATCTATCCCATCTCAAATAGCACTTGGGTCAGTCCAGTACATGTGGTTCCTAAGAAAGGAGGAGTCACAGTGGTGAAAAATGAGCTGATTCCTACGAGGACTGTGACTGGACATAGGATGTGCATTGACTACATGAATTTGAACGCTGTAACAAAGAAATACCATTATTCTTTGCCTTTCATCGATCAGATGCTCGAGAGGTTGGCGAATCACTCCTACTACTACTTCCTTGATGGGTATTCTGGATTCTTTTCAGATTCTCATACATCCAGATGATCAGGAGAAGACTAGTTTTACTTGTATGTATGGTACTTTTGCATATCGCAGAATGCCATTTGGACTTTGTAATGCTTCTGCGACTTTCCAGAGATGCATGCTATCTATCTTCACAGACATGATTGAGAGGTTTATGGAGGTCTTTATGGATGATTTTTTTTCTGTTTATGGATCATCTTTTAAAGACTTTCTTGACAACCTTTGTCAAGTGCTGGCTAGATCTGAAGAGAAGCACTTGGTTCTGAACTGGGAAAGTGCCACTTTATGGTCAAAGATGGCATTGTACTTGGACACAAAGTTTCGGGAGAAGGCATTGAAGTAGATAGAGCGAAAATCGAGGTCATGACAAGCCTGTAGCCACATGATTGTGTGAAGTCAGTGAGGACCTTTCTTGTACATGATGGATTTTACTGAAGATTCATTAAGGACTTCAACAAGATTGCAAGACCACTTACTACATTGCTTTGCAAGGATGTGAAGTTTTAGTTTTACTGAAGAGTGTCAATCTGCTTTTAAACAGATCAAGCAAGCTTTGGTGAGTGCTCCAATTGTGCAACCTCCAGACTGGAATTTTCTTTTTGAAGTGATGTGTGATTCTAGTGACTTCGCAGTAGGAGCTGCTTTGGGAACGAAGAAGGACAAACATCTTCATGCTATTTACTATGCCAGCAAAACCTTGGATGATGCACATTAGAATTATGCAACCACTAAGAAGGAATTGTTGGTTGTATTGTTTTCTTTTGAGAAATTTCGACAGTACTTGGTTTGAGCCAAGGTGATAGTGCATACATACCATTCTGCTCTCAAATTTTTGATGTAGAAGAAGGCTGCAAAGCCAAAGCTGTTGAGGTGGATTCTTCTTCTTCAAGAGTTTGATATTGAAGTCAAGGACAAGAAGGAGGTTGAGAATGGAGTTGATGATCATTTATCAAGAATCAGGATTGGAGACGATGTTCCTATTGATGATTTTTTTCCTGAAGAGAGTGACTACTTCCTTGATCCAAGACGTGGTAATGAAAACATGCAAGTCCGTCGAGCTCGGGACTAGGTGTCGATCGACACCAATCGGGAATCGACAAAGCTGTGTCGACGTGAGCCACTTCTGCTCGACATAGATAGTCGACAAGAACAACGAGTGTCGATCGACACCCATCGCTGACAGCAACTCTGACCACAGTTTATCCTTTTTGAAATACATGAAAAAAGGATAATCATAATGAGGAAGAGTGTTATTTCAAAAACGAAAATTCACCATGGTGTGGTATCTGCAAAAAGAATAATAACAATGAAGATGTTTGTTATTTTAGGAACAAGGAAGGAAATCCATATGAAAGCAAACAAGTTCAAAAACGAAAATTCACCATGGTGTGGTATTTGCAAAAAGAATAATCACAATGAAGATGTTTGTTATTTTAGGAACAAGGAAGGAAATCCATATGAAAGCAAACAAGTTCAAGGAGAATGTTTTGTGTATGGCAAGTCTGGACTGTTGGAATATGATTTAACTTGAAGCTTGGAATCGTAAGAGTAGAAGAAAAGAAGGAATTAGCCAAGTATGACAAATACTCTAGCTAAGCAAGAAGGTTTCAAAGAGGAAGGGTTTTAGTAGTTTACATGTGAGAGGTATTGTACTTATCTCTAAACGAGCACACGCCTCTGTTACTGAAGCGATGAAGCTCGTTCTTCTTCTCTGAGTTTCTTGATACGATTAACAGGGAGTGAGTGAGAGATTGAGAGCCTAGAGAATACAATAGATGTTTGTGTTCTCTGTTCTTCTCTCTTCTTAGTTATCTTCTTCTTCTTCCTTGTATAAATCGATTAAGTTGTTATCGGTGGTGAGCGATCTCCGATTGTACAACCATGCCATAGGTGTTCTCCGGTGATCAATCCAAGTTGGGGATCGAAAGATCCTAACCGGATGTAGCGGTTCGTTAACACCGTGAACCGGGTTAAATGGCGTTGTGTTCTTTGATTCAAGTCTTGGTTCGTGAATCCAGTTAATGGGAATAGAGGTATTAGATTCTCAACAAGTGGTATCAGAGCTCATGCTCTTCGATTAATGGATTCGGCGGCAACATTGAATTCAAGACAGGAAGAATCATCGTTGATTTATTCGTCGAGCGTTGGGAAAAAGTTTAGCGATGGAGAATCTTGCCGGTGGAAGCAATGTCTGATTCTGGAAAAGAAGAAACTGAGATTCACAGAAGATAAGAAGTTTTTTTGGTAAAGGTGGTTCTGGTTCCGGGAAAAGAATCAGAATTTTTTGAGAGACATGTAGAAGAAGAAAAAATTTCGGAGTCACAATCACTGCAATTTAGAAATCATATGCATCACGAGGACGAGGAAGAAGAAGAAAGCGTCTATTCATTGCGATGATGCTGGAATTGGAGAAAATAAGATTCTTGAAGAAATCCAATCGGATAAGAAGATTTCAGGTTTTAAGGAATCAGAAGAATCTGTAAGTTAATTTTCTCCAATGGTTCGTGAGTTATCTGCTGTGAGTTCTGGTTCTAAAGACTCACATGAAAAGATGTTGATCGTACACGGATGGATTAGAGACTGAAGAAAGAACAATCAACAAGAGATTTGTTCTTGGTTCTGTGTTTGAAGAAATCAGTCTGAGGTTGATCCGACGTGAAATTCTTCTAAAACATCAGGTTGATTATAATCAGAAAGGGTTCAGTTCTGGGTTATTGAAATAAGTTCTTGGTTTCAGAACTGTGTTATCAATCTCAAAGTCTCAAATCATATGGACATTGTTGGTTTGTTTCCGCTGCTGTCACAAGGAAATTTAGTGATGTTTATTATGTTGTTTCTGGTTACTCTCGGTCTGCATGATAAAAGGATCGAAATCTTGTTAGATCACAAAGGATGTATGCTTTCTTTACAAAGGAATACTCAAGACTCGGATCTAGTGTCAGGTTGTGTATTGGTTAATCTATTTGTGAAAGATCAGATACAGTTGTGGTTCACAATGTTTGAGAAGGATAACACTTAATGACACATGTGAATCTTAAGACTAGGGGACGCCTTAGGTTTCAGATTGGTATGCATGTGTTGATGGTTATCTGATTATCAGTTAAGGTTTCGTGCTTTATTGATAAGGTCACTGCAGATGGGTGAAGAAACATGGTAAGGGTTATGTAAGAAAGATTAGTGTGGTCCAGATTTGAGAGGGTTTGGTTGAATATATCAGTCTCAGAAGAATGGTTTAGATATCTGTGAATCTAAGAAGGTTAGGTTTTGATGATCAAAGGGCAAATGAGATCATCATGACGCTTGTAGTAATCTAGAAAATCCAAAAGAGAATTGGATTAGATTTATATGTACTTTGTTTGTTAGTGGAGAATTTGTACTAGCAACGGATGGGTACGTCTCTGACATGGACAAGCCAAAGGTTCATTTAAGGAAAAAGCATGAAGAGTCGTTGAAGTCAAGTGGGAAAAGTTTGAGCAAAGGTAATAAGTGTAAAGCAAACACACATTTTGTTTAGCTGGAACAGGAATGCTCATGTGGCAACTGAAGCAAAGTCGCTTCTGTGAAATGTTGTAGAGACTGAGCTCAAGTAGAGCTACTGTGACACAAAGAAGATTGTGTCATAACTTGGTTTGAATGATGAAGGCTCTTGGTGAAAACTGATGGGAAAATCAGTGTTGTAGAAACCAAATTTGAAATACATGGTTTCTGATTCTTATGACTCAAAGGACATGAGTATAAGAGTGATGGATACGCTGGTTATAGGGAAGCTCAAATGTGGAAGACTCAAGGTTTTAAGGTCTGCATACTGTTAATTTTTTTCTACAAGTGAAAATGGTGAAGCTCAAGAGATTATTGCAGAAAACATAAGTTCTGATTGGTTCATGTCAGAATGTGGTGTGCCTTGGGTCGACTTAGCTTAGTCTATAACAGGTTACAGCTTCTCAAAAGTCAGTACGACTAAGGCATTTCAGTGTCTGGTTAGTTTGGTGGATCAATGCCAAACGTGGAAGCTTCAATCAGATTAGAGAGTTGTTGTGATCTCCTGGCAAAAGGAATGTTTTCATATGAACTTCAAAATGGTTATTGTTCCAGGTGGAGCTATATTGAGAAGGGGTTTGTTTTCTATGTGGAGCTATGTTTCAGTAGGTATCTTGCGTGGATCAGATCTTCAAGCAAATGAAGAAGCATCTTGTGAACCATATGAGAGATAGAGTGTTTGCAGGCTGCATATGTTTGACTGTGAGAAGCGTCTCAGTGTTACTTTGCAATATATTGAGCCTTCGTGTTGTGTCAAAAGTCTTCCTAATATTGTGTGTTAGGCGGCGTGTCTTGTTGGTTTAAACAGCGGTACATAGAGGTTCATGTTAGCATTGCTTGAAGAGAATTCAAAGGTCCTTTTGATTTCTGATCTGAGGAAGATTAGTGAAGAATCAGTCTAAGTTTTCACAAATCAAAATATGAGGAAAGTTTTATGTTAAATGGAACAAGATCGGGGAAACATAGAAAGTTGCAGGTTATGAAAGCACCAAGTGAGGATCAATGGGAGTTAAGCTCATCACAAGTCAGTGCTAAGGCTGGAAAATAACTCAAGTTTGCAATAACGATGTTGGTGGCTCAGGAATATTGTGTGGTTACTCACAGTAGAAGCACATTTTAACATGTTATTGTAATCATTGATTGTTAAGTGAGTTTTGGTGATTAAACTTACTAAGTTTGGTGTTGTGTAAGTAAACTCTTATGCAGGTTATGGAGGAAAGAGGTTGGATTACCAAAGTTAGAGCTGGATTTCTCAGGCTCTAAGGGGCAGCTCACAAGGGATTCCTCAAGCTGAATCAAGGTGGAGAATGTTAGAATATGATTCAACTTGAAGCTTGGAATCATAATAAGAGTAGAAGAAAAGAAGGAATTAGCCAAGTATGACAAATACTCTAGCTAAAGAAGGTTTCAAAGAGGAAGGGTTTTAGTGGTTTACACGTGAGACACACGTGAGAGGTATTGTACTTATCTCTAAACGAGCACACGCCTCTGTTACTGAAGCGATGAAGCTCGTTCTTCTTCTCTGAGTTTCTTGATACGACTAACAGAGAGTGAGTGAGAGATTGAGAGATTAGAGAATACAATAGATGTTTGTGTTCTCGGGTTAGAGTTTCTTGGGGGTTTCTCTGTTCTTCTCTCTTCTTAGTTATCTTCTTCTTCTTCCTTGTATAAACCGATTAAGTTGTTATCGGTGGTGAGCGATCTCCGATTGTACAACCATGCCGGAGGTGTTCTCCGGTGATCAATCCAAGTTGGGGATCGAAAGATCCTAACCGGATGTAGCGGTTCGTTAACACTGTGAACCGGGTTAAATGGCGTTGTGTTCTTTGATTCAAGTCTTGATTCGTGGTTCGTGAATCCAGTTAATGGGAATAGAGGTATTCGATTCTCAACATGGAAATTATGCAAAGAACAGCAAAAACAGATTTAAGGTAGAAACTCACTCATGCCAAAATTAAGAAGAACAAGATTAAATATTTGGAGAATTGTCTTTCACTGCTACATCATATGATACAAGTCAAATTTATGAAGAAGGAGCATGGTTGATTGATAGTGGAGCAACATGTCACATGATTAGAGATGAGACGTTTTTCACAATATTAGACAAGACATACAAAGTCAAGATCAAATTTGGATGTGGAGTAATTCTTACAAGTGCAGGAAAAGGAGATATTAGTATGGAGACAACTAAAGGAAAAGTTACAATCAATAACGTTCTACTGATTCCAAGACTAGACATAAATTTACTTAGTGTGCCACAATTATTGGGTAAAGGTCATAAAGTTATGTTCGATGAAAAGGCATGTACAATCATGGATAAAACCGGGAAGAAGCTAATACAGGTTCAAGAAGATAACCAAAATTTCATTATTAGATGAGAGATACTCTAAGAAAAAGAAAGAGAGACAAAAGACGAAAATAAAACGGAACCAGAAAATATTGAAGATGCAGGATCAGCGTTAACCACAAAATTTCCAGTCAAAGAAGAGTGCTACACAGCAATAGAGATAAAAGAAGAAGAAGCAACTAACAATGAAAATGAAGATGATTCAAGTAAGAGGGAGCAAATGGAAATTCCAGAAAACGAATCTAGAAGGAGTGTTGGAATAGATCCGTTTTCTGTAAAAGAAAAAGGATACCAAGTAAAAAGAAAAATCAAGAAAATGGAAAAGAAGCAAAAGGAAAAAACAAGCAAAATAAAAATCAAGGAAGAAAGGAAATTGAGCAAAAAGAAAATCATGAAGAAAAGGCTAACAAGGAGAAAAGAAATTATAACAATAGGAATTAACAATTTACTATTCTTGTTTAGAATCATAACTCTATAAATAGAGTTCTAGACCTAAGGTTTATTGTATCTAAAACATCACAAATCACAGAGATCACAAAGATCAAAGTGAAAGAAAGAATTAATAAAATAAAGGTTTATGAGAGAAATAAAGGTATTTCATCAAAATCTCAACATGGACTACACCATTCCATCTGCTTTATGGGAAAGCATGCCACCTTCCAGTGGAACTAGAATATCAGACAGCTTGGGCCGTGAAGAATATGAACTTCGATTTGAAGTATGCTTAAGAAAGGCGTCTGATACAGCTGAATGAACTGGATGAAATCAGACATCATGCCTATGAAAACTCCAAGCTGTACAAGAAGAGAACTATGGGAAAGCATGCCACCTTCCAGTGGAACTAGAATATCAGGCAGCTTGGGCGGTGAAGAATATGAACTTCGATTTGAAGTCTGCTTAAGAAAGGCGTCTGATACAGCTGAATGAACTGGATGAAATCAGACATCATGCCTATGAAAACTCCAAGTTGTACAAGGAGAGAACTAAGGCACATCATGATAAAAAGATCATATTCAGACACTTCGAACTGAATGACCAGGTACTTCTGTATAACTCTCGTTTGCAATTGTTTCATAGTAAATTGTGTTCACGTTGGTGAGGTCATTTTACCATCAAAGAGGTCAGACCATATGGTGATGTTGTCTTAACGAAAAGATCATATCCAGACACTTCGAACCGAATGATCAGGTACTTTTGTATAACTCTTGTTTTTATTTAGCTCTTAAAAAAACCAGTATTTGTCATGTGCAGTGTCAATCGACACCGCTTATTGGCGTCGATCGACACCATAAGTCGAGGTGATTTCTTTTATAAAGCCCCCAATTTTTCCTTTGTTCTTTCTTCCCCTTCGCGAAAACATAGAAACAAAAAATCAAATCCACAACTTCTCCATTTGTTAATGGATTTAAGTGATTCCAAACTCTAAGTTGTGAGAATTTTCACCTTTTCTCCCAATCTCTAATCCATTCATCAGATCTGCAAAGATATGTGCCTCAAAATCCCATCTTTAAGTTTCGACCCCAAGGTTTGAAATCTCGAATTTGACCTCTTTTGCTTGATTTATGGCTTGAATCATGTTTCTTTAGGTTGTATGAGATGATTTCGACCATTACCCATTAGATTTCACCCATTATTTTGCATGATTTTGAGATTTTCGAATTAGTGATAAAAGTTGCAATTTTTCGGATTTTGATTGGGTTTTAGAGTCGAAAATTGTTTGATTCATGGTCCTCATGGTGTTTAAAAGTGATGATGTCTATTCCGCCTTGAATTAATGATTTTCGGATTTTTGGGTTTTGAGCCTAATTTTTTCTAGGGGTGGGCACTTCGGTTTTTGGCTTGGTTTCGGTTCGGTTTTTCCAGTTTTACAGTTTATAGGTTTTATAAAAATTCAAACCATATAAAACCCATATATTTTTCGGTTTGGTATGGTTCGGTTTTCAGTTTTTCGGTTTTTTAAAAATTAAAACCATACAAAACCTATATGTAACTTGGTTCGGTTTGGTATGGTTCAGTTTCAGTTTTTTCGAAATTATACTATTACGGAAAACTTTGAATCTTTGATTCAAACTATGAATGGAAATATTAATAATAAATATGAGTAAAAAAAATAAAAAGTTCAAAGAATAGAATCCAAATCATAGGAAATAAATCTAAATCATCAATAAAACCAACTTTATAAAAGCCAAAAACTAAAAAATAAATAAATATTTCCCTTCATAGTTTGTAAATATTATATTTTAAATATTTATATGTAGATATTTTTTATAAATATTATATTTAAATTTATGAGTTAAGATTTAGTAAATTATAAAGATAATTAAGCTCAACAATAAAATATTGACATAAACTAAATTAAAAAATTAAGAAAATATATATTATTTAAAATTTAGTTCTCCAATCAAAAAACTTTCGGTTTGACGGTTTTTAAGCGAACCAAATCTAAAGCAAAACTTTTAAAAAATAATAATCAAATGGTTTTTTAGGTTTAACCATAACCAAACCATATCACTTTTTCAGTTTGGTATGGTTTGGGTTTTCGGATACGGTTTGTTTGCCCACCCAATGTGGATTTAACTTTGCTTGCTGATGCCTTCAAGGAAAAAGAAAGCAAGGACAGCTGAACCATCCGGTTCCGGGACTGCTGAGGATGCACATGTTGCCTCACTTCCTCTTTGCTGGCGGTCCCAGAAATTTATTTTACCAAGATCAAAAATATTTTTTTAAAAAAAATTATTAATTATAACACATTTGTTTACACTAAAAATAAGTTTTCTATAATAAAGTTATTTTTATTCACTATAAAATAATATTATAAAATATACCAACTATTCATTTTTAGTTCGTCATATTAGAAATATGTTATATTATGTAATCATATATACTATTTACGGGTATATATAAAAATACTAATTATATAAAGTATTGTTAATTATCTCTCTAAAATAGAAAAGTAATTTTATTATAGTTTCTTTTTAATAAAAAAAAAAAGAAATATGCTATGAAAACAAGAAATTGTTCGTATGTTTTGAAAAAGAAATCTATAAACTATTTTTCAAGAGAAATTTAGATGGAAAAAAAATACAGAGAATAGTATGAACCCATGACCTTTTAAACTAACCGGTGCAATACTAACCATTTGCACATGAGAACAATTTTTTCAACTAACTAATACAAAATTATAAATATTTTACCTGTGTTAGCTGACCCCCCAACTAATAACGTAGGTTCGCCTCCTTGGCTTAAGTGAGAATCCCGCTTGAGAGAAATTGGGATGATACATTCGTCAAGGAAGTGGCGAAGGATGAGGGTGTCTACCGAGATATCAGCGAGAGTTGGGACGAGTATGACACACTCTTCTACAACGCGTGGTTGAAGGTGGACATCGTGCCCACTAGAGTTGCTGATCAGGGGACGATGATGGAGCTGGGTATCAGAGAAGATGTCATGCATTGGTTGAGGAATATGGGGATGGGGATTATTACTACCAAGCAGTATGATTTCTTTCCCGACTTGGTGCGCCAGTTTCTTGCCACGGTTCGTGTCTACTATCAGAACGAGATCGTGAAGAATGCTTTGGAAGGGACTTTGACTTTCCTCATCCGCGGGATTCGCTACATGATCTCTATTCCCGAGCTTTGCAGGATTTACGGTTTAGATGGGGAGTGCACCAGTGTGTCGCTTCCACAGCAATTTCCAGCAGTTCAGGAGTTATGTTCCTTCTTCGGGAACGGAAAGTACGATTCTAAGACCTCCACGCAGACTGACATTCTCCATCCTGTTCTACGATACCTCGCTCGTCTCTTTGCCACTACATTCTTGTGTAAGCATGAGCCAGGGAAGATGCGAGTTTTTGAGATTATGTTGATGTATAACGCTATTTGGGACGTAGTTTCTGAGTATTTTGAGCGGGATGAAAACGTTAACCTTGGTGCCTTGTTTGCTCATCATTTGGTTTCACTAAAGACGAAACCTTTCACGAGATCCAGCAACAAGCCAGAGAATGTTGGCAGTCTTCTCACTCCTATCTTTCAGCACTGCAGGATTGACACCACCAGGTATTCCACGTAGCTCTCTGCAAATAGTCCATGTCAACCAGAAGACGGCTTGATCACAATGGAGTACATGATGGTGTCAATTCCGCAGTGCTGAAAGATGAGAGTGAGAAGACTGCCAACACTATATGGCTTGTTGCTGGATCCCGTGAAAGGTTTCACCTTTAGTGAAACCAAATGATGAGCAGACAAGGCACCAAGGTTGACGTTTCTGTCCAGTTCAAAAGACTCAAAAACCACGTCTCAAATGGCGTGATACATCAACATAATCTCAAAAATTCGCATCTTTCCCGGCTCGTGCTTACACAAGAATGTAGTGGCAAAGAGACGAGCGAGGTATCGTAAAACAGGATGGCGGATGTCAGACTGCGTGGAGGTCTTAGAATCGTACCTTATGTTCCCCAAGTAGGACTAGAACTCTTGAACTGCTGGAAACTACTGTGGAAGAGACACACTGGTGCACTCCCCATCGAAACTGTATATCCCGCAAAGCTCGGAAATAGAGATCCTGTAGCGAATCCTGCGGATGAGGAAAGTCAAAGTCCTTTCCAAAGCATTCTTCACGATCTCGTTCTGGTGTAGACACCAACCGTGGCGAAAAACTGACGCACCAAATCGGAAAATAAATCATACTGCTTGGTAGCAATAGTCCTCATCCCCATCTTCCTCAACAAACGCATGACATCTTCTTTGATACTCAGTTCCTTCATCATCCCATGATCAGCGACTCTAGTAGGCACGATGACCATCTTCAACCACGCGTTATAGAAAAGCGTGTCATACTCGTCCCAACTCTTGCTGATGTCTCGGTAGACACCCTCATCCTTCGCTACTTAGTTGGCGGATGTGTCATCCCAATTTCTCTCAAGCTGAATTCTCATTCCTTCTCGCTTATGCCAAAGAAGAAGTGAGGCAACAGGTGCATCCTCAGCAGTCCCAGAACCGGATGCTTCAGCTCTCCTTGCTTTCTTGATTTTCTTGAAAGCATCTGCAAGCAAAGTTAAATCCACATTCAGAGAAAAAAATTAGACTCAAATTTTAAAAATCCAAAAATTATTAATTCAAAGCGAAATAAGCATCAACACTTTTAAACACCATCATAACCATGAATCAAACAATTTTCTAACCTTTTGGTTTTGGTTTTGGTTTTGGTTTTGGTTTTTCTTTTGTTGTAGATATGATCGAGATGGTGAACCATCACAGCTAGCTCCGGTGGATGTCTTTGTTAGCACGGTGGACCCAATGAAAGAGCCTCCTCTTGTAACAGCAAACACGGTTCTCTCGATTCTTGCTGTGGACTACCCAGTGGATAAAGTTGCTTGTTATGTCTCAGATGATGGTTCAGCTATGCTAACTTTCGAATCACTTTCTGAAACCGCCGAGTTCACGAGGAAATGGGTACCTTTCTGCAAGAAATTCAACATTGAGCCTAGAGCACCAGAGTTCTATTTTTCCCAGAAGATAGATTACTTTAAAGACAAGATCCAACCTTCTTTCGTCAAAGAGAGACGAGCAATGAAGGTCATTTGGATTACTATAATTGCATATCTAAGAGAATAAAGAGTGAAAGTGTCACACTTTCTTATGTCTTACAGAGAGAGTATGAGGAGTTTAAAGTGAGGATCAATATACTTGTCGCTAAAGCACAGAAGATGCCTGAAGATGGATGGACGATGCAGGACGGTACTCCCTGGCCGGGTAACAACCCTAGAGACCATCCTGGGATGATTCAGGTACACTAGTACAATCTCTTCTGTTCCTTTTACTTCTCATATACGAGCTAACATTTGTTTTGTTTGTTGATGCTAATTCTTTTGTTTTCAATTCAGGTTTTCTTAGGCCATAGTGGAGGTCTGGATACGGATGGAAACGAGCTACCTAGGCTCATCTACGTGTCCCGTGAAAAGCGTCCTGGATTTCAGCACCACAAGAAGGCTGGAGCTATGAATGCTCTGGTTTGTTTATCTTTCGTTTCTCTTATGTTCCCTCTTTTGCTCAATGGCTTGGAAGTGCTTTTCGTGTTATGAGACCAAATGTGCTTTTCTTAGAACCTGGCTTTTCTTTTTTTTTGCATTTGACAGATCCGTGTTTCTGCTGTTCTCACCAATGGTGCATATCTTTTGAACATGGATTGTGATCATTACTTCAACAACAGCAAGGCGGTTAAAGAAGCCATGTGTTTCATGATGGACCCTGCTATAGGAAAGAAGTGCTGCTACGTGCAGTTCCCACAACGTTTCGACGGTATTGACTTGCATGATCGATACGCCAACAGGAATATTGTCTTCTTCGACGTGAGTTTAGCTCCACCATTCAAAACCAGTGTCTTTCATTTCCGATCATATCTTGTCCACTTCGAGCTGACTCAGATTTGTATATACGTTGTGCAGATTAACTTGAAAGGTTTGGATGGTATCCAGGGTCCTGTGTATGTGGGTACTGGTTGTTGTTTCAACAGGCAGGCCCTGTATGGGTATGATCCTGTTCTAACAGAGGAAGATCTTGAGCCTAATATTATTGTAAAGAGCTGTTTCGGCTCAAGGAAGAAACGAAAGAGTAGCAAGAAACAAAACTTCGAACGGAACATAAGCATCAAGAGATGTGACTCCAACGTTCCGCTTTTCAGTATGGAACTAGAAGATATCGACGAAGGTGTTGAAGGTCTGTCTGTCCCGACTTCTATTGCGTACGCGAAAGAAACCTCTTTTTCACTGAAAATTCTTGTTCATGCAGGCTATGATGATGATGAGATGTCTCTTCTTGCGTCACAGAAAAGTCTGGAGAAGCGTTTTGGTCAGTCGCCCGTGTTTATCGCGGCTACCTTCCTGGAACAAGGAGGCCTTCCACCAACTCTTCTGAAGGAGGCGATTCATGTCATAAGCTGTGGTTATGAGGCCAAGACTGAATGGGGCAAAGAGGTCAGAGGAGGTTTTAGAAGACATTCCAAACAACAACAAAAAAAACCATTTCTTTTGTTCTCTGTCTTATAACTTGTTCATCTTTTGGATATTTAGTTCGGGTGGATATACGGTTCTGTGACAGAAGATATTCTTACTGGGTTCAAGATGCATGCAAGAGGCTGGATATCAATCTACTGCGTGCCTCCACGCCCTGCGTTCAAGGGATCCTCACCCATCAATCTCTCTGATCGTTTGAACCAAGTTCTTCGATGGGCTTTGGGGTCTATCGAGATTCTTCTTAGCAGGCATTGCCCTATATGGTATGGCTATAATGGAAGGTTGAAACTTTTGGAGAGGCTTGCTTATGTCAATACCATTGTCTACCCAATTACATCTATCCCGCTCCTTGCATATTGTATGCTTCCAGCTTTTTGCCTCGTCACCAACAAGTTCATTATACCTGAGGTCAGTCCTGGTTTTGCATCCATTTGCTGCATCCTACGTTTCGAAGTTTGCATCTTTTTAATCATTCATTTTGTCCTTAATTTGCAGATAAGCAACTCTGCGAGCTTGTGTTTCATGATGCTCTTTGCGTCCATCTATGCGACGGCAATCTTGGAGCTCAAATGGAGTGGTGTGGGCCTTGAGGACTGGTGGAGGAACGAGCAGTTTTGGGTAATCGGCGGGACCTCGGCTCATCTTTTCGCGGTGTTCCAAGGTCTACTACTCAAAGTTCTTGCAGGGATAGACACAAACTTCACGGTCACATCGAAAGCCTCTGACGAAGATGGAGACTTTGCAGAGCTCTACATCTTCAAATGGACATCTCTTCTCATCCCACCAACCACTATCTTAATTGTGAACCTTGTGGGAATCGTGGCCGGTGTCTCCTACGCCGTGAACAGCGGGTACCAATCGTGGGGACCGCTCATCGGGAAGCTCTTATTTGCAATGTGGGTTGTTGCTCATCTTTACCCTTTCTTGAAAGGTCTTGTGGGAAGACAGAACCGGACTCCGACCATTGTCATTGTCTGGTCTGTGCTTCTTGCATCCATCTTCTCGTTACTTTGGGTCCGAATCAACCCCTTTGTGACCACCACTGAGATTGGGAGCAACAACTTCATTGGCCAGTGAGCTCCCCATTGTCATGTTTGAGCCCTAAATATAAATGAGTGTGTATATATATGTAGGAAGTCGTTCAAACCCCTTAATCTAAGAGGCATTGTTCTCCTGATTATGTGCTGGTTTAAGATATGTTTTGTAGTGGGAAGTTACTATTAACATAACGGTATGACAACATTGAGTTGTGCCTTTCTAATGTTACTAATGCAGTAATGTCTTTACTCACTTTCTTGTTAAATTGATTCCACGGTTCCATGATTTAGCTGTATTATGTGATGTGTCTTAATCAAAAAGTTGGAGCTCATATAGATGTTGTAACTTATTTGAGCCAACAAAAAGATAAAGCTGTGTCGTCAGATCAAGAACACAATACAAAAACCAAAACAAAAAATGAATCTTCTGGATGTTTAGTTCCACAAGAATCAATAATGTGCCCGCCCAAAATTGTAATACTCGAATCTCCTCAATTGTGAACGTGAAGTCTCTCAATTGGTACAACGCCATTCTCTCATGGTCGCAGAATCATTCAACCATGACCTGATATGGTTCACCAGAGCCATCGTGTTAGTCTGATCAAACCCATAAGCACCCATGTGAGTCGTAGCAACAGAGCTCAGGTTTCCTCGTTGTTGTTGTTGCTCTCAACGAGTATCTTCTTGCACGCCTCGTAACACATGAAGGAGATTCCAGCAGCGGGAACCAACTTCAAGCAACTCGGTCCAAGCCCTCTGTACCAACCCGCAAGACCTTCTTGCTCGAGTATGCAGACGAGAGCGTGCAACATGTTCTTGTAAACAACCCTCCCACCAACTGCTCCCACCTGCATATGCTTCCGCGCAACCTCCAAGGGGAAAGTCGCGGTGCTCGATAACGCGCCAGCTAAAGAACCTATCAGAAGAGTCTCAATGTTCCCGATGCTCTCTTTCTTCGACAGTTTCCGGTATGCTTTCCTCAAGGAATCGTAGGCGAAGTAGTTCGTCGCTGCGTACGGAACCACTCCTATAAGGCTCGGGGCAAGACCCCTGTAGAGTTCCGTGGGCCCTTCCTCCCTAATAATTTTCACAAACGCATCCAATATCCCCTTGTATACACCTCTCTGCAAATGGTTTTGAAGACACATCAATGGCCAATGTCTAAACTCCAACAAAGAAGAGTCATAAGTAAAATGTTCTAAAGCCCTCAAAAATTCCTTCCTTAGCAGAAGCTACCTTCACGTTGACTGCAATATCACTGCTTCGATTGTAATGCATACCTGAATTGTAATGCGGGTCTTGACTAGCTCGAGGGGATATGTCAAGAGGGTCTGGCTAACCCCAGCACACGCACCAGCGAGCAATGAAGCCGGGATGGGGATTTTCGACTCTTCTCCGAGCTTCGGAGTCAGCTTCTTGTTAACCGTCTCGAATACAAAAAGCTGCACAGAGTCGACATGGAAGTTAAAATCTTGAACAAGTTGTTACATGCATAACAAAAACTTACTTCCTAGCAAAAGGTAAGAGCTTGAGCTTCAAATTCACAATACAACACAGCCAAACTAATTCACCAACAATCTCAAATTCCATAGATAACATTCCATACCAACAATGAAAACGTATTGATTTGAAGATTATCAAAAATGTTTTGAATCATTTGGTACCTCAACGGCACGAGCGGGTGCTACTCGAATGACATTGACCAAATTACCCCTGAAGAGGCCTTTCCACCCTTCATGCTTCATGATATCGCGGAACACTTCGGTGGTGGACTCGCCGCCGCTTCCCACCATAAGATGAGTCCTAATGGTCTCCAAAGGAGCAACCGCCGTCCTCGAAATAGCACCGGCAACGGCACCGCTCAACAGCCGCCGCAACGAAGGATTCGAGATCTTGAGCTTCAGTTTCAACCCTCCTTTCTTCTTAGGCTTCTCGCCAATCACTTCTTCCACTTCCTCTTCTTTGGAAGGTAAGTACTTCGTGCATAGATCATTAAGCTGAGCAGCGAAGCTATTGCCGTCTCTGTTCGGAGGATCCGGAATAGATCCGGACCCGAATCCTGACCCGAATCCAGCTCCTAATTGATTAACACTCGCGAACAATCCACCAATTGGGCGGTGATTCTGGTCCTGTAGGCTCCAATCGGATCCCAGATCGGAAACTGAGAAAAACCCATTTCTCGTATCGTCGAACAGCTGGATTCCAGTCTTGCCCATGAATACACAGTTTCCTGGCTCTGTAGTTTCTGAGTGTTAATGGCAGTGAAGATAGATTTCACGAGCTCCACGTCATCTTCGTGGAGAATTAAGAAAGTCGAGATTTTGGAAGGAAGGGCTCGACGGAAATCGTGTGTCGACGACGAAATTGGGGTTGTCTCTTCCGTCGAGTCGCCTTAGGGTTTTTACTGCGACTGCTTGCAGGTGATGTCCTTTTGAAAGGGTGAGTGGTTGGTGGCGGAGGCTGCGGTGTAGGCCTTATTAATATTTACTGTGATATTTTATTTTTAGCTACTTTTGTTTTTATTATATTTATTCATTATCTATATTTTTTATTAGCTAAGACCGAAAATTCGTCAAAATTTGGTCAAACAGTGCCAGTATGGAAGTAGAAATGTTTTTTTCTTTCTCTACGAGATAAATAGGTTGCAAATAGTTTTGACGTCAAATAAGAAATTATGTTGCAAAATTTAGGCAAACTTTTGCAAAATTTTGATTTAATTTTTGATAAAATTTGGCTTAGTTTTGCAAAAAATTGTTTAATTTTAAAAAATATACATAAAGAACATTTGAATATTTTGGTTTTTTGTATATTTTGGTTTGAATATTATGAATATCTTTGAGTTTAAAACTAATATAACTAATATTTTTGGTATATAATGGTATTTCAAATATTTTGGATATCTACTGGTTCTTAGTTCGGTTCGATTCGATTTGTATACCCAACATATTTTGAACAAAAAAAATCATTCGAGTATTTATGACTATCTGATATCGGTTTTTTAGTTCGGGATAATTTGCCTAATAGATTAATATTTTGGGCTTCAACATTGAAATAAATAAGGGATTAAAAGTCAATTATTTGGTGAGTTTTTTTAAAAATATAACCAGATTTATTTCTATTTTTTTAATGAAAGTATTGTTTTTTATTTTAGTCGGTTAATTCTTAAAAATAAACTTTTTATTCTTTTGGTGACAACATAAATTATGCAAATAAGTATCACGACACTAGCAAAAATTATAACATCAAAAAAATCCATTCATTTCTAAATTTCAATAGTATCACATTTTTTTTCTGAAGAAACCTATTGGGATAATTCGAACTACGGAGGGCCTGATTGATAACAGTAACTTTACCTTTTTCTGTGAAAATATGGTTATAGGTTTTTGTATTGGAGGTAAATTTTATTGTTGTAGAATTTTGAGACCGTAAAATTGTAGAATTTTGGAAAGCCTACAATTGTGTGCTTTAAAAAAAATATTATGTACATAAAAAAACAGAAAAGTAAATATTTTGGCTGAGTAAAAAATGGAAAGCTAAAGTTTAATTGAATCCATTTGAAAATTGTAGAAATTTTTTTTGTTGCATACAACTTTTAAAGCATTTACCAATCAACCCCTAAGTTTTTTTTAAAGACAGGCTATATATTATTCATAGAATGCAAATAGTTCCATCTTTAGAGGAATAAAAGTTGGTTGAATTGACTTTTCCTCTAAATTTTACCATTTGAGTTGAAATTGATTGAAAAGTATTTAACTCATTCCACCAAAAAAGGTTGAAAACGATCTAATTTCAAAGAAAATATGTTCTCATCCCTCTAATAAAACTTTAACTCATTTTTTCCACTAATATTTATTCTACTAGTACTTCTTGTAACAACCATTTGCACCTATATTTTAACGAAATGAGTCCATTCGAACAGTGTGACAACAAATGCCGTCAAATATCTTTTAATGGTCTCGTTGGTAGGTGTGGATATAATAGTCACGTGCGTTTACCATAAACTATCGTAATCTTTTAACATAATAAATTAAACGAAGAAGTTGTTTACAGAGTTCAATAGCAAAAGAACATTTTTATTCATGAACTGTTTTAGTATAAAATGCAAAAGACAAAACCTTTGGTAGGTCACTTCTGCTAATCAATAATCATACGAAAAGAAAATTAATGGAGTAAGATAAGTATTTACTATTTTTATTCATTTGTAGTTTTTTTTTTTTTTGTATTTACTTCTGCTGATGGAAGTAAGGATGCAAGAAACGAACTCCTTCGAGGTACAATGGAGTCTGCATCTCGATCAACCGCGACGCCTGCACCGTTTCAAAACGTTATTTTGCCAAACACTGTAAACCATTTTTTTCTGATCGAACAGAGAATATCACAAAGTGAGAGATTATACTTACGGCTCGAGCAAATGCAAACATTTCCTCTTCACCAGAAAGCATTTTAACGATCGAAGAAGGCGAGCCAGCAGCACTTATGCTACCTTCCGCAAGAACATCTCTCCTTAACCTCGAATCTTCTGTCTCAGTCTCAAACTGGAAGCTGCAAGATTCCGATCCATAAATGTCACAACACATAAACTTAAACTCATCTTGGTGGAATCTTAGGGGATAGGCATGTCTTTACCTTTCGAGGTCGAAGAGCGTACCCTCTGCAGATCCTTGAAACAACTCATCGATAGGCGTCTCCGCGGATGAGACAAGACAACAATGGTGGTTGTATAGCTCATCCACAAGGGTTATAAACCTACGTGCCTGAGAACATCAACAAACAAAAAAGCCTCAAGAGTAAAGAATCCACATACACCAAACCAAACGATGATGAAATCTTGATTTCGGTTAGGTACCTTGTCGCGTATTTCCATGCTCATTGCTGGAATCTCAGAGATAAAGATTGTATGATAGTTTTTAGCAACTGCTATATAATCTGCCGCACCTACAGGTCGACCACAGAGATACTCGAATGTGAATCTCGCCACTCCATTACAGCTTTGAGGAACCTCCACTGTTCTGATGATACACACACACACACACACACGAGAAAAAACAAAACCATTGTGATTTAGTTTGATCCATAACTAAAAGGAACCACCATTGATCTCATTAGTTACCTTCCAAACATCACTGGGAGAGTCACGGAAGTTATTTCTCCGCCGTACTGGTCAGTGACCTGACGCCACATTTTCTCAAACTCTTCCATAACAGAATTACTCAATGGCCATAAGTAGTGAACCTATAAATGCAAATTTTAACAATTTCATCAAACACAGAAGCAAAGAACACAACGATAAACGATGTGAAGAGTCTGTGCAATTCACACGTTTTCAACCGAATTTTTCGCTGCAACTCGGCGGTAATCTACTTCGCTTCCAATTGAGATGATCTCACAGTGTTTCTCCAACTTTGAGATAAACTTATCAAATATCTCCTTCTGCATTCCGTCCTGTACCAACAACATAAGCGAGAAGACTCAGCGCAAAACGTCTGTGTAATCAAAGATACATGAATTGCTTAACAACTCCCGAGGAAACAGTTGAAGAGACCTTTTTGTTGAAACTAGAAGAGGGCTTCAAAGAGAAGAAGAGAAAGAAACCTGATTTAACTCTCGCGGTGCTCGGTTACTGGTGGCCACAAGAACAGTTCCAGTATTCAACAATCTGCTCATAATTCCAGATAAGGCCACAATAGCAAACACATCAACTGTCTGTAACAGAAGATGTAAGAAAAGGCCAAGTTACAGCAAGAATCAACACTATTTTGAAACTTCATCAGAGGCTCAAAGATAACCAAATCAAGTCTCATCTAAGCCCTTCATTACTATCTCATAGTCAACAACCTATTCTTAGAAGTGGATAATGTAGTTACCTGAATCTCGTCGAAGCAGAGGATGCTAGCTCCTTTTTTACTCGATTGCTGATCAACGAGAAACTTATCAGCAACAGCTGGAAGAATGTGTTTCATTTGGAGTTGCTGCTTATAAAACTCTTCTCCAGCTAGCCATTCCTTAACTTTCTCATCAACAGGAAGATTCATAATCCAGCTCGAAACGCTATACTGGGAGGACTTCTCAGCGCCGTTCTCCTTCCAATACTTGTGCATCTGCTCATTTATCTTCAGCATTGCCTACAGAAGAAAGAAATGCAACAAAACATCAGAGTTTGAATTGAGTTAAGAAAAACCTCTAAAGGCTCACCTCGTGAAAGTGAAACCGTTGTCGATGTCTGATCATTCCATCGGTCGCGCCATAGAACATATCCATCAACATAGTCTTGCCTACATACGAAAACACAAAACCGCGGTCTCAACTAGCTAAACCTTATTGACTACACAGTAGAGAAGAATATGAAGCAGCCATTAACATACCACATCCTACATTTCCATAGATATACAATCCTTTAGGAGCTGGAGGTATCGCGGGACGAGAACCGACAAGTGAGTCCAGTTTTCTCTCTCGGTTAAGGTACGATACCCATTTACCAACTCCAGGTTCTACATTCATCTGTCTTCGCCTAAAACACCGCACAAATAGATACAAACCATTTGATAAAAAGAAACAATCTTTCAACTAAAGAAGATGTCATTGACAAGCAAAGAAACAAGCTTTTAACTAAAGAAGATGCCATTGACAATAAAAGAAACAAACTTTCAACTAAAGAAGATGCCATTGACAATAAAAGACACAAACTTTCAACTGAAGAAGATGCCATTGACAGTAAAAGAAACAAACTTTCAACTAAAGAAGATGCCATTGAGAATAAACCTTACCCTAAAACCCATCTTCCTAAAAGCTTCTGCCCTTGTTTATTCATAGAAGCCCACATTCCATCGTCTTCCTTCTTCTCAGCTTCTTCCACCATTAGTCTTCGTCGCTCTTCCTCTCTCTTCTTCTCCCACTCTTCTAATCTCACCTGAGAAAACCAAATGTATAACCCATAAATGCAAAAGTACTGAATCTAAATCCTAACTAAGGAGAGTCTGAGCCTAATTTTACATGATAATGTTCCATTTCCTTCTCGAAATGTTCCAATCTTCCAAACAGATTTTCAAATGCGGAAGCGACTTTCTCTTGGTACGGATCATGTTGCAGCCTCCCTTGCTCCACTAACTTACTGTAACTCGTTAATGGACCTGACAAGAAGCAATTCCAATATCTCTCAATTGCGTAAATTATCTATTAAGACAAAGATTTTGAAACCGAATTGAGGATTTTGTGTAATGAGAAGAGAGTACCTGATGTTTTGGGAGGATCAGAGGTTGAATAGGAACGAGCAATGACGTGGAAGCCATTGGAGAGTCTTCTTGATGAAGAAAACGTTAAACGTAGAAGAGTAGAGATCTGTGAAACCTTTGGCATAGTTTGCTCCGGCTCAGATTTTGGTTTGGTAGCTTCCGATCACGGTTTAGCTACTGTTCCGGAAACGGGAGGAGAGGCAGAATGTTATAAATAGGTGTCTACGTGACGATTCGTAAGAGAGCCACGTGGTGGAATATGGACCGTTTGTTGGATTGCTGATTTGGCTTATTAATGTCCGTGTAGATTTGTCTAGAAGGATACCAATCTGCCAAACCCGATGTGGTCCGGTCCGTGACAGATATCTGAATGTTTGATACAGTCTAAAGTTGTTCTACTATGAAAGAGAGGTTAATGGGAGTTGGATTTTAAAAATTGTTAGAATATTTAAATTTTATTGTTACTGGATATAGATCTTAACATTTTTTTAATAGATTTTACTGTTGTTTGTTTATGGATTCTAACATTTTTTATAAATTCATTGTCACTGGTTTGATAAGTTTTATTCAAAATTTATTATTATTTAAAAAGTTTAAATTTTAATGATTATGTAATTTTTAAACAATCTTAATGTTATTGGGATATAAATTTTTAATAATTTAATTCATAAAATATAACTGTCAAAACATTATGTATATGCGTAGAATTTTTAAAATTTGTTATAACAGGATTTTTTTATGAATTTTTCTAAATACACAAAACTTTCTATAAATTTAGTTTTTGTTAGGGCGTAGTTTTCTCTCCCAACAAAACCGTTTTCTCTCCCAACACCAAAGTGCGATTTTTTTTTCCAGCAATCGACTAAACAGCGTTCTTCACCAGAATTTCTCCGGCCGACGTCGGCTCCGGCGTCGGTCGTACTCTCTTCTTTCTTTTGCTTTTGTAATTAAGTTTTTATTCTTCAAATAAAACCAGATCTATGATTTGGAAGTTTCAGTTTTTAAATCTGGTTTTTTTCTCTCCCTTTGGGAGATTTTCTTTCCGACCAAAATCCGGCAACGGCCGAGGCGTATTTGTGTTGGTTTCATTCCGTTCGGGTTTTCTCCGATTAGCTTCTATCGTTTCAATTTTGAAACATTTGGATTTTATTTTCAAAGAGTTCGTGAGTCTGGTTTCAATTTCTCCATATGGAGAAGGGAACTTGTAGCACGAATCTGGGACCCTGGGAAAATCAGTCCGGTTGTTAATGATTGTTTGATGAGAAGAAAAAAGATATGGCCAGATCTCAGTAATCACAAAAGAGAAGAGAAGATGTTTCATCTCTTGGACTACTTCCAGATTTGGAAGAGACATTATGTTTGGTTTCTTCTCTCGGTCTTTCAAAATCATCATATCCTCCAACAAGAACACATCAAGCTTTGGCCGGAATCATCAAATATTTTGATTTCAACGAGGATACAAGCCAATGAAAAGTGTATGAAGGATGGACATAACAGATTTCATATGTTAGCCTATAAGAGTTCTAGAAGGAAAGCTTGGTTACTCTCCACTTCTTCATCGAAATTGAAACACATTCCTTCATCAAAATTGTTTCAATTTCCCTTTCCTTTGTTTGTGTTAACAGTTGTATTGGAAATATTTGTGTATCTTGTAATCCCATGATATCAATATATTTGATTTGCGAAAAAAAAAAATAATTTTGTTTTTACAAATTTAACAAAACTCTATGTAAATTTAACAAATCTCTTGAATTTTTAAAATCAACCAAATTTAATTAGATCAAATGTAACAGTTTAAAACGAATCTCTTAACAAATGTAACATTTTGAAACTTTTTTTTTTTTGCCAACAATTTAGATTTAATTAGATTTATGTAAGTCTTTTTGTCGGAGTTTGGAGTAGACATCAACAAATGGGAACTCAAAAACCCCAAAAAGTATTCAAAACCTTCTGATTGGCAAGCTCTTTTTGGTGAGAAGAACAGTGATGATGAGTTTATGTTAGACATTAAGCATAAAAGGTATATCTTTAGCCTACATCCTCGATCGTTAACATTGCAGTGCATGCTTCCTGTTTGTAATTAATTTGGTAGTTGGCTGAGACGTGAGTTCTCTTGTGCATTCCAGGAAGAGAATCAGGCTATATGGTGATTTCTATTCCTCGGACATGATTATTGCTTCCCCTCTGAAGTTACATATGGTAAGTACCCTTATCTATCTTTTTGTAAGATGATTTAGTCTACTATTGTTTTATATTGCTGCATACAGTTGCAAATATTTGAATTTGTATTCTGCATCTCCTCATTGAGCTTACTAATAATTATTTCAATTACATGTGGATAGGTTTTGGTTATCGATCATGCATACATAATATATATGCAGGTAGGTTATGGGGTGAATTTATAAAGTTTGCAAAAATGGAATAATATGACTTCATTTCTTATCTGCTTTATTGTGATGTTTTAGAATTGGTAGTTCCTTGCTACAGTCGTGGAACACTTAAATAGATTGTTGCCATCAAAACAACATGCATGGTACCAGTGTCATGAGAATTAGGCCGTTGTACGTGATTCTTCTGACTTCAGGCTTTTCTCTCTAATACGTTTTATGTGTCCCACAGCCCAACTATGTCAGAATCTCTAAAAAAAAGGGTCTTATGTTAGGTCTCTGGATGGACATGATTATGGTGAAGTTTTCAAAATCTTAATTACTAACCCAAATAATATTTCATTTCAGAGATCAATGCTCTTTCTAATCACCATTGCTTGAACTATAAAGGAAAGGTGAGCATTCGGGGTTTTATCATATTATCCCCATATATTATTACATGCATTTCGGGTATCTTTCTGTTGCTAGTGTTAATGAGGGTATTAGATGTCTTTTGCTGACAAAGACTGTAGAATTTAATTAACTTGTCTTTCAGTTTTAGTTTGAATTAAATTTGTCTGCTCACACTTTTAAATGAATCAATGCAAGTGAATACAAAGGAGTTCTTCAGAAAGTGTTGCTCCGTGTTCGTCAGGTATACTCTTATCTCTTTTGGCTGTAGATTTATATATGAAAGGTTTGATGTAGACTCCATGATCCATGTCGACGATGCACGTCTTGAATATTTTACCAAAAAGGTTTAGTTTTGATTTGCTTAGTAACTAAATTTTCATGGATGAATTTGCCGCATTTCTTTGTAAATTTTTTTTTGTTTCTATACCACTGAAAGTAGGGTCACTACACAGATTATACTTTATATTTTATGTTTAATGCTAAATACAATATTTTCTGATTCTGTTCTTCTTTTGTTACAAGGTTTTTTTAAAAAAAATATATAAATCTTCGATCTCTGATTAGGTTGTATGATACAAATAATATCCTGATCAATGTCGGCTTATGGGGTTTCAGATCCGTAGCATAAAGAACTTAATTTTCTATTCTCTTCCGTAGCTGAAGGAGTTTTACCCTCAGGTAAGAGCATCTTAATCGAACTAATTGCGACACAACTCTTATCAGGAGAAAGACAGTCAGATTCTCATCATTTTAGCTTTAACTTCAGATAATGAACTTCATAAACTTTTTAAGTTATTGAGAAAATTTACGAAAATTTACCAAATATTTAGTATATATACTTCATATGTTTTATATTAGTTGTTTTTTTAGGTTTTTTCACATATATTAAAAAAAATGTTTAAATTTTCTATTTTTATTCCTTATTAATATACTATTTGATTTGATATCATAAATTAATAAGTTAATAAATAAAGATAAAAGTTGAATTTTTGTCAAAATTTTGTATTTGAATACACAAAAGTACAACGAAAAAATAATTTTAAAATGACAACTCCAATATGAAACGGAGATAGTGCAACATTCGTACAATTTTATTTGTTTATTGGTGTTTTCAATGTGTCTTACACGCTTCGCTGACGAACGGTGCTCCATGTGGTATTAGAGAAAAGCACATAATAGCAAAGTTATGTGCTCCTTATCACTTGGCTGCCTCTTTTGTTGAATCCGGGCTGCAAATTCCAACATGTTGCTCGACCGTATACAACCACACTAAATTGATCAAAGAAAAGATGGATCAAATCTATGAGATACTTTCTATACCACCTCCTCACGCAATATATACTGGAATTCCAGATCTTCGCCAAAATCTATAGATTCTCTGTGGCTGCATCCATAGTGGTTTTCTATAGATCTAAATCACAGTGAAGATAAGCGACTGTGGGCCTCCCTGGGAGTATCGGCTCTCCACACCCATTTGTTTCAAAAAAATCATCAGATTCTAGTTGTTTTCTCGTTTGATATATTTTCATCAAAAAAAAAAAGCATATGCCAATTCAGTTGGATACTGATGCTATACATTAGAAATAGAATATACCATTAAGAATATAATACAGTCGGTGTTATCAAATCTTCATATAAAATCAAATCAATGCTCTATAAAAACAGAGACTCGAATCCGAAAGAAAGGATTATTCACTTTCTCATTTTCAGTTTCACTAACATAAAAAAAACAAAAAAACATCATTCTTTGTTCAATTTTGTTTCTATACCACTGAAAGTAGGGTCACTAGACAGATTATACTTTTTATTTTATGTTTAATGCTAAATACAATATTTTCTGATTCTGTTCTTCTTTTCTTTTCGTACACGTTTTTTTAAAATATATATCTTTGATCTCTCATTAGCATGTATGATAGAAATAATATTCTGATCAATGTCGGCTTATGGGGTTTCAGATCCGTGGCATAAAGAACTTAATCGAACTAATTGCGACACAACTCTTATCAGGAGAAAGACATGCATGTCGGATGCGATCTCATCATTTTAGCTTTAACTGCAGATAATGAACATGCTTGAAGAGGATCGCATGACATGATGTCCACTGCGCTTTTTCTCGTTTTTATCTGCTCAAGGTAAAAAATTGTTTGACTTGACAGGATCATTCTGATGGCTGAGAGCCATACCTAGGAAATGCTTTTTTGTTATTTATATTCAGGGGCGTACCCATGTAGAAGAATGGTGGGTCAGCTGACCCACCCAAATTTTCTATAAAAAAAAATTATATTAGTTTAATATATTAAATTTATGTTTACATGTTTTCTTTCATAGTTGCACTTAGTTAAAATATATTTTAAGTCTCAATTCTTTTAACCCATTTAGTAGAAAGTTAGTTGAGGTTTTGGAAAACATGACTCATAAATATATATCCATTTTTTTATTTTTTCTTTCATAAAATTTAACAAATCTATCTAACCTAGATTACTAATAAGAGTTTTTTCTTTTCAATCTTCTCAAGTTTTTGTATTTTCATTTACTGCTTACAAATTCCAAGTTCAAAGTGTCATTCATGATCATTGTTTATTTTTTTATAACATAATTTGCTTGTTGTTAAGTTGTACTAAAATAATTAATAGGTTTATTATTTTTAATTCAGATGAACGAGTAATAGAAAATTATTTAAAAATAAAAAGGTTCAGCGTCATCTAGTGATTCATATGATATATCAAGAGATCATGCGGACAAAAAAAATAACAAATCAATAAAAAGATATTCAAGACAATTACAAATGAGACTTTGATAAAAAAAATATTACAAGATATGAAAGATCGTAGGGTGGGTTTGTAAGATGTGTTTATGTTTTTACTGATTTTTCATATATTTATATTTATACTTATGTTTTGACCCATGGTAAAAAAATTTCTGGGACCGCCACTGTTTATATTGATAGTTAGTAATAAATTGTTTGAAATCAAATATTTAAAACAAAAACAAAAAAATTATCAATAACAGGATTTAATATTTTTTGGTGTATTTTTATATTTCAAATTTTGAAATTCAAACCAGTCAAATTTTTGTTTAGTTCTTAATTTTGAATAAACTATAATATAGAAATGTAGTAGAAAAAAATATTTAGATTTGGAAAAAAAAGATATTTCAACTTTATGTTAATTAATATATGAGGCAAAACTGGTAAAAAATTTTAATTGATAGTAATATAGTTAGATACAACGAATCTAGAGCTTTTTATGACTCACAACTTTGGACGGGAGAGATGAATCAAGCTTGATCTAATGGCCCTAATGTTTTATGTAAACAACATGTCATGCTGTAATACCTTTAAATAGAGGTCGTTTTACTTTCTTCCTCACTACCAAATATCCAAACATCATTATATTTTGCTACATCAATCACTTCCTATTCATAATCTTAATCTCTTGCTTCTTGTTTCTCTTTTCTTCTTGCTTAATTTTGAAACCGTACGTTCTCATTTCTCATCTTCCAAAAGGTACGTATTGGTTTGTTGTTTCGCTATATCCTTATTTTATATTTAGTTCGTGTTGAGAGCTTTATATACATATGTGAGATGTACGTTCTTATGTTCATGTTGCGACTTACTAATGCTTTTTTATTTATTTAATGCTTTTTTGTGTTGGTGTTGGAATTGATATTATATTTTTACTAGTTTTAATTTTTTGGAAAAATCTAATAATATTTGATTAAAAGTTCGTCTTGTTTATATATGGAGCGTTGTTTTAAAAAAAAATTCCTTCATTTCAAAATATTTTAAAAGTGAAGAAAGGACTATTCCTTAGTACGTACTATGGTCATGGTGTTTACTATAATCAGATCTTAGCATTATGTTATGCAATTTAATAACTGCGGTTTAAATTTTGTAAAAAAAAAAATAGATTGTACATTTCTCTTCTTCTGTTATTTTTAACCCTAATTATTATTTCTATGTTCTAACCTTCTGTTTTAAAATTAATCGAGATTGTATATATATCAATAACGTAATTTATGTTATGATTTTATATTTTAGTGCTATTTAGATTTGATAATCCTTTCTCTAAACAGTTATCATGGTATGATGAAAAGAATCTTATTTATAAAAGGATGATTTAGAAAACCTAATTTATTTTTAAAAAGTGGAAAAACCAGTATGGTTCTTGAATTGAGAAGAACTGTCGTCCTTTGATCTGGTTGTATACTAGGGTTTTTTTTTTACCATACGCGGGTGTTTGTATCACGTGTTCCCTCGATTTAAATGTTGACATAAAACAAATTAAAACAATGTATTTTTGTTTGTTTCTTAGAAGAGATTTATTGGTTTTTAGATGGTTCACTATTGGCTTCACTTACTTGGTTTTAAAATCATTAGCTTTTTCGTCAATTTGGTGTTAATTTGTAACAATTTAGAGGGAATTGGTAATAACGAAACATGCATTATTAGGCAACCCTAGAGTTCAAACAAATTGAAATTGTGTGTTTTTTTACAGCATAGAAATCGAATTTAAAAAAAATTAAATTGACATGTATATTCTATATCACTGCTGTCATCAATTTTCATCTTACAGTTTTATCGTTTGTTTTCAAAAGAAAAAAAATTGAGGGCATGAGGAGATAAAAAATGTTTTCATAAATGAATTTTACCCATTCTCTCTTTGATAGATAGAGGAATATTGTTTGCTGGTGCCCTTGTCCTAATTAATACCATTAAATGTATATATATACTATTCAATTATTATTTCGAGGGTTCACTATAATCATTAATCAGGGTAGGTTTGCGTTTAAAGCGTTAACAGTTAGAGATTATATGCATGGTTAATTAGTGGACTCTTTCTTATGATTGTCTTGCAATATTGTCTTGCATGAAAACAACCTTGAAAATTTTCTTATGCAATCCGTAACATTTTAACTTTTCATCATTTTTTCTCGCCAAGTTTTATGCTGGTTTGATGGTTATTAACTTTTCATCAATTTTTTTGTCCACAATGACAGGTTCTTTTTTTTGCGATGGATAAGTCTAGTCCAATCGAGGCTAAACCGCTTAGAAGTTTGAGGCCGGTTTTTGTAGACGATGATCACAGTCTGACCGAAAACACAGCATCACCAACTTTTCTGGTTGTCACACCTCTTCGAACCGTTAATGATGAAACCCTCAACACAACAACACCTTCTCCTCTAAAGGTCACACCACTTGGAACCGTTGCTGATAAAACCCACAACACAGCAACAACTCATCCTCTAATGGTCACACCACTTGCAACCGTT
The DNA here is from genome assembly GCA_020283515.1 of Alliaria petiolata. Classification (NCBI taxonomy): domain Eukaryota; kingdom Viridiplantae; phylum Streptophyta; class Magnoliopsida; order Brassicales; family Brassicaceae; genus Alliaria; species Alliaria petiolata. The sequence continues at coordinate 88,207,433 of JAHZTW010000001.1, forward strand.
GGTGATGAAACTCTCAACGCAACAATATCTCCTCCTCTAGTGGCCTCATCGCTTCAAATCGTTAATTATGAAACCCACAACACAACAACAGCTCTTCCTCTTATGGTCACACCACTTCAAACCATTATACCATTTGATGACTCCACCAAAGACGCTTTTGCTGCTGATGCTGTAGGTCCTAGTACTGGTCCGGTCAAAAGAGGTCGTGGCCGACCAAAGGGTTCGAAAAACTCGAAGGTGCCCGCGAAGAAGCTGAAAATTTATGCTTCCAACAGCAAAGTGGTGACATCTTGTCGAAATTTTGACTCGGAGATGACCCAAGCCGAGAGAGAAACTGGAAACAAAAAGATAGCTGATTCGGTTTTGATGCGGTTCGATGCGGTTAGACGCCGGTTTTGCCAGCTAGAGTGCGTGAAAGGCGTGCTTACAACCGCAATAACCAATTGTAGGAATTTGGGTGTTAGGACCAATACGAAGAAAAGAATCGGCCCGATTCCTGGGGTACAAGTAGGCGATATCTTCTACTTTTGGGGGGAGATGTGTCTAGTTGGCCTTCACACGCAGATGGTTGCCGGCATCGACTATTTGACGGCTAAAGACGGTGCAACAGAAGGTCCTTTAGCTACAAGCGTAGTAACATCAGGACACTACAATGACGAAACAGAGGATCTTCAAACTCTGATATATACCGGACATGGTGGAACAGATAAGACTGGCCAAGCTACTGATCAGAAGCTTGAAAGAGGGAACCTTGCGTTGGAAGCAAGTAGAAACAAAGGGAACGAAGTTAGAGTGNACATGGTGGAACAGATAAGACTGGCCAAGCTACTGATCAGAAGCTTGAAAGAGGGAACCTTGCGTTGGAAGCAAGTAGAAACAAAGGGAACGAAGTTAGAGTGATCAGAGGCGTAGAAGATCCGAACGACAAAAAGAAGAAGATCTACATCTACGATGGACTTTACTTGGTGTCGGATTGTTGGAAAGCGAAAGGTAAATCCGGTTTCGAAGAGTATAAATTCAGGTTAGTGAGGAAACCAAACCAGCCTTCTGGTTACGAAACTTGGAGATCTGCTGAAAAGTGGAGGAAAGGTTGTTTGAATGATTCAAGAAAAGGTTTTATACATCAAGATATTTCATATGGAACCGAGACATTACCTATTCCGCTCGTGAATGAAATCGACGAAAACGACAAGAAGACACCTGAAGATTTCCAGTACATCAACACTCTGGCTTCTTCGAACACGACGCTTGTTCCGAATCATATATCTATCGGATGCAGCGATTGCCACGGCCGGTTATGCTCTGGTGAAGATTCAAAATGCTTCTGCGTTCAAAGAAACGGCGGAGAGTTGCCGTACCATAACCGCGTATTGGTATGTCGTAAACCGATGGTTTACGAGTGTGGTGATATTTTTCCTTGTCCCACCGATTGCAAGAATAGAATATCTCAAACCGGTTTGAAAATCCACGTGGAGGTGTTCAAGACTGAGAAGTGTGGCTGGGGGTTACGTACGTGTGAGCCGATTCGAGCGGGAACATTCATCTGCAAGTTTGCTGGAACGGGTAAGTCGAAAGACAAAGTAGAAGAGGATGATGATGAGTACGTGTTTGATAGTTCTCGTGTTTGTAACTGGTTTAAGTGGAACTACGAGCCTGAGCTCGTTGGTGAAGATTGTTGGGAACATGTCTCTGAAGTATTTAATCTCCCGTCGCAAGTCTTGATCAGTGCTAAAAAGCAAGGGAATGTTAGTCGGTTCATGAACCACAGCTGCTCGCCGAATGTTATGTGGCAGCCTATCGAGTATGAACAGAACCGTGGGCCTTGTGTTCACATCGGTTTTTTTGCGATAAGGCATATTCCTCCGTTGACAGAGTTGAGATATGATTATGGAATGTCTTGTGTAGCTCAAGAAGATGGGAGGAAGACTTTTAAAGGAAACAAGATTTGTCTTTGTGGTTCAGTCAGTTGTCGAGGCTCTTTTGGGTGATTTTGGACTTATATCATTTCCTTTGTTTCTTTTGTTATTGTTGTTGTGGTTTTGTATTTCTTTTCAAGCAATAATTAATAAAAATTACATCAATTGAGCAGATTCTACTTGGAATCAAATTTTTGAAATCTGATCGGATATAAATCAAAGCAAAAACAAATCATCCCCAAATATAATGTCCTTGTTTCAATGGACATTTGCTTCGTTGTATTTGTTTTTTGTACCATGTTCTTCTATTTAAACTATTGAAACAACAAAAAAATGTTATTTCAACTATCCAAACAAAACGTATCTTGCTATTTACTATTGTTCTACGTTGCTCTAAGGTTGGGACCGTACCAAGATTGATGAACCAACATATGGTCAAAAGCTAAACCGGTTATCAAAGAGATAGAGAAAACTAGATTTGAAGAACCAGTAATCGTTTGACCAATTCACGCACCTTAACCGTATATATTCTCTAAGCTGTCTATTTCCTAATCCTTTCCTATTATGTATTTTTGCTGATTTTTGTGCTTTTAAGCTTTCAAGTTAATGTAAAAACTGCATGACCAAGTCATGGCAAGACTAATAAAAATATATATTTAAAAAAAAAAAGAGATCCAAAAAATGACCACACTATTTCGTTTTGGATGGCAAAGTATTACATCAATTGAGCAGATTCTACTTGGAATCAAATTTTTGAAATCTGATCTGATATAAACCAAAGCAAAACCAAATTAGCCCGGAAAATTTAGAGGTACATTAGGAGTTCTCCTATAGAAAGAATCTGCCTTGAGTCAGAAGTCACAAAGCGACAAACCAATGCATGATTAGAAGAATTTTATTCTGGAACCAAACAGCTTTATGCGAAGCGAGTGTTAAAGTTCCCAAATGTTGCCTTATCCGTGAGTTGTTTGAATGTTGTTGTTTTTTGTTTGGTACGTAACACCAATTTGTTGCCTCTCCCCTTTACCTAAGACAAGAACTTGTTGAAGAAAATTCACATTTAGCCACTAGACTTTAAAATATGAATCTTTGGAAAAGGTTAAATGAGATTATGATGTTCATTTGATGTTGTAACATATCAGTAACATATCATTGTAACGTCGGTATGAGGATTTATTGCCCGAGATTATGGAAACTTGCATCCAAATGATCCATTGATCCTCCATAACCATACAATATCGAAATGTTTTGTGATGACGATATTCTGAAATCCAACATAGAACGGTCTCTATGGAGAAAGAGAGAGAAGGGAATTTCAATTTGACATTGTAACAATCTCAATGAGCAAAAATATAAACTACAACAACAATTGTTTACCCGTAAAGATAAGATTCATAAGGAGTGTAAAAGTAAGAAAAAAAAACAAAGACAAACTCAAAAGAAGATACAAAAGAGCTTCAAAAGATTCATGAAAACCTCTAAATTAAAGCCCCTTTATAAATTAGCCATAAACTTAAAACGTAGACCGAACCACGACGATGATCATAATCATAATCATAATCATAATCATACCAATGAAAGAAGCAAAACCCACCGACAGCAAAAAAACTCTTCCAGAATCATCATCCTTTACCCTTTAGCTCTTATTCCCTGAAAATTCGCATTCTTGAATCACATCAAGATCTCAATCTTGAGTCTCGTTTCGTTTTCCAGCCACTTCACTCTCCCTTCTCTCTTCCAAAAGCTTCCCAGCTTCCTCATCACTCTCCTGAACCTTCTTCTGCGCGTCTTTCGCCTTCAAAGCCTGCAGCTTGCAGTGATTGTAATACGCAACCCCCAAGAACGCGAGCCCGTAACCGAACAGATTCAAAGGCGTGACCGTATCCTTAATCACAGACCAAGAGAAAGCGATCAAGAGCCAGTCCTTAACCACACCAGCCACATTCATGGTCAAAGCAGAAGTCTTCCCAACGAGCAGAAACACAGCAAGGTTCAGAGCGAAGGCACAAACAGAATTGGTCCCGAAAACGACGAAATCGAAGTGGAAGCTCGACGTGTCCCTCAAAATCGGGAACTCAACGAAGATCCAAGGCACAGAGAGGAAAACCAAACAGCAAGGAGCAACGTAATATAGAGAAGTTATCGGATTTAGATTGATTCCTTTAGAAGTAAGCAAGATCTGAATCAGAACCAACCTCGTGGCCTCGAAAGCAACGGCGCCGAGCTGGAGAGCAACGCCCCAGACGTCGAATTTCGCCTCGCCGTAAGCGGCGATGGCGACGCCGAAGGAGATCGAGAGCATGTTCGTCATGGTCTGAGATCTGAAAGTCTCCTTCTTCAGCAAAACCCCGATCGAGTAGACGGCGACGGGCATCAGGGCTTTGAGCATCTGGATGAAGGAGACGGAGAGGTAGATGTAGGCGGAGTTCGACAGCCAAAGGGAGAGCGAGTAAAGCGCGCCGATGGGGACGACGGATCTGAGGTATGTCTCGCGGGACATGGAGACGGGCTCGACGATTTTGAAGACCTTGATGAGGATTACGGCCAAGGAAGAGCAGAAGGCCATGTGGATCATGGTGAGTGTGATTGGGTATGGCCAATTGTAGAGCTTCTTGTCGAGGATGTATTTGTTGTAGACGATTACGGTGAAGCTGAGGAAGATCCAGATCGCGACGTAGGTGTAGGAGAGGAGGATTTTTTTTATCACTCCGTCGCTCAGTGCGCGACCTGAACCCATGGTGTGGTGTTTTTTTTTTTGTTCGCCGGAGGAGGAGATTGTGGTGGTGCGCAGGATAAGCGGAGAGAGGTGCGCAGGATAAGCGGAGAGAGGTGCGCAGGATAAGCAGAGTCTCTCTCTCTTTCTCTGTGTGGGTTTTGGGGTAGAGAAGACTTTTAGTTGGGTAATGTAGAGGAAGGGCTTACGTGACTGTGTTAACGCTACGTGGCGAAAAGGTACTTGCCTATTTGACGATTGGCTTATGCTGGGACCCGTATTTAGTTCATTGTTTCCTTATATTTTTAAATTTTAGTCTTAAAATTTTAAATAATGAATTAAATGTGGAAAATGTTTTTGTTCTTAAGCTCTTTTTAGTCACTTACGTTTTGTTGTACGAATTACCATTTTGATATAGTTACGATCAACTAATTTATTGAAATTGCGGAAAGTTCACAGAAAGGTACTTTTAAATAATTAATTTAGTACAAATTTAAATATTTGTACTCTTTGTCATCAATACAAAATTAAATCGCAGTTAAAAAACTCAAAACTTTGGTCGTTTATTCTTAATAGTTATTATTTATTTTTGTAAACCAGCGGGAAAATGGTCTTTTTTTACCTGAACAAACTGTGCGGTGCCTTTTTCTACCCAAACGAAGACTTGATGTCTTTTCCTACCTAAACGTCTTAAAAATTCAAAAATCCAACTCATACTCTGACTTTTGTGCGTAAAACAAAGTTGACCGTAACAGCAATTAGTCAACCGTTAAGTTTACTGATTCAGCTGACACGCGTGACATTAAAACGATGATGTGGTATTCAAAAATAAAATAAAAAACGAAAAAATCAAAAAAATCAAAAAAAATTTAAATAATCAAAAAAAAAATTAAAATCAAAAAATTTAAAATAATATAACTTAAAAAGAGGAAATTGGCAAAATAGCCTAATTAAGATTTGGAATTTGAAAAATAACTTGATTTTTTGATTTTTTTGTAATTACACTTATTGATATGTAAAAAGATGTTCCTAAGTCAAAAATTATAAAACTTAATAGTAATATATGTGTATGATTGTTTGATAGAGGAAATATAATTGGCTTTAAAAGATTGTTTTGAAAAAGAGGAATTGTAGGGATTAAAAAGAATGAATCAGAATTTACTTCGAAACATTGCAATTGCTGTGAAACTAAAAAGAAGGCGATGAAAAGGAGAGAGAAAAAATGGTTGAACTACAGGTAGAAGACGATATCATAAGTTTTTTGTGTTTTTTCTCTCTCGGCCAAAAATATATATTTCAATAGAATATGTTTTAGATAAATTTAAAATCTTAACAGCTGTCAAAGCTGCACGAGCCATGGATGTTGGCATGCCATTGTTTTCTCGATGACATCTCTGTCTTTTTTACACGACTTCACGATTATGAAATGTCATAGAGATTGAGTTTGTTACTCCAAGTTATAAAATTTATAAACCATAGTTGATTTTTTAAAATTATTTTACTTTAAAAAAATTATGATTAATTTTTTTTTTTTTTTGTGATTTTTGTAATTTTTGTGATTTTTTGATTATTTTTTTTTAGTGTCACATCATCGTTTTAATGCCACACGTGTCTACTGAATCAGCAAACTTAACGGTTGACTAACTGTTGTTACAATCAACTTTGTTTTACGCACTAAAGTCGGAGTATGAGTTGGATTTTTGAATTTTTAAGACGTTTAGGTAGGAAAAAGCACCAAATCTTCGTTTGGGTAGGAAAAGACACCGCGCAATTGGTTCAGGTGGAAAAAAACATTTTCCCGCAACTTAGTTTTTTTTTTTTGCGAAACCAGCAACTTAGTTTTTTACATAAAATTATGCGATGATGCATCAAGTTTCTCAATTATTGATATAGTTACGTTCAAACCGTTATCTATGTTGTTTTGTGAAACAACTGTTGACTATATTTTTTTTCTAACAATCTTCAACTTTTCCGAACATCGTAATGAATGAAATTGTGTAAACTCCTTTAATTTTACGTTGCCTTAAAGTAATTACGAAACCCTGAAGCTATTAGTAGGACTAATTAAATGGAGGAAACTTGTAACCAAGAAAGGCGAAGTAAATGAAACAAAAAGTCAACGTTTAGACAAGAGCGCGTGAATCTCACACATCGCGACAGTTTTGCTACGTCCCTCTTACGTTTGTATTTGGTGCTATTGTAGTTGTCGTAACGTTTGGTGGGTTACTTCGTGTCGAGAAAGAGTTTGTTGAGTTGTAAAAGAATCTTGTCTTTCGCTTGCCTCATAACATACTACAATTTAATTTTAGTTAAGTTTTCCTTGATTTGTTTGATTTTAGAATTATTCTGTTTAACGCTTGTTAGAGTTGGGATTCGTATCCACTAAAAAACTCAATAAAATTTGGATCGGCCCAATTAAAACCCTATTGTTGGCAAAAACAGCTTTATGTCGGCTACGGAAACAAAACAAGTACACTCGCTTATTCGGAGAAAGCGCCAGATCGGCCATCTCTCGGAAGTTAGAGTAAGCACACGGTCGGCTATCTATAAACAAACGGGAAGATTCTTGGTCGGCCACCTTTCGAGAACTCCAAACGTACAGTGTTCCTCAAGAGCCGACCTGAAGGCATTTATAGTTGGCCGACCCGAAGGCATTTAGAGTTGGCCGACCTGAAGACATTTCAAGTTGGCCGACCTGAAGACATTTAGGGTTGGCCGACCCGAAGGCATGGCACGATCTGTCAGAACCTCCACTCAATCAGCGCCATGCCGTACTCAATCAGCGCCATGCTCCACTTTGTCAGAGCGCAGACTCCACTCTACTTATTTAATATATTAAGACTCATATCTTTAATGTGAGCCCTACGATCAAATCGATCGGGACCATCCAATTATGAGATGTGTTCGGTATAAATAAAAGAGAGGCTCCAAACGGAACGAGACAGTCTTTTTTCTCTCTGGGACTTTTGTTACCGGCTTTTATTCCGACGACCGGAACTCTTAATAAACACAAAAGCTCCGGCTATTTTAAACTCAAAAAGAATCTCTTGAACCAAACCCATTAACTCTAATCTACTTTTAACAAAGCCGATCTGAGTTATTACATTTGGCGCAGTCTGTGGGGAAAGAGTTCAAGAGAATATTCGAGAAAATCAACATCGAAAATGGCAAGCATTTCCGCACAGGCCGACACAAGAGCTATCAACGCTGGCGAAATCCGATATGAAAACTTGACAACAGATCGGCCCGAAGAAATCATCAACTCTGATCGGCTACCTACTATAGAAGAAGCCGATCAACGTCGGGCTTTCGTCACAGTACGCACCGACACAACGCCAGAAACGCTGAGTCTACCAAGACCACCCGCGTTGAGTATGGCCGACATAATGGAGAACCTCTCCGCGCAAATCCAGAGGGGATTGACGAACGGCTCGACCTTCTGAGGACCGAGCAGACTACATATCGCGACGAAGTGAATCGTATCCTCAGGACACGTCTCCTTCGGGAGCCGCCGGAGATAACGAGGAGACAACACCACCGTGCAACATCAGGACCAATCGGCTCGTCAACGACCTATTTAGAACAACGCCAACGACGGATCTACGTCGAGGACAGGATCGATCAAACGCTCGCTCGAGGGTCACCGACCACACAACCACTCTTACGCCGTCCGAAGCCGAACTCATACACGAGCGGCTCGATAAAATGGACTCCAGAGTCCATAACGCAGTCACCACGGCCCCCGAGTTGGAAAAACTTCTTCGGCGAACCGACCAAACACCGTTTACGTCGACCAGTTACAATGGCAACACCGACCCAGAAAGACATTTGGCAATATTTAAGGTCGCTATGGGCAGGGCACGCATACCTGAGAACGAGCGGGACGCTTGCTTCTGTCAGTACTTCGTCGAATCGCTGTCCGGGAACGCCCTCACGTGGTTTTCACGGCTACCGCCGAACTCAATTGGTTCGGTCAAGGAGCTAAGAAAGAAATTCCTAACCCACTACTCGCTCTATATCGACACATCGACGTCAGAACTAGACTTATGGTCATGCGTTCAAGGGAATACAGAGTCACTTCGCAGCTATCTAGACCGGTTCAGAGCAATCGTTTCCCGCTGTCGACTTCCCGATGAGATCACTCTCGGAATCTTGGTCAAGAATATGCGCGACGACCAAGCATTCTGCGATAAGCTGAAAACCAGGAAGGCCAAACCCCTCAAGGACGCGCTACACAAGTCCTCCGGATATATCAGAATCGAGGAAGACAAAGCGGCCAAAGCAAAACTACTGACCGACGACCAGTCAATGCCGGATAAGAGGACCCGACCCGCCGTCCAGGTCGGTCATCAAGAGCCCAGTCAGCATCAAAACGGAAGTAATAGGAATCGACGAAGCATAAACGTGCAACTCGTCCGCCAGGTTGGAACAAGTATGAGCGCAATAACCCTAAAATCATGGAGGATAAGGGAACATATTGCAAGTACCACAAGTCTTCTAATCACAACACTGACGACTGCCGGATTTTCTACAGTCTCTTAAAGAAAAAGTGGGAAGATGGGGAAGTCAAACTTCCCGAACAACGAAACCATGATCGGCGCCCCAACAATGACTCGAGCAGACGCGTTGGACATGACGACGTGAGAAACCAAGATGACGACAAAACGCCGCCTCGCTCGCCTACCCGATGTCGAATCAACATGATCATGGGCGGACTCCTGTCTTGTTCGGACTCGATAAACTCAATGATCTGCTCGTTATCTCAGGGCTGCGAACGTGCCTGCCGATGCACCCGCTCTCTTTACCGATAACACTACCATCATATTCACCGAGCGGGACGCCCGTGGAATCGACCGACCTCACAATGATCTGCTCGTTATCTCACTAATAATTGGCGAAGACGAAGTCTCAAAGGTTCTCGTCGATACAGGTAGCTCGTTCGACCTGATTTTCAAGAACACTCTTCGAAAAATGAGCATCAAAGACTCGGAGATCCAGGTCGCACCATCACCTCTCACCGGTTTCACAAGCGACTCTATCTCGACGATTGGGACAATTCAACTTCACGTCCGAGTCGCTGGCAAAACCTCTATCGTCCAGCTCGACGTCATCGACAGACCGGCGATCTACAATGTCATCCTCGGAACGCCATGGATTAATTCCATGCGAGCTGTACCATCATCTTACCACCAGTGTATTAAGATGCTGATCAGATGAAGTATTTTCACCATTCGCGGCGACCAAACGGTCTCGAGACATTGCAACATCGACAAGCAACGTGTCCGGAACAACTCTACGTTCATGATCGACAATGGCAACGATTTTGACCCGTGAGTCATTCACCATGAGAAGCCGAAAAGCGACCTTGTCGTCCAGATCAATATCGACTGCAAACACCCGGACCGATGCGTCGGAATCGGCACGGAACTACTCCCAAGTATGCAAGACGAGCTTATCACCTTCCTCCAAGAAAACATTGCGACCTTCGCTTGGTCAATGACCGACATGAAGGGCATCGACCCGAAGATCACCTAACACGAACTCTTCGTGGACACCACGTTCAGGCCGATCAAACAGAAACACCGAAAACTTCGATCAGAGCGCGCCCAGGCTATCCACGATGAAGTGGAAAAATTGCTGCAGGCTGGATCTATTACCGAAGTAAAATACCCCGATTGGCTGACTAATCCAGTGGTCGTGAAAAAGAAGAGCGGCAAATGGCGAGTTTGCGTCGACTTCACCGACCTGAACAAGGCGTGTCCTAAGGATAGCTTTCCACTTCCCCGAATAGACCAGCTCGTCGAGGCAACGGCCGGCAACGAACTTCTATCTTTCATGGATGTCTTCTCCGGCTATAACCAGATCCTCATGCATCTGGAGGACAGAGAGAAGACCGCATTCATCACGGATCACAAGGTCATGCCCTTTGGTCTGAAAAACGCGGGAGCCACCTACCAACGCCTTGTCACTCAGCGTGGCATCGAATCTAACCCAAAGCAGATTTTTGCAATACTAGAACTACCATCTCCAGGAAACACGCGTGAGGTCCAACGGCACACAGGCAGGATCGCCGCCCTGAATCATTTTATATCAAGGTCCACGGACAAGTGCCTCCCCTTCTACCAGCTTCTGCACGGCAACAAACATTTTGAATGGGACGGCAAGTGCGAAGAAGCATTCCGACAACTCAAAACCTACTTGTCAACGCCACCCATCCTTGCAAAACCGGAGAACGGCGACACGTTACTCCTCTACATCGCAGTGGAGTCCTTGTTCGAGAAGATCGGGGCGAGCAGAAACCGATCTTCTACGTCAGCAAGACGCTTGATGGCGCTGAGTTACGCTATCCGACCCTAGAAAAATTGGCCCTAGCCGTCGTCATCGCCTCTCGGAAGCTACGCCCGTACTTCCAATCACACCCAATCGCCGTCCCTACAGGTCAGCCGCTTCGAACCATCCTCCAAAGTCCGACACAATCGAGACGAATGGCGAAATGGGACATTGAATTGTCCGAGTATGACATCGAATACCGGAACCGTACCAGCGCTAAGTCCCAAGTCTTGGCTAACTTCCTCATCGAGTTAGCACCCGACCTTATCAACAACGATTCACCGGCGGCCGAACTATGGTCTCTATACGTCGACAGCTCGTCGTCACGTCTCGGCTGTGGCATCGGCATTCAACTGCATTCGCCGACCGGAGAGATCCTTGAACAATCCATCCGCCTCGAGTTCACAGCGTTTAATAACGAAGCAGAATACGAGTCATTAATTGCAGGACTCTGTTTAGCCCGAGGCATGAACGTCGATCATATCCAAGCTCATAGTGACTCCCAGCTCATCGCAAAGCAATTCAGCAGAGAATATGAAGCTAAGGACGAGCGAATGGGTGCCTACATAGCACTAGTAAAATATCTTTCAAAAGAGTTCAAGACTTTCGAACTTCTTCAAATCAACCGATCCGAAAACAAGGGAGCCGACGCATTGGCCACCCTGGCATCCGACGAAGATTTCGCCTTGCGACGCACAATACCGGTCTCAGGAATCACATCACCCAGTATCGCTCGAACTAGGATCGTCATCACTATCACACCAACAGCGCGTCGCCTCCGCCCCTGATACAGCAGACGCACCAGACTGGCGAATTGAGATACGACGGTTCCTTGAAACCGGCGAGTTACCCGTGTAAAAGTGGTCGGCCAGGCGATTACGTGCCCGTAGTGCGAAGTATACACTTTCCAACAACATCCTCTGTCGCTAGACGGCCTCAGGAACACTTCTCACATGTATTCACGGCGACGAAGTGCACCGCGCAGTCAAAGAAACGCATGACGGCGCATGAGGGAATCATTCAGGTGGACGCGCACTCGCCCTCAAGCTTAAGAAACATGGCATTTTTTGGCCGATCATGATAGAGGACTGCAACAGGTATGCACAAAAATGTGAATATTGCCAACACCATGCTCCAATGATCCATCAGCTAACCGAATTGCTGACATCGGCCATACCTCCTTATCCGTTCATGCGCTGGGCAATGGACATCGTCGGACCAATGTCGTCGTACCGCCAGCGCAAGTACATACTAATCATGACGAACTATTTCACCAAGTGGGTGGAGGCCAAGGCATTCGCCAGCATCAAGGACAAGGAGGTCCAATATTTTGTCTGGAAGTACATCATTTGTCGCCACGGCTTACCTCATGAGATCGTCATGGACAACGGATCGCAATTCATATCCAGAAACTTCGAAGGATTCTGCGAACGTTGGAAGATCCGTCTCAACAAATCCACTCCTCGACATCCACAAGGAAATGGCCAGGCCGAAGCAACTAACAAGACAATCCTGGACGGCATCAAAAAACGCCTTGACACAAAGAAAGGCCTTTGGGCCGACGAGCTCGACGGAGTCCTTTGTTCCCATCGTACAACACCAAGAACTGCGACGGGAAAGACTCCTTTCTCTCTAGATTACGGTTGCGAAGCAATGGTGCCAGCCGAAGTTAACGTCGGCAGCCTACGACGAACAATACTCCCGAAATACCCCGATCTCAATGACGCGATCCTGACTGACAACCTCGACACATTCGAAGAAACAAGGAACCAGGCACTTCTCCGAATGCAGAACTACCAGAATCAAGCAGCCCGCTACTACAACAAGAAAGTTCAAAACCGACACTTCGACCAAGGCGATATGGTCTTGAGGAAGGTTTACGAAAACACTAGAGAACGCAATGCCGGCAAGCTCGGCGCTAATTGGGAGGGTCCTTACACCATAACCCAGATCGTCAAACCAGAGGTCATCGGCTCGAAACCACCGCTGGCGACGAAGTTCTGCGCGCTTGGAACTCGATGAGCCTCAAACGCTACTTCTATTGAGATCGGCATTATAAGACCTCAGCGCCAAAAAAAAAAAAAAGAATTTGGGAGCGGTTTGATCCCCTAATTAATCCATTCACTATGTAAAGCCTGTTCGGCTGTTCTTTCCTGAATAAAAACAGAAAATCTTTACGCGATATCAACCATCTTTTCATATCGTCGCTCAAAATTGGGTCTGATCCATCCAGTTCGGCACAAAAGCCAAGTCCTCTTGCATGCGTCCTTACGCCACGCTTCGCCGTGTATAAGCCGACCTAATTCGCAAAATCAAAGTCATATGGTACATAAGCCGATCGGACTCGCAACCTATATTCGACTTAGATTTTTTCTAAGTGGTATCAATAAAGACGCCGACCTGATTCGCAGTTGATATTCACACCTAGAAAAATAAGTGGTACAAAAAAACTCAAGCCGAGCAACTCGCATGTTTTGTATTCACAGTTACTCTTAAGCCGGATTTTGCTCCGCGATCTTAAGTCCTGTATTATTATTTAGCCGACCAGGTCACATATTACAGTCGACTTAAAATTATTTCTAAGTGTTTAAAATACTGCCGACCAGATTCGCATATTCCACGATTAGAAATATTAGTCGCATGATTTTTAAAGCCGATATCAAATCGCATTTCATGTTCGTACTCAAAAAATGACGATCGTTTGTTAAAACCAGAAATTCCCTTCAATGATAAAAATACTTCAATAGTTTTACACAACGTATCCAAGTCGGCCATCCGAAAAACTTGGATAAAATTACAAAAATAACGCCTTTACATCGGCAAAAAAAAATACTTAAGAAAAACATTCAGTTTTGGGATGGTCAATCCCCAAACTTTTCGACCGTCTCCTCGGTCCTTTCAACATCAGATGCTCCTCTCTCTGTCGCATCCTGATCGGCTCCCTCTCGTCGTTCCTCACCTTCATTCATCTCCTGGACTTCAGGAGGAACCACCTCTTCTGCCGGTGTCGGTACGGTGTTCTTAACTGGCTCAGTCACGACCGATGCAGTCGGTTCAGTCTTGTTCATTAGCACCGGCGCAGAAGGCTCTTGTCGAACGACCAGTCTTTTCTCCCCGAACAACTCGTCAAGGGTTAAGATCTTGGGCTCGCCAGGCTCGAAACTAATCTCCTCGAAGGCGTCTTGTTTAGCCTTCCACTCCCGAACGGTGTCGGCTACCTTATCCTTGATAGGGACAGGAAGCGCAAGTCCTTCCTTCTCAAAAAGCTGAACCGTCTGTCCGGCTCCTTTCCACTGAGCCGTGGTGGCGATAATCTTTTCAGCTTCTTCCCTTTGAGCCAAGTGCCTCCTCATATTTTCAACAAGGACGGCGTAATGATTATTAACCCTCCTCATTCCGTCCCTAGCAGCCTCACGTTGATTGTGACTTGCGGTTTTCTCCAGCTGAAACTTTTTAGCAGCTTTTTGAGCAGCCGCTCGCCACTTCTCATCCTCGTCCTGGGACGTCTTCAGAGACTCTTGGGCCTCGCGAGCTTCCAGCTCAAGCCTCGCCGACTTTTCCTTTTAATCTTCGAGCTCTTTCGCCGCAACTTCCAGTTTGGCACATCTCTCTCTTTCCGACTCAAGGGCCTTCTTGAGAGATTCTAGCTCGGCCTCATTAACCGGTTGCCATTTGACGTCCCCATCATAGCCGCACAGGGCGTGAAGTACGGTGCTTAGAGCCTACAAGGACGATATTCAAGACTATGAGAACACGATGATCAAATATACGAAGACGAAGCGGTAAGCAACTAGCAAGGCTTACCCGGGCCTGATCCATCGCGAAACGCGCAGCCTCCTCCTTTCGGATAAGGCTCGAAGCATCGGTAAAAGAATCCAGGCACGCCATGGGGTCACTGGTGATTGGACCGGATCCTCGATAATCATACGAGAACCCAAATGGATGGAGAGCTTTTTCATGACGTAACCGCTTCGTCACGGGCGGCCTCTCCTCTGAGACGGAAACCACGACATCTTCGTTAACCAACCCCCCAACATTGAGGTCAGGCGTCCCAAGTTCTTCACCCGTCTCCGGGGCTTTCTTACGTTTCTTCTCCACGACCTTTTTGGCCTTAGCGGTCCCCTTGGCCGTTTTCTGTGCCTCAGCCTTCTTGGCTGGCTTATCGGCAAGTTCCTTGGCCTTTTTTGCGACCTCATCGTCCTTCCGGATCGTATCCCCAGTCGGGATAACCTGGTCCTGGCTGGTCGCCGGACAAGAGGCAGGAGAACTCAGGACGTTCTCTAGATCACCAGATAGGTCGGCTAATGGACGGGCCTTCATTTTTCTTCGATGGGCTCAGGCTAGCGTAGCTGCACTGATAGATTACCGTCAGGTCGGCA
The DNA here is from genome assembly GCA_020283515.1 of Alliaria petiolata. Classification (NCBI taxonomy): domain Eukaryota; kingdom Viridiplantae; phylum Streptophyta; class Magnoliopsida; order Brassicales; family Brassicaceae; genus Alliaria; species Alliaria petiolata. The sequence goes on from JAHZTW010000001.1 coordinate 88,222,771, forward strand.
ACCAAATTGGGGATTCTCTACTCAAAAACTGACGACCACTAACCTTGAGTTTTCGCGAGTCTCTCTTCGGTGATGCTCGGCCAAGTGATTGCAGAAAGCGCTGCAAACCGTTCCTCAATCTCGAAGATGTCGTTGGGATCGTCGACGAAGGCGATAGAGTTATAACCTGCAAAAATGCACAAGGATGATCAGAAATGATGTCGGCCCCTATATCAAAAACACAAACAAGGATTCCTAACCGGTAATCTTTCCCCATTCCGTCCTGATCGGTATATCCCTGTCGACGATGGAGAACTCGTTGATCAACACAAAAAAGTAGTGATCCCGCCAATTCCCGACTTTAGAAGACTGTCCGACGGTGACAATGTTGAACCTTGGCTTCATACTCGTATGATACGAGCCTCGGTACTTCAGATCGGCTTTAATCTTCCTCGTTACTGTCATCGCGTGAAACGCGGCATAACTCAGAGGAATCTTATGCTTGACAGACACGTAGAGAAGGCTGATGAGCAGACGGATAATCAAATGAGTGAACTGTGAGATCGGCAAACCTCTCTTGTCGGCGTACTCTAGCAATAGATGAGGAAGCGGAAACCACAGATGGAACTTCCGGAAGAAGCTCTCATAGAGGCATATCCATCCTGGTGGAGCATCCCACGACCGCTCGGACGGACTGGGAACCATGAAGACGACCTCCGGACCAATGCCGCATTCCTCCTTGAGAGAAATCAAGGATACCTTGGTGGATTTCGTGGGGAAAACCCCATGTACGTTATCCGCGACCGGCTTGATCTTCGGCTCCCCTTTCTTTCGTCGGACTTTTGGCACCTTCGGGTTCAGGTCAATAACGCCGAACCGATTTGCATACTCCTCAGCAATTAGGAGATTGAGGTCGTCGCTTATATCCATCTAATTCGACCCTCCAGATCGGTCATCTTCATCATAATGCGCTGTCGCATCTGATCGGTCACCTCCATTATAGACAACCATCGCACCCGATCCCTCTGCTCCGTCATCTTCATCAAAAAGTTCAGGAATCTGGAAAGGAGCATGCGTCGATGCCTCACTGTTGCCCCTTGTAACAGGCCTGACTTGGTTGGCAACAAAACGATCCGCTGCAGCTTTTCTTACAGCTATTTCAACTTCATTCTCTTCATCCGACCCGGAAGAGGATGGACTTGGGGACAAGGTGACCTTTTTCCCTTAGATCGGCTCTGAGCAATCGCATCCTCTTTCGATATCTTGAGAAACTCGTCCAGAGAGAGGCCGATCTCGTCAGCCCTTTCTTGATCCGACCTGGATTTCCTCGGCTCAGATCGGCTTCCTCCAATCTTCAACATCTTTGAAGAACACGGCGTCGAATCTTGATGCAGATCAGAGAAATCACGACCAAGTGACGAAAATAGACGGCGGAGGAAGATTACCGGCGAGAAAAAAAAAACACAAAGGGGAGAGTCGGGAGCTAACCTTACAGTCTTCTCTCTCGCAAAATGCAGAAGTGAAAAAGTGAGGAACTCTCGCTCTATTTATAAGAAAAATCCAGAACGGTTCCCGAGAGTCATCATAACATCGGCGACGGTTCGCATTTCTTCGAGTTATTTCTAATCAGCAACCATCGCATGGATGACACGTGGCAAACCTAGGGCTAGGCGAGCAGACCTACGAAGCTAAATCCGGAATTCAGGCGCTAATCCTTGGGTTATTCAACTTTTAACAGGGCCGACCTCATTTCCGAATCGATCCGTCTCTTTCTAAATTCGGTAAACACTCTCGTTTTCCGAACTGGGGGAGGGGGACTAACTGTTAGAGTTGGGATTCGTATCTTCTAAAAAGTCCAATGAAATTTGGATCGGCCCAATTAAAACCCTATTGTTGGCAAAAACAGCTTTAGGTCGGCTACAGAAACAAAACAAGTACACTCGCTTATCCAGAGAAAGCGCCAGATCGGCCATCTCTCGGAAGTTAGAGTAAGCACACGGTCGGCTATCTATAAACAAACGGGAAAATTCTTGGTCGGCCACCTTTCGAGAACTCCAAACGTAAAGTGTTCCTCAAGAGCCGACCTGAAGGCATTTATAGTTGGCCGACCCGAAGGCATTTAGAGTTGGCCGACCTGAAGACATTTCAAGTTGGCCGACCTGAAGACATTTCAAATTGACCGACCTGAAGGCATTTAGGGTTGGCCGACCCGAAGGCATGGCACGATCTGTCAGAACCTCCACTCAATCAGCGCCATGCCGTACTCAATCAGCGCCATGCTCCACTTTGTCAGAGCGCAGACTCCACTCTACTTATTTAATATATTAAGACTCATATCTTTAATGTGAGCCCTACGATCAAATCGATCGGGACCATCCAATTATGAGATGTGTTCGGTATAAATAGAAGAGAGGCTCCAAACGGAACGAGACAGTCTTTTTTCTCTCTGTGACTTTTGTAACCGGCTTTTATTCCGACGACCGGAACTCTTAATAAACACAAAAAGCTCCGGCTATTTTAAACTAAAAAAGAATCTCTTGAACCAAACCCATTAACTCTAATCTACTTTTAACAAAGCCGATCTGAGTTATTACAACGCTTTGGTCAAAATAAATTATATTTCTTTTTGGTAAACAACTACAATTTCTAGATTAACGTTTTGTAGATTTTCTTAAAAAATGTCGGTCATTGTGTACAGAGAGCCGTGACTATGTGTTGGAAAAATAGGCAATTGCCTTAGGCCACACCAAAAATGAAAAATTTAAAGGGCACAGTTATTTCATAATTAGGCTTATGAATTTAGATTTGATATTAAATGTTTAGCTTTATTGTTTGAGTACCAACTATTAATAAAATGGAAAAACAATGAATCAAAGACAGGTTAATAAAATGGAAAAACAATGAATCAAAATCGAAATTGTATTTAATTTTTTTGATTTAATTGTTTTTATTATTAATTATTTGTATATTTGTAAGAAGTAACAAAGGCCACATTTTGTAAAATTGTCTTAAGCCTCTATTAGTCTAAGCACGGCACTGATTGTGTATAATTGATTAACTGAAGGGCAGAGCCGTGCTTAGGGATATTGAGATCGGATGTGGTAGTGAAGGGTTATAGACATAATATTTTCAACTGCTATTACGTAAATTGAAAAGCTAAAGAAGCTGTTAATTGTAAAGGCAGAAAAAGTTCCAAGGAAGTGACTAAAACACGAAGTCTTGTATTGTTTTAAACCATTTGTAGAATCTGTCAAACACTTGCTCATCTTTTTAAAAAATCTATACATATATATATTTTGATACCTAGATTTGATTTTTTTTTAGTTTAGCTTCATAGTCCCATAATTTAAAAGATGTTTGAACCCTGTACTTCTGCAAGTCGCAGCGTCTCAGGAGAGCGTCCAAAAAAACAATAAAAAATAGTTGTTTAATGCCCAAGTATGTGGAGAGGTGTCACTGATGTTTGAATGATGCGGCCTGAAAGATACAATTCTTATTCGCCTAAAATAACAGCGACAGAACACTATAACTAAGTTGTCGGTGGCAGCCATTTTTAGCGGCCATTTTTTCCAGTCTTACGCTTTTTTTTTGTCTTCGTTATTGCCGCTAGTCGCTGGCCTATATATATGTTTTGATACCTAGATTTTTTTTTTAAGTCCAGCTTCATATAGTCCCATAATTTAATAAATTGTGTAGCTTGACCACATTTGAACGAATTCAAAAATTGGAACAAAATAAAAAATTCGGAGAAAATTAAAAATCCAGAAAATAGAAATTGGAGATTATTTCATTTGATTTTTCGATAATCCAGACAATTACAACAACTCCAACCCAGAATTCATAAGCCCTAGATCTTTTGAATCCAGTCTTCGTCTATTAGGATATATTTTATATATCTTATGTTAAGAATACGACTTAGAGATAAGTCTTAGAGAGTTGGATATATCCTTTGTATAGTTGAATATATCATTTATATAGTTGGTTAAGTAGATAATTACGGAGTTGATTTAAGCCGACTTACCAAGTTGTATATATACTTTACATGTTTGTTCAATAAAAGCAACACACACACTCTATTGATTTTCACATGGTATCAGAACTCATATCCTAACAAAGATATGTGGCTTAAACACATTGCTTTTCGTTTTAGTTTGGAAAGTAATTGATTTTTCTTTGTTCAAAGAGTGACAAAAAATCTATTGTGACTGGAGAAAAGTCGGCAGACAACGTGATTGTCTCGCCATACTCGATTTTTTCTTCTGACAATCCGAGATCTATGATCACAGCTGTGCAATTGAATGGCGAGAACTACAACGAGTGGGCAACAAAGATGTTGGACGCTTTGCAGGCAAAGAGGAAGACATGTTTCATCGACGGAACGTTGAAGAAACCAGCTGAAGGATCACCGGATCTAGAATCGGAATTACTCAAACACGATGTCTTATATTGTTTTAAAGCATTTGTAAAATCTGTCAAACACTTGCTCATCTTTTCAAAGAACTATACATATATATGTTTTGATACCTAGATTTGATTTTTTTTAGTTTAGCTTCATAGTCCCATAATTTAGCAAATTGTGTAGTTTGACGTCGACATTTGAAGGAATTCAAAAATTGGAACAAAATAAAAAATCCGGAGAAAATTGCAAATCTAGAAAATATAAATTGGAGCTTATTTCAGCTGATTCTTTCGATAATCCAAAAATTTACAACCACTCCAACCCAGAATTCATAAGCCCTAGATCCTTTGAATCCATTTTTCATCTTTTAGTATATATTTTATATATCTTATGATAAGATAAATACGACTTAAAGATAAGTCTTAGAGAGTTGAATATATCCTTTGTATAGTTGGATATATCCTTTATATAGTCGGTTAAGTAGATAATTACGGAGTTCGTTTAAGCCGACATACCAAGTTGTATATATACCTTATATGTTTGTTGGGAAATCAGCTTTTTCATACATCAACAGTTGCATTAAATTCAGTTTATACACGAACTCTAAAGTTGGTTCAACTCATACATCAATTCTATTTTTTTATCATTTTATACACAAACTTCAAAGATTTTGTTAATTCATACATTTATCATTGACCGATGATGACGTGGATGACACATCATCATTTATGTAGCCACGTCATATTTAAATTTTTTTTATTATATTTTAATTATTTGACATAATAATTATTCAATAATTATAAAAATTTAAAAATAAAATTTTGATATTACAAAAATATCAAAAAATTGTAAAATATTATGTATACTTTATTTAAAATATAATTATACTCTCATATCATAAATAATACAACCGTTTTAAAATAAAAATCTTTGCGCAATTTAGTTTAACGTAAATTAGTATATATGTCATTTTTTAATCCACCACTTATTATGATACATTCATATCATATCAAATTTTGTAGATTAGACAATTTAATCTTCAAAAAAATTAATCATGTGCGTGCGTGACAAAATCTAGTTTTAATTTTAAAATCAATCTTTCAATTAAGAGTGTTTAATTTTAATATTGGTTTGATTGAAAGTGAATATTGATTTGAACCAAATCTAGTTTTAATTTTAATTATGTCGCGCACGCACATGATTAAAAAAAATGACATACGCAATCAGCTACGTTAAATTAAACTGCGCAAAGATTTTTATTTTGATGGAGCATTTTGTTGAGACTCTCAAATATTATGTTGAGGCTCTCATATAAATATAGAATTTCTTGAGAACTATGAACATTCATGGCATGTTAAAGGTTTGGTAGCATTGAATTTTAACGAGATCAATCTTTTTTTTTTTGTAGATTTGTTTTTTTTAACATTGAACATAATTTTATTTTTTCATAGGTTTGACAGAATTAAAAAACCCGTTTTAAACCAAACCTACGAAAAAACCAAACCTACAAAAAACAAGATTTATCTCGTTAAATATCTTTAAATAAAGTATACATAATATTTTATGATTTTTGAATATTTTTGTAATATCAAAATTTTATTTTAAAATTTTTATAGTTGTTGTATAATTATTACGTCAAATAATTAAAAAAAAATAATTTTTTTTTTAAATATGATGTGGCGACATAAATGATGGTGTGTCATCCACGTCATCATCGGTCAACGATAAATATATGAATTGACGGAATCTTTAAAGTTTGTGTATAAAATGATAAAAAAATACAAATTGAGGTATGAATTGAACCAACTTCTGAGTTCGTGTATAAACTGAACTTAAGGTAACTGTTGATGTATAAAAAAAACGATTTTCCCATGTTTGTTCATAAAAGCTTATTTCATTTGATTCTTTCGATAATCCAGACAATTACAACCACTCCAACCAAGAATTTGTAAACCCTAGATCCTTTGAATCCATTCTTCTTTAAAGCCAAAAAATCGCAAACGTCACCAACCGTAATCCCTAAACCCTTTGCAGCACATACGTTCTTAGTCAATGCCAAAAATCGCAAACCCAATACTATATCATTTCCTTTTTTCTTGTCTTCAATCCATAATTTTTAAGAAGCCTATAAATTTAGAAACTATAATCGCTACCCCTTTCTCTTTTTTAGTTATTCAGCATGTTGGTGTTTAATGGCCGTTTATGCTTTTCAGAGTTAGCTTTGTGATGCAATATCAAAATATTGAATTAAAGGTCTTTCATATGGGAATTTATTAATAGAATCTCATCATCATAAATTTACAAAGTCAAATGATTCTCATTCAAGTCGAAGACAAAATTGGTGGCAAGACCATTATTTGATTTAACTTATTTTTCACCATTTGTTTAAATGTATATAATCTTACTTCCTATTATTTGAGAATAATTTTTATGAAAAATGTTGACTTGTCAGCTCCACAATGTAAGTTAATGAATTCTAATGATGACATGTAAATGTGACATGTCAAATTTCCTAAAATGAACGAAATATTTTGATTGCTTGAGTTAAATTTAAATAAATTATGAAATTAAAACATGAATACACTAGATTATAACACTAAAATTAATAAATTTAAATTAACAAACAATAATAGTTACTATGATTTCAATTTGTTTTTACATATATTCATAATAAATTGCATAAAATATGATTACAAAAAATTTACAACAAATATATATTATATTTTTATATAAAAAATGATAACATATTATCCAATATGATAGTAAATACGGTATACCATTTCTATCTTTTTTTACAAAATAAAAAAAAAGTTTATATCATACTCATATACAGTCTCATTGTATATCGAGAATTTAAGATCATAAATAAAATAAAATATAACAGGATGAAAAAATAAATTATAAACAAATATGAATAAGAAGTAGAAATAAAAATAAAACTAAATCTTACAGTTTTGTTTTTCTGTAACACTCTGGGGCTTTGTTTTACAGAATCTTTTGGAAATCTTAAGAAAGCAAATTTTATAATAAACGCATGTGTGGCTTAAATTTTATAATGAACACATGCGTGCATGTCAACCATAAGAAAATTTATTTTCTCCATCAAACCAATTTCTCAATATTGGACGAAGATATGAGCAAAGAGCTACCGGAGAATTTATAAAATATTATTTCACAAATTTTATTATAATTTTTATTGAAAAGGAAAATTACTGATAGATTATACGATGTACTATATTTATTTTCATGATAAAGTTGAATATTATATTTTAAATTTTTTGAAAATTCTTTGTAATTTTTGTTAATATTTAATATAAATTTTAATTTGAAACCATATATCTTAAAATGCTGAAAAATAAGAAATTTTGATTAAATAAAAAACGATAGAAACGGTTTTTGTGATTATTCTTAAACGCCAAAAACTGCATCGTGTAAAAACATAACGTTTGCAGATAATATCAAAAAACTAACCAACACCTAAATATTACAATTTACTTATTTTTAACTCATACTTACATGCATAAATATACGTATTTATTTCTTTTTACAATACAACTATATATTACAAAACATATATACTTTATTTTTTTTAACACAGAAAGGGCATACTTCGATTTTTCCACAAATATGTGTGTGGATATAAATATTAATTATGCAAAAGTCAAAGTCGCATGCGAACTTGTCGTGCATGCATTTTGTTTACCTCGATTACAGTCTAATTTTAATTACTTTTAGTTATTAAACAATTTATATATTTTTTTAATTATCTATATGTCCTAAGAGCGGTGAGGTGGTTGGTATGGACGAATGTGCGGGCCAACCATCTACCCGCTCTTAAGATAAGTAAAGATTGTAAAACCCATTTTTGTTTAATTAACAATAGGTCAAAGAAAAATATATACTTAAAATATATCTATTGGCAAGATTATATTGTGTAAGGAGAAAAGAAAGCATAGTATAAATAATATTCAAAATATATTATAATAATTTAATTATTATTTAATATAACTTTTACATTTGCAATTATATGTCACTGTAAACGGTAGAAAAAATAATTTTAAAAAAAATAAATCAGTTTCAAAAGACACAAAACGATATGAAACGTTTGTGTGATTGTTGTTAAACACTAAAACTGTATATTTATAAAAATATAACGTTTACATAATATATAAGAAAATTAATCAAAACTTAAATATTACAACTATTTATGTCTATAAAAAAAATTTATATCTGCATATGTGTGCAAGCCAACCATAAAAATTAAATAAATTATTATATGTTTTAATATTTTTCAGTTTATTTAGTTATCATATTTATATTTTTCATCTAAGGAAGTATTTTAAAATCTTGGTTAACAGCTATTTTTATCTTCAATTTCTATTGAAATCTATAACATTTTTCATTTGATTTATTGTAAAGTTTTTATTATTAAATATTTATATAATGTTATTATTAATACATAATTAATTATGTACAAATAGATCAACTTCAATATACAATATTAATTATATATTGAACATATAAAATGTTTTATAACCCGCACACGGTGCGGGCTGATCACCTAATTTCCTTTAAATGTAATTTATTGTTTGGTTAAAAAAAATATAATTTATTGTAAAGATCTCTTGTAAGAGCTATAAAAGCTCAATTGTTCTCATTGTAGAAACATATTGCAATTTTTTGAAATATAAAAGAGTTTTTTCTCTAAAGCTTAGGCTTGTTTTTGTTTATCTAAGTTAGATGGATTTCTACACTTAGTAAATGTTGGAATTTATGTCTCTTGTGTGCGATTCCTTGAGATTAGGGTTGTGAACTCATCACAAGAGCTTTCACACTCTTGAGTGGCGTTCTTCGATATATCCTATTTGTTTGAGCGAGTCAATCACTTTCATCTCCATCTATACCAACGACCATCTTCCGCAACAAAGCTTGTAAACTCTCGATCATCTCGTGAACATAAGTTTGGTGGATTCCGATCTTATATCACTTTGACTGTTGGAAAACCCTCGAACTAGTACACTTTATGCGACTTGAAGTAGTATGTGCAAAGATAGTTGGTATTAGGACGAGTCATATGCTATTCCCGAAGTAGTATAAAAATATCATTACACCATCTAACGTAGCACACTTTTTTTGATAACGTATTCTAGGGGAGTTAGCCGCCCCAAACCTAACACACATGGCTTCTATATAAGACTGAAAAATGAACAGTTAACATACCATATACAGGTAACCAAGGCCGGCTCATGGCATATGGCTAGAGGTGCGATAGCCAGAGGCCCAACCCCTATATATATACTATCGATGACCAATTGTTTAAGAAGATTTTACAAGGCCGGCTCATGGCATATGGCTAGAGGTGCGATAGCCAGAGGCCCAACCCCTATATATATACTATCGATGACCAATTGTTTAAGAAGATTTTACAAGGCCGGCTCATGGCATATGGCTAGAGGTGCGATAGCCAGAGGCCCAACCCCTATATATATACTATCGATGACCAATTGTTTAAGAAGATTTTACAAGGCCGGCTCATGGCATATGGCTAGAGGTGCGATAGCCAGAGGCCCAACCCCTATATATATACTATCGATGACCAATTGTTTAAGAAGATTTTACAAGGCCGGCTCATGGCATATGGCTAGAGGTGCGATAGCCAGAGGCCCAACCCCTATATATATACTATCGATGACCAATTGTTTAAGAAGATTTTACAAGGCCGGCTCATGGCATATGGCTAGAGGTGCGATAGCCAGAGGCCCAACCCCTATATATATACTATCGATGACCAATTGTTTAAGAAGATTTTACAAGGCCGGCTCATGGCATATGGCTAGAGGTGCGATAGCCAGAGGCCCAACCCCTATATATATACTATCGATGACCAATTGTTTAAGAAGATTTTACAAGGCCGGCTCATGGCATATGGCTAGAGGTGCGATAGCCAGAGGCCCAACCCCTATATATATACTATCGATGACCAATTGTTTAAGAAGATTTTACAAGGCCGGCTCATGGCATATGGCTAGAGGTGCGATAGCCAGAGGCCCAACCCCTATATATATACTATCGATGACCAATTGTTTAAGAAGATTTTACAAGGCCGGCTCATGGCATATGGCTAGAGGTGCGATAGCCAGAGGCCCAACCCCTATATATATACTATCGATGACCAATTGTTTAAGAAGATTTTACATTCGCAAAAGCTTTTTTTTTTAATCTTCGGTCGTTTTTATTCAAATTAAATTTATTTGAAAATAATACTTGAAAACTTAAAAGAATAATAATTTATTTTTATTTAAAATTGTAAAAAAAAATCGACCAGCCTTGTCGATAACCCAAAATTCATATATAATTGAAGTAACTCCTATAAATACTACACTAAACATTACTTTAAAATTTTAATGAGCGGTGTTAAGATATGTCAAAATTACAGTTGGGAATAATGACAGTTAGATTCGATTCAAAAAATCCAGATATCTCTAACTTTACAAAATAAATCAAATACTAAATATCAATATTCAAATCAAAATTTTTAAAATTTCAAGATACAAATATCAGTTCCAGTGTATATAGATAATTACATATATAAATTTTATAATTGTTTTATATCTATTCATTAAATCAATTATTATCTTTTTTTTGTCAACATCATCATTTCCTAGAACGGTCCGTTAATCCAAACCGTAGGAACTGAATTTACATAATCTAGCCGATAAAGGTAGTCTCGAGCACTCCGTGCCAACTTGTCCGCCTTTGTATTTTGAGCGCGTGGGATGTGCAAAATAGAGAAAAATGCTAGTTCCTTCTTACTTCTCTCGAACTCCTCCAGGTGTATTGAGAATGCCGGCCACTGTTCTGGTTTGGACACCATATTTACCAGTTCGGAACAGTCGGTGGCAAATGTGACCACTAATCTCCTAGAATCAATCATGCAATGCATGGCCCATATCAATGCTTCTAATTCTGCGTGCAAAGAGGAGATACTCTGTAGCATCCGTGACCAGAAATCCTAAGTACGGTCGTGCGGGTCATGTGATGGCCGTTGTATATATGTCCTGGTATAGTGGAGGTTCGTCCGTTTCTGTAAATATGTGGTACGTCCGTGGTACCGTGTTGTGGTACGTTTGTGGTACGTCTGTGGTACGTCTGTGGTACGTCCATGGTACCGTGTTGTGGTACGTCCGTGGTACGTCCGTGGTACGTCTGTGGTACGTCCGTGGTACGTCCGTGGTACGTCTGTGGTACGTCCGTGGTACGTCCGTGGTACGTCTGTGGTACGTCCGTGGTACGTCCGTGGTATGTCTGTGGTACCAAACCGTGGTACGTTCGTGAGGTTAAGCACCGTACTGTGGCTGGATCGAATAAATATTGTGGAAATCTGTCTAAGTGTCGAGAGACAAAGGTTTTAGGCCGTGGGCCGTGGTTTTTCTCGAGAGAATGTAGTTTTTTCTCGAGAGAAAAATGATTTATTTGGCCGAGTGGTTTAAGTCTGGCCGAAGAAAAAGGAAAGTTGGCCGGTTTGGCCGAGAGAAACTTGAATTGGACCGAGAGAAAAAGTAAACCGTGTGACTAAACCGAGGAAGGACGGTCGAGCTAGGGTTTTCGGGCCTATTTATACGTTTTATCTCGCGGCCGCGTGGGGGGATCACAATTTTTCTCGAGAGAAAAGCACCTAAGGCGATTTTGCCCGAGAGAAAAGGGAGTTCGTCGAGAGATTCCGAGAGCCGTCTAGATTCTGAGATTTCTGTTCGAGAGAAACGACTTAGAAGGGTCGATTTGCCGAGAGAAGTGCGTTCGGCCGAAGGATTTCTCGATCGGATCGCGAAGCATCCGAGAGATAATCAAGGTAATCCGTTTTCACCCGAGAGAAAAGTGAGCAGCTCGAGAGATCGTGAGTTCCGTGCCGATTATGGGAATTCTGTTCGGGATAAACGACTTGGAAGGGTCGATTTACCGAGAGAAGGCTCGATTGTTGCCGAGGAATTCTGCCTGGATCGAGAGTTATCCGAGAAAAGAAGTTTCGGCCAAGAGACAGCCGAGTTCGTCCGAGCAATTCCGGTTGCATCCGAGAGATCGTATGTTCGGTCTTGATTCTGAGATTTCTGTCCAAGTTATTCGATTTGAAATAGGTGATTTACCGAGAGTAGGCTCGATTGTTGCCGAGGAATTCTGCCTGGATCGAGAGTTGCCGACGGTTTAAGGAGTTAACCGAGAGAGAGGGGTTTATCCGAGAAATCACCGAGAGATTTATGTGTTGCGCGTGAGATCGGATGTTCCATCGAGTTTCCGCGAGTTTGGATCGAGAGATTCGATCAGGAATGGCATTTGCCGAGGAAGGGCCAAGTTTGTCCGAGAGTTTTCGACTGGTTCGTAAGTTATCCGAGAGATAGCCAAGAGGAGCTGACTATAGTCGGGAGGGATCTGACCATAGCCGAGAGATAGTCGAGCAGTTCGGCTATATCCGAGAGAAAGCTGACTGGATCAGGTTTCTACCGAGAGATCATGACCGTGGTCATGAGGAACGTGGATATGGTATGGGAGATCATGGACTAGGTTGTGTTGCGATCGTGTGGATCGTGTCTGGCGATCGTGTGGATCGTGTCTGGCGATCAGTGTGGATCGTGTCTGGACGTGCAAGGGATCGGGGATCCGGGCCGTCTCTCTTCTGTACTTGGTCATGTGGGGATGGTTGGTTGAGTGACTAAGTACGGGGGGGAGATGTGTTCGTGGGTTAGCCAACGCAGTGGCTGGGTCAGGAGGAGCGTGTTTGAGGTTGCGCATGAGGTCTGGACGGTATGGGACGTTCGTGGATCATGCAGAGTGGCCAAGGTATGGTTTAGCTGATGCTTGATATTGTTATTTAAATGCGTAGTTAGTTAAGTCGTGAATGAGTAAGACCATGGGATGGACTGAGTTAAGTTGTTAGATGAAAGGAATGTATTAAACTTCATCTAGGATATCGGTTAGAAAGGTAAAAATTTACTGTGGTTCGGCCGCGGGTTAGGAAATCCGGGTCGGGGCGCTACATACTCCGTCGAACATTCTTTGCACCCATTAAAGTTCCATCCAAGCCTACTCCATGACAATACTACCCTAAACCTGTGTTAGTGACCGTGTCTTTCCAAGAGCCATCAATTTGGCATTTGAAGCCATCATGATTTGGAACTTGTGTTATTGTATTCCTCTGTTGTGGAAATTTCACCATATCCTCAATATGTGCTAGTTCCCATGTCTTCGCTTCCGCGGTTGCAATTATTTAAATATCTATGTTGACAAAGCTAAGATGAACTTTTATTTATTGAAATATTATCATTTTTGTATTAAATTTTTTTTTTTTTCTGATTTTTGATTTTATTTAAAAAAAAAAATTACGGAGCATATCATATATCCAACTAAATATCAGAAGTTTAGCAAGTATCCTGTCCCATTTCTTTGTAGGAACATTTAGGGTAATGTTTTTAATGTTTCGATACCTAATATAGACAAATCTAGTTTTAATGGATCAAATCTACAAGATTTGAGTCAAATGGATTAATTGGAGAAATTGGCTGATGTTTTTAAATTCAATTGGATTTAAATTATAATGGGTTTTAACTTTTAATAGATTACAACATTTAACCATTAACCCATTTCTTTTAGAAACAAATAACCAAATTATAATTGGATTTAGTTGGATTTAAATTATAATGGATATCCGATTAATTTTAGAGCGGATACGTATTGGAAAGGAAACTACTGATCCATGAAAAGCAGAGTGAATCACATTTATTACTAATATCCGCTCTGTGTCCACCTTTAGTCAAAATTCATGGATTTTTATTAGGCTTATCTATTTTGGTACGAAAAACCCAACACGTCTCGTATCCTTTCCGAACTTTGTGTCCCATTTTGTTCCCATTCAAAGCGGTAACAGGTAATAAGAAATTGAAATATAAAAAATAAATAAAATAAATTTATATGGAATAAAAAAATGAAATGGAATAATAATTGAATTTCGTTCGTTCCTTACCATTTTTGAAGTGGAATAGTTTTTCAAAAGGATTTGTTTTTTTTTCCTATGGAATAATGGAATAAGTGGAATGATTTTTAATTTTCTTTTCTTATAACTGGTAATAATTTTGTGAAATTTCATAAAATACTCAATTTCACATGATTTCATTCATGAAAATTGCAATCTAGTTACACCTAAATAGTTATCGATTCTATACTGTTTATTTTATTCACACATGTATGAAAATATATAGAAATTGAATGGGATTTACACGAATCACGAATTTGGAAATTAATTTTTTTAAAACAGAAAAAAAAATTTCTTAAAATTCTCAAAATTACACTAATTATCCGAAATACTCGTCTCAAATTTTATTTTTACTTAAATTAGTGAGATTTTGGATAGTAATTTTAGCTATCCATTTCTAAACCCCTCCCATTAACAAAATTTCATGTCCCATTTCTTTGTAGGAACATTTAGGGTAATGTTTTTAATGTTTCGATACCTAATATAGACAAAACTAGTTTTAATGGATCAAATCTACAAGATTTGAGTCAAATGGATTAATTGGAGAAATGGGCTGATGTTTTTAAATTCAACTGGATTTAAATTAAATGGGTTTTAACTTTTAATAGATTGCTTCCCTTTAACAAAAGTGTAGAAAAATAACAGAGAATTATAAAAAAAAACATTTTAAAAATGGATTTTTGCTTAGCCCCCTCCCTTTCATCCAGAGGCTTTCGCTTTCCTTTTCAAGATATTCAAAATCTCCGGAAGGAATATTTCCTTGCCGCTTACTCCGAGTTTTTGGAAAATTTCCAAAATGGCTCGATTTTTTTACAACAGTTTTCGGAAATTCTTCATCAACCATCGCGAGAAAGGAAAACTTTCTTTAATTATATTAGCCACATCCTTGAATTTTTAGGGTTCTTAGCTCAAGCAAACAACAATTTTCAATCGGCGTCGCCTTCAAACATCTGTTTTCGGCTACAACGCAGACTATTTTTGCTACTGATGGACGGCATGTTGAATCAAGTTATGCACTCGATGACGCTGGAGGAAGATGTACCGATCACGATTCCAGCAGATGCGGATTTCAGCTCGATGGTGCGAAGTGCTCGGAGTCTGATCGGACGGTTGCTCAACCCAGAATCTCAAAACATGGCGCGTATGTTACGGTCGATGCCAAGAATCTGGAAGATTTATGAGAGGGTTAGAGGAGTGGCGCTAACAAGGGAGACTTTCCAATTCATCTTTGAATTGGAAACAGACCTAGATACAGTCATGAAGACGGGGTTGTGGTTCTTTGATGATTGGGGCATGGTGATGGACAGATGGAGCGAATTTCCACCCTCGGATTTCCTGTTGACAGCACCGGTTTGGATCCGAATGCATAAACTTCCAGTCAACTATTTCACACAGGGCACCATGAACGGAGTGGCAGGTGGAGTAGGAGCGGTGTTGAAGGTAGAGTATGATCCGGAAAAACCAAGCCTCCAAACTTTCATCCGAGCATTGGTTCAATTGGATTTGGCTCAACCAGTGCGTGACACAAAATCATTAAACTGCCCCAATGGAACATTATCAATTGTGGAGATTGAATATGAACACTTCAGAAAGAAGTGTTTCAATTGCTTACGCCTTACGCATGAGAAACAAAGGTGCCCTTTGTTACAAGGAAACAGAAACAGGGGACCTCAGAGGATGCCCCAACACCAGAACAGATCGACACCACCTTTCCAACCGAGACAGCACCATACAGACCTCTCAGAACAACTCATGCCATTCCTGTCACAAACGGCACCACCTGATTTCAACCCTAGACCAAACATTGTCGCACCGGCTGTTTTTGAGCAAATGAAGATATACATGTCCTGTGCTGATCCTGTTGAAAAGATTATCAGAGAACATCGCATGAAACAGACATTAGACGAGCTGTCTCAGAACCCGGTGGCACAAAGGTCATATCTCCGCTTGGAAGCCCCACCAATCATCACTTTCCCTCGTAACAAAGGCAAATGTATCATGAATGCCGAGAGTGAGTCAGAACCAAGTCAGAGTGATTCCGGATACTCAAGAGCGAATATTCACAACTCTGCTTCTAACAACAATGATGTAGAGAGGGATCTGGCTCTTTACAATCACAGTAGTGATCCCAACCATGAGCAAATGGGGAAATATGATGCGGGTACAAGCACATACCGGAAAAACATTTACCTAAATGTCATGGCGGAAGAAAGTGGAGAAAACATAATGGAACTGAACATCATAGAAGGGAATAAGAAAGCATTGGAGCCACAAACGCAAAAATCTACAGACATGGAGCATACACCGGGTAACCAAATTACGAGTAGTGGAGACACGAGGACGCATAAAGATTCAATAGAGCCTCTAAGACTATTAGAGCAGGCTCAAAATATTGAGATCACAAGACAGTTCAATGTGCACTTAGAGGCTGAATTGGGAGAGAAGGAGATACACCAACACATGAAACATGGAAGCAATGTAGTGCCGACAAACACCCTTTTTACTACAGACCCTGGCCTTTTCAGCATAGGTAGCTCACAGACAATCTCCATGAGTCTAAATGTCAAGAACAAAAGCTCCAAACAGAAGAATGCCTCATGGTCTCGGAAAAAGAGAAGCAATAGTGATGCTGGTGTAAGGTCTCGGACAGAGAGGAAGAGCCAGACAGATAATGAAGCAGAACATCCAGCAAAGAGAAAGGCAACAAAATTGTCAGAAGTAAACTCCAAGGTACCGAAACAAGCTGAAGGTTTGAGGGTTCACCAGAAACCATCCACGCCTCAATGACAACACTCAGTTGGAACTGTCAAGGGGTGAGGAACGACTTGACAGTTCGACGCCTAGAGGAAATGTGTCGTGAGCATTTCCCGGACTTTCTGTTTCTCCTAGAGACTAAAAACTCTAGTGATCACGTGTTGAGTTTGCAGAGATCATTGGGTTACGATCACAATCATTTGGTGAATCCAGTGGGTCTCAGTGGTGGTTTAGCTTTATTTTGGAAGGGTACTCATAAGGTGGAGATTCTCGACTCAAATAACAGAATGATTGACACGCAAGTGGAAATTGGATCCTTAAAGTTCTTTAAAACTTTTGTTTATGGAGACCCAGTAAGAGAAAGACGTAGAGAGGTCTGGAATATGATCGCTCAGATTAGTTTGAACAGAACTGCAGCTTGGTTTCTTGTTGGAGATTTCAATGAGATCATGAACAATGGAGAGAAGTTAGGTGGACCAAGTCGTCCTGAATCTTCCTTTTTCCCTTTCCGAGCTTTGATAATAAACTGCAACATCAAAGACATTCCAAGTTCAGGGAACAAGCTATCATGGGCTGGAACGAGAGAGATTATCAACGCAAATGGTCAAAAGGAGAATGTTTGGATTCAATGCAAATTAGACAGGGCGTTTGGTAATGCAGAATGGTTCAGATTGTTCCCTAGAACACAAACCGATTATTTAGCATGCTGGGGTTCGGATCACAGACCCCTAATTACCAGGTTAATAGCGCAAAATGCAGGGTATCGTGGTCGGTTTTATTTTGACAAAAGGTGGTGTTCAAAACCAGAAACTACAGAAGTTATACGTAAAGCTTGGAATCTAAGGCAGCAAAACGGTACTATATCAGAAAGACTAGCAGACTGTCGGAAGGAATTAGCAAAATGGAGAAAAGGGGCTAATACTAATTCGAAGGTCAGATTACAAGAGCTGCGAAAAGCGGTGGATATGGAAAGTGCCAAAGTACATCCAGACTTTCAGAGGATGAAAGATTTGAAGATCGAATTGATAAAAGCCAACAGAGAAGAGGAAAAGTTTTGGAAACAGAAATGCAAGGACAATTGGCTAGTAGACGGGGATCAAAACACAAGTTTCTTCCATGGATCCGTACAAACCAAACGTATGAAAAATACGGTCCATGTGTTGCTGGACACAGCGGGACGAGAACAATTTGCAGAAGAAGCCAAAGGGGAAATCGCGGTGGATTACTTTACCAGAATCTTTCGAACCTCAAATCCGGACAGTAGTGAAGAATTATTACAAGGATTTGAACCCCGTGTTACACAGAGAATGAATAATGAACTTACCAAACCGGTAACAGCGACTGAGATCCGAAAAGCAATGAAATCCATCAAAGGAGACAGTGCTCCTGGTGCAGATGGGATGACCGGAGTCTTATTTCAAAAGTTCTGAGGAATCACAGGATCTGCGGTGGTTGCAGAAGTGAAAAGGTTCTTTGAAACAGGCTCATTACCAAGGGATTGGAATTACACACAGCTGTGCCTGCTCCCAAAGATACCAAATCCAATTGAGATGAAGGATCTTCGGCCTATTAGCTTGTGTTCTGTCACATATAAAATCATCTCTAAAATTCTCTGCAACAGATTAAAAAGATTTTTGCTGGAGTTGGTATCTCAGACGCAGGGAGCTTTTGTAGCTGGAAGACTAATATCGGATAACCTTCTTATTGCACATGAGATGATTCATGGCTTGCGTACAAACCCTATGTGTAGAGAGGAGTTCATAGCCATCAAAACGGACATGTCGAAAGCATACGATCGTGTGGAATGAAATTTCCTGGAAGCGTTATTTCGAAGGATGGGGTTTGATCGGAAATGGATCGGATGGATAATGGAGTGTATTCGCTCAGCAACATACACAGTGCTGTTAAACGGTCAAGCACATGGATACATTAAACCGGAGCGTGGAATTCGCCAAGGTGACCCGCTATCTCCGTTCCTTTTTATCTTATGTGCTGAAGCTCTTGTCCATGTAATGAACAAAGCGGAGAAAGAGGAAAAAATCACGGGGATGAAGCTGACAAAACATTGTCCATCGATACAACATATATTATTTGCTGATGACAGCTTATTCCTTTGCCGAGCTACTTTAAACGAATGTACTGAATTCCTCCGGTGTCTGAGACTCTATGGGAAAGCATCTGGTCAGGAGATCAATTTTCAAAAATCCGCTATAACTTATGGAGCCGACCTGGATCCTTACATGAAAACCTTTATCGCTGAGATTTTGGGCATTGAAAAAGAAGGTGGCGACGGCAAATACTTGGGACTTCCAGAGTGCTTTAGTGGATCTAAACGGGAACTACTTGCTTTCATTGAGGAAAAACTGAACAAGAGATTGAACGGATGGTATGCTAAAACGTTGTCTCTTGGAGGCAAGGAAATTCTTCTAAAATTTGTTGCTATGGCTCTGCCGGTATATGCCATGTCGTGCTTTCGATTGACAAAACACCAATGTCAAAAAATCACAAGTGCGATGTCGAGTTTCTGGTGGAACGCATGTGATAAACAACGGAAGATCCATTGGGTCTCGTGGAAAAAGATGTGCCAATCGAAAGCTCAAGGGGGGCTAGGTTTCAGAGATGTGAGTGATTTCAACCAAACGCTACTGGCCAAACAAGCATGGAAGATACTAAATGAGCCGGAATCGTTGCTAGCTCGACTGTATAAAGGAAGATATTTTGGATCTAAAGAATTCTTGGAGTGTAACGGAGGGTACCGGCCATCTTATGCATGGAGGAGCATCTTGTTTGGTCGAGATTTGTTGTCGAGAGATTTAATGAAATCAGTTGGAGATGGTACAACAACGAACGTTTGGATTGATAAATGGGTCATGGATGAACACCCAAGGAGACCAGCTAACAAACAAGTCTTATACGACATTGATATGAAAGTGGCTGATTTGATCTCTCCAAATGGATCATGGAGGAGAGACATAATTCAAGAACTTTTTCCTGCAACTGATACCAAAAAGATATTAGATATGCCAATAGGAAGGGTGAAAGATCGGTACATATGGGCTTACACGCACCATGGGGCTTACACGGTAAAGAGTGGGTTCTGGTTTTTGTTGAATCATCCAGTACAACCAGAACCTGCTCCTACTCCGCTTGAACAAAGACAGAACCAACTGAAGCAACGTGTATGGAGGATCAAAACAGAGCCGAAGATACGGTTCTTTCTCTGGCGTGTAATTTCAGGTGCGTTAGCAGTGGCAACTAGACTCCAAAGTAGAGGAATGAATGTGGATCCAGTATGCAAACTCTGCAATCAGAACGCAGAGAGTATCAACCATGTTCTGTTTCAATGTACAATGGCCCAAGACCTCTTCACAGAAACAAGCATTGACCCTCCCGCAGGTGGCTTCAGTGCATCTCTTGAGGATAATATAACATATGTGCTGGATCTGCAGGAATCACATTCGAATACAGCATCACAGTATGAAGCAATTCCTTGGCTTCTATGGAATATATGGAAAACCAGGAACATAATCTTGTATGAAGGAAAGCAGGATGCTACGAGTGTGATAACTCAAAAACTCATTGCAGATGCTAGGGCATGGATCACGGTGAACACGGCACAAAGTACACAGAGCTCCGCTACAACAGGGACGACGTTAAATGCACGATGGCAACCTCCGGTAGCAGGAACGATCAAATGTAATGTCAATGCAAATTGGAGGAATAGTACTCTGCTTAGTGGAGGAGCCTGGATCGCAAGAAACGCTGAAGGTAAGGTTTTATACCATTCAAGAGAAGCTTTCACTAGTTCCCCAAACAGAATCATTGCAGAAATTCGTTGTATTACCTGGACTATTCAAAGCCTTCAGAACTTGAGATGCCGAAACATCACCATTGCCACAGATTGCACAACCGCTTTCGAGGCTTTGACAAAACCACAAAGTTGGCCCCGCTATCATGCCATCACTGCTCACTGCAGTAGACGTGATGCTGGGTTTGACAGATGTGCGTTTGAATTGGAAGCACAATCCGCAAATCAGATTTCGAGAGATATAGCGAGAAGCGTCACGAGAGATGGACGTTTTCAGTCTTACCTCGCTCTAGGAGGACCGGCTTGGCTTCATGAACGTCTCCAGAGAGAGGCGGAGGTTATTTGAAACAGAAGCTTAGTTTTTCAATTTAAAAAAGTATCTTTTTGTTCCTTTCAAATTAGGAATTGGATGCTCTGTTTTGTTTTCTGGTTGTTAGGCCTATTCTTAGCAATCAGGTTTTTTTCCATATTGTATTGGTTTCCCAAGATTTATAAGAAACACACCCCTTTGACGGCAAAAAAAAAAAACTTTTAATAGATTACAACATTTAACCATTAACCCATTTCTTTTAGAAACAAATAACCAAACCCAAATCAAATATATAAACCGAATTTAACCAACCTTTCTAACCAAAATCAACTGTACAAAACCGAATCGATTTTATAAACCTAATTCAACCAAACTCTTGTCGATCTCTGGCTCTCTCTCTCTCTCTGTTCGGTCTCACCCTCACGCTCACAAACGCGAAAGTGGACGACATCTTATCTGCTCAGAGGTTTGTTTATCGTGACTTCTTACCTCAAAACATTTAAAAAAAAAAATCAAATATAGAATGTGAAAAAAAAAAAAATACTCAGGTTAAAAAAATTACAGCCATCTGCATTCTCTCTCTCTCGCTCGCTCGCTCTCTCTTGCAATCTCGAGCTCTCGTGAGAGCTTTCTTTCCTCATCTCAATCTTCATCTGCAATCTCAGTCGTATCTATTGAATCTCTTATCGGGTGAGTTCGAATCTGCTAAATCTCAAAACCCATAATTCTGTTCGCTAATATTTTTTAGAGTTTTTGGATCATCGATTTATAGTTTCGATCGTGAATTGTGATGGAGATTGTGGATTTTCTCTAAATGATTTGTCAGATGTGAATTTCATCGAATCCTCACAGATTGATCTCGCGGAGTTTTCTTTATCATATATTATGGTAGAATTGTTTGGTTGAATCTGTTACACACTTCTGCATTATTCTTTTACTTCAAGGATTCTGTTCTTATTATGTACATACAGACAGAAACAGCCTCCTTTGTTCCTGTCTTTCATGGCTTCAACAATCGATTCCAGCGTCTCTGATCTCTTCTCGTCCGCTCCAGCTCTCCAGAGTAACCTCGGAATCTTATCTCCGGATCAGGTTTTCTGCCAACGCCTTTGTGATACGTTCTTGTTATCTTTCGTTTCTTGTAATTCCAATTCCATTGTGATCCTGGTTTAATGGCAGATCGAATTGGCCAAGATCCTGATCGAGAATGGCCAGAGTCATCTCTTCCTCCACTGGCCTGAACAAGGCGTCTCTGACAAGGAGAAACTAAGTTTCTTCGAACAGGTTTTGTCTTTTTTTCATCTTCTTTTTGGTTTAAATTCCTGAAATTGATTTTGCTCTTTTCCTCAAACTCATTCATTGTTTGTGGCACAATTCAAATTTGATATCCTTTTGTAATAATTGCATTTTAGATTGCTCGTTTGAATTCGAGCTATCCTGGGGGTTTAGCAGCATACATTAAGACTGCGAAAGAGCTCCTCGCCGATTCGAAAATAGGGAAGAACCCGTATGATGGTTTCTCTCCTTCTGTAAGTTAAACATCAGTCTTTTCTTCTTCTTATGAATTCAAAAGTTTTAATTGTTGTGCCGTGTCTAGTGTTTTTAACAGAAGGTTCTTGCAGGTTCCTTCAGGAGAGAATCTTACTTTTGGTAATGAGAACTTCATCGAAATGGAGAAACGAGGTGTTGTCGAAGCTAGGAAAGCTGCTTTTGTTCTTGTTGCTGGTGGGCTTGGCGAGCGTCTTGGTTACAATGGAATCAAGGTAAAATAGTTATCAAAGTTTCATTGACTTAATCACTATCCATAGTTAGAATATAGACTCAAACGTTGTGAGATTGATGAACATAGACATTTACTTGCTGTTTGGGAATATATATATATATATATATATATGACCAAATTATGAGTTTTCAATTCCTAGGTGGCACTTCCAAGAGAGACAACAACAGGGACATGTTTCTTGCAACACTACATTGAATCTATATTAGCTCTTCAAGAAGCTAGCCACAAGGTCGCTTCTGGTATGTTTTTAAACTTTATAACACAATGCTCCCACGTTATACTTTTTTTTTTTTCACATCTCTTGGCACTAATCGTACTTGTACATTTCGCAGATGGAAGTGAAAGAGATATTCCTTTCATTATCATGACATCTGATGATACACATTCACGTACACAAGAGCTGTTAGAGTCAAACTCTTACTTTGGGATGAAACCTACTCAAGTACATCTTCTAAAACAGGTAAATGGTCAGCTACTGAGACTGAGAGCCTGTAGAGAGTTTTGTTAAGGCAATGTCTTGAAAAACAGTTCACCGCTACTTTCTTTTCCTAGGAAAAAGTTGCATGCCTTGATGATAATGATGCCAGGCTTGCATTAGACCTGAACAACAAATACAAGATCCAGGTACCAATACCATATCACTATGTGTCTAGTGTTAAATGTTTCCAACATTAGAGTAGTTAGTACAATATTTGCAAGCTGACTGTCTTCTTCTTGGCTAATTCATAGACAAAACCACATGGACATGGCGATGTACATTCGCTTCTTTATTCGAGTGGTCTTCTTGATAAATGGTATTTTTCTATCAGAAACTTTTTTTTTCACATATATATGGCATTTTATAACTGTGTTGCCTACAATTTCTCTTTTTATTTGTTGTAACTTCAGGCTTGATGCTGGTTTAAAATGGGTTTTGTTTTTCCAAGATACAAATGGACTTCTCTTCAATGTTAGTATCAGCTACTCAATTCTTTTTTTTTGTTAAGTGTTTCATACAACTCTGTTGGAAATTCATAATTCATTGGTCCAGGCAATTCCAGCTTCTTTGGGTGTGAGTGCTACCAAACAGTATCATGTAAACTCTCTGGCTGTTCCTCGTAAGGCGAAAGAAGCTATTGGAGGAATTACAAAACTTACCCACGCTGATGGTAACTATAGTGAATAACAAGAATCAACAGTTTTATAACAGACGGTATTGATTTAAAAATGGTTTTCAGGAAGATCTATGGTGATCAATGTGGAGTACAATCAGCTTGATCCTCTGCTTAGAGCATCTGGATTCCCTGATGGTGATGTTAACTGTGAGACAGGCTATTCCCCTTTCCCTGGAAATATTAATCAAGTGAGTTGTCTTATGTTTTGTCCATGTTTTGTCTCTAATCATGTGAGATTTCAAGTCTCTTAATATTTTGTTTATGTTTTTTCAATGCAGTTGATTCTGGAACTTGGTCCATACAAAGAAGAGTTGCAGAAAACTGGAGGTGCCATTAAGGAGTTTGTTAATCCAAAGTAACTCTTCTTTTCCCTCCCCTTGATTCTTGATTGTTAGTAGTTCTAGACAAAAACTCTGATTATGTGCTTTGACATCTATGATTATATAATAGATACAAGGATAGCACCAAGACATCATTTAAATCTTCAACTCGACTAGAGTGTATGATGCAAGATTATCCAAAGACGTTGCCACCAACAGCACGCGTTGGATTCACGGTAAATGGCTATCTGTAGAGTAAAACAGTAACTTTAACTATGCATATGCTTGTTGTTTGTGACAATGTTTTTCTCATGTAGGTGATGGATATATGGCTTGCTTATGCACCCGTCAAGAATAATCCTGAGGATGCTGCTAAGGTTAGATGCTTAATGATTTATAAATGTTAATTTCTTAAACGCAACCATAAATCAAGTGGCATACCAATTCTTGTGACG
Organism: Alliaria petiolata; assembly: GCA_020283515.1. Lineage (NCBI taxonomy): Eukaryota > Viridiplantae > Streptophyta > Magnoliopsida > Brassicales > Brassicaceae > Alliaria > Alliaria petiolata. The sequence continues at coordinate 88,247,754 of JAHZTW010000001.1, forward strand.
TAATCAACTATTTCTACTCGTTTTATCTGCTCAAGGTACCAAAGGGAAACCCATATCATAGTGCAACTTCTGGAGAAATGGCGATTTATCGTGCTAACAGCCTTATTCTTCAAAAGGTACCTCTGTTTTACATATGCCTCTAGAGACACTTGATTCTAGTGCTAATAGTCTTCTCCATGATGGTTTATAGTCTCTTTCATTGCCTTCTCTCTAAAGCAGCATCTTTATTGGTTTTTACTAATTCTCCAGGCTGGTGTCAAAGTGGGAGAGCCTGTGAAGCAAGTCTTGAACGGGCAAGAAGTTGAAGTATGGCCTCGTATCACATGGAAACCCAAATGGGGGATGATCTTCTCCGATATCAAGACGAAAGTCAGCGGGAACAACGAGGTCTCTCAGAGATCCACGATGGCTATCATGGGTCGTAATGTGTTTATTGAAGATCTCTCCTTGGACGGTGCTCTTATTATAGATTCCATTGATGAAGCAGAGGTATGGAGTTTCATTGTTGTTTATCTCTTGGATTATCGTATCAGATTAAGAGACTTATGATACATGTGAAAAACAGGTAAAACTTGGAGGTTTGATCAACAACAATGGTTGGCTTATGGAAAATGTAGATTACAAAGACACATCGGTTCCAGAGGAAATAAGAATCAGAGGTTTTAGATTCAACAAAGTGGAGCAACTCGAGAAAAAGTTCACTCAACCTGGGAAATTTTCTTTGAAGGGTTAAAGTTAACAAAAGTAGCAATTTGGAAATGCCAAATGATCCAATTGTTCCTTATGATGCACCTTAAAATCATTTTTTTTCTTTGCAACAAAACACCTCTCTTTTTTTTTTTTACTACATATTTTTAATGTTTTTTTCTAATGTTTAATGATATTCATTTTCATTCAATATTTGATTTTCGGGTGTTACAATATATTGATTGTAGTAACTAATAAACTATATTTTGGTAATAGATTGATAGGTAAAAAAATTAAAGATCGAATAATAATTACCTGAAGCGAAGAGGGATCGTCACAATCCTTATCATCGAGATGATATTCATGGGTTACCCAATCTGTTATATGAATATTACACTGGAAATTTTTTGAACATGTGCTACAATCAAATCTCGTAATTTTTTTGTAAAGATAATCTACAACCGGGTTTCATCTGTAAAAATCAATGTTGTTGATCTTACATTTTTCAGTTTTCGTTAGATCTACAACATCTATTCTCTCTCTTCTTCTCGGTTTTGCCCTGACTGATTAATTTAATCTTCAGTGGATGAACTATTATCTGATTTCAAGTACACAAAAAGAATGATGATAAAAGAACAAAAAAACCTAATCAGACAGATCAATTGCTTAATCTTACTATAACCTAAAGTTTTACGAAAAACTATTTTGTACAAATTTTTCACTTATTAAGATATTTCCCTTTCTAACATACCTAAAGGAATTGATATAGAATGATCATGTCATTAACTCATCATATGCATGATCTATCATCGAGGTCACATTCTTTAGATCGAAAATTCAATCTAAAGTTTGAATCCAATGGTTTATATAAGAAACAATTATTGATATGAATATAAATTCATAGTGATACTTCATCAATTTTTTGCAAAACATACATTCACTGCAAACATTTTCTTCATTTATATATAATTTATGGCTAAACATTGATACATACATTTCCATGTCTTTTATGTCTGCCGACGAACGCCTTTAATATGTCATACGTTGGCTGGAAATCGCACCAACGAAGAGGATGCAGTAGTCTTGCCAAATGAATCAGAACGATTGTAGTAAGGCTTGTTGTTTCTCCTAGTGAGATTGTTCTTGCAATTGGAGAAACCAAGGATTGTTCATCCTTGAGGCGTGAAGCTAATGCAGCTTCTTCTGAAAGAACAATAGCACGTACTCTGGCAATCTGATGATCAGAAAAATGTCTTTATGCCAGTGAAGTCTGGGTTCTTGTACTTCGAAGTCTTTGGAAAGTAGTTTTGCAGAACATTGCCGATTTTCTTCATTCCATCGATTTCATCACTATAATCAATATCACTGCTAATTAACAAGACATTAGCGGGACTAGTGTTCAATTGTGCCCAGTTCTACATCTTGGTTATGATATTTGAATCCGCTGCTTCCTTATCTTTCACACCCAAAATGACAAACTTGACTCAAAGGTTTAAAGACTTTCTCATCTACAGTAAAACCTCTATAAATTAATAATGTTGGGAAATTCAAAATTTTATTATTGTATAAAGTTATTAATTAATCGATAAATTAATATTTATTGATTTATAAAGATATTTTTTGGTTTGAACTCTTAATGATCACCAAGAGACAATAGCAAATTGTTTTCAACGGTATAAAATTTGTTCAGAAGATGTTGCATCATTGAATTTGGAGATGTCGCATCAATGAATTTGGAAATGAGTCAAACAACATTCATGAACATAAAGTTGTGATTAATAATCTCAATTATCAAAAAATAATAGATGTCAATAGCATATTCAACTATCTAATTGAAAGTGATACATGCTCAGAAGTTCATAGTTTATCAAAAAATATTGTTAACGTTCTTAATGTTGAAGATGATAATACGGAACATTTGATAGTAGTTACGCGTCACGAATCACTTATAATTTGTAGAAATTTTCATAATTTTTGGATGCAAATTAAGAAAACAACATCAAAAATTATTGATGCAATAAAAAGACTAGAGATGAACTCGAGCGAGAATCCAATAATTTTTGAGATGAACTCGAGCGAGAATTCAATCATTTTCAAAATTATTGATGCAATAAAAAAGATTAAAAAAGATTATTGGATTCTCGCTCGAGTTCATCTCTAATCTTTTTTATTGCATCAATAATTTTTGATGTTGTTTTCTTAATTTGCATCCAAAAATTATGAAAATTTCTACAAATTATAAGTGATTCGTCTGCAAAATGGAGCTCCGTCACCTGCTTCTCTCCGCCTCCTCCTGATCATTGTCGTCCTCCTCCCTAAAGATTGAAGATCGAAGCTTGCCGCCCCACTGTGAAGCTATTTCCTCTCTTTCCCGACATTTTTTTTCTCCTTGCTCCACCTCCCTCGCATCTCTCTCCACCGACGGGTTTGAGTGACGGCGAATCCTTCCGAGTTTCTGGCCGGTACGCTGCGTCTTTCGGTTCAGAGATCCGTTGCTCCTCAGATTCCGGTGTTTCCCTCTCGAGTTTTCTTGGATTTGATGAAGTCTCCGCGCCGCCGTGGTGAAACTCGGCTTCCGTCGAGCTCTCCAGATCCGACGAAGACAGCTCTTCCTTGCTCTTTGCCGATTTCAATGGCGACAACCTCTTTGAACCCTCCAGATCCACCAGATGGCCGTGCTTTTCCCCCTATGGATCTCGCCGGCTCGTCTCAGCCACCGTCTCCTCGCTCTACTCCGCCAAGCGTCCATTCCCCCCCTTTTTTGGAGACCCTTTGTTTCCCCGGCGTTAACTGCTGCACCTTGGCGCGCAGTTTCGTTGTCTCGTCGCTCTGTTCCGGCAAACTCTCGATTTGGGCTTGCCCCATTATCTCATATGTGGTTAGTTGCTTCTTACTTCTTGGGCCTGGCCCTTGTAGTCTCATTTGTTCTTCACTTCATGGGCTTGGCCCTTGTAATGTCTATGGGCTTGCCCCTTCTATTTCCTACCATTTTTCACTTCCTTCATTTCTTGGGCCTATCCCTTGTATCCATACTGGTACTTTAGTTTCTGGGCGCAGCCCTTGTAAGCATTTGTGCGCATCTATTGTTCGTGGTCTTGTAGCCGAGATGAACATAAAAATTCTGCTAATGAGAGTTTTATCCCACCTTCCTCCCTGTGTAATGAGAGAACTTCTTCTTGTTCTTCTCTTTTCGAGGAGAGACCGTTACCACTATTCGTCTTTTTGAAAGGCGTCTACAACTTCCTCACCGCAACCGGATTCGCTTTGCCGATGTTCGGAGGTAGGAGTTGGTACTCATCATCACTTTGCAACGTGACTAACCAATCCGGCTTTGCCGTGGAAGCTTTTTCGACGCATTTGAACTCGGCTTCAAATTTGCGGTCAGTCTTCTACGAAGATGAATCTGCTCTATGTTTTAATGTCTTTGTGTTTTATTGTATTATTCAAAGAAAAATGTTTAATTCCTTCTGTTAGTTGTAACCGGACAAGTTAACTATTGAAATGAAATGGTTGTGACAAAAAAAGCTTGTATTATAATTATTTATTGATCTTATTATTGGGACTATATACAGTATTTACATAAAAGTTTCAAAAAAAAAATTCTCTTATTATCTTATCGAATTTTGCTAATTTTTACATTGGTCCGACTCGAGACCAGCAAAATTTATTAATTTATAATAATTATTAATTTATCGACTATTAATTTACAGAGATTCTACTGTATGATGAAATATTTGATCAGGCAGATTCTGACATGAAGAATCTTGGACTGTATTAGAGTAGTACTTATGCAAGTTCTGTGGCCAATTTGATGTATGCAAAAATTAGCTTTAAGGTCTGATCTAGCTCATTGTGTTAGAGTAGTACTCATGCTCATGAGCTTTCCATCATAGGAGCATTGAGAAGATGTCAAGTCGATAGTGAGATATGTATAAGATGTTGTTGCTCTATACACCACAAATGTCGGTCCTCATGTGTATTAGATTAGATTATTGGTATAGTATAAAACCAAATCATCACCAATTTCTCAATTTCGATGTTGATTTCATCAACGCCATCTCATTTTACTTCTAAGCTACAAATAGAAGACGAGGAAGGCCTTGTTTAATAGCCAATCCCAAACGACTGACCACCGTACTAGAGTAAACCAATCCTTACGCGTTGATCTAGTCTACATTAATTTGTCTGATTATTTTATTTGACTAAGTCCACGAATTGTGTNTGCAGAAAACTGGAGGTGCCATTAAGGAGTTTGTTAATCCAAAGTAACTCTTCTTTTCCCTCCCCTTGATTCTTGATTGTTAGTAGTTCTAGACAAAAACTCTGATTATGTGCTTTGACATCTATGATTATATAATAGATACAAGGATAGCACCAAGACATCATTTAAATCTTCAACTCGACTAGAGTGTATGATGCAAGATTATCCAAAGACGTTGCCACCAACAGCACGCGTTGGATTCACGGTAAATGGCTATCTGTAGAGTAAAACAGTAACTTTAACTATGCATATGCATATGCTTGTTGTTTGTGACAATGTTTTTCTCATGTAGGTGATGGATATATGGCTTGCTTATGCACCAGTCAAGAATAATCCTGAGGATGCTGCCAAGGTTAGATGCTTAATGATTTTTAAATGTTAATTTCTTAAACTGTAACCATTAATCAAGTGGCATACCAATTCTTGTGACATAATCAACTATTTCTACTCGCTTTATCTGCTCAAGGTACCAAAGGGAAACCCATATCACAGTGCAACTTCTGGAGAAATGGCGATTTATCGTGCTAACAGCCTTATTCTTCAAAAGGTACCTCTGTTTTACATTATGCCTCTAGAAACACTTGATTCTAGTGTAGTCTGTTCGAGCCAAACAAAATTCTAAATAGTATTCTCCATGATGGTTTATAGTTTCTTTTGTTACCCTCCTCTCTAAAGCAGCATCTTTATTGGTTCTACTAATTCTCCAGGCTGGTGTCAAAGTGGGAGAGTCTGTGAAGCAAGTCTTTAACGGGCAAGAAGTTGAAGTATGGCCTCGTATCACATGGAAACCCAAATGGGGGATGATCTTCTCCGATATCAAGACGAAAGTCAGCGGGAACAACGAGGTCTCTCAGAGATCCACGATGGCTATCATGGGTCGTAATGCGTTTATTGAAGATCTCTCCTTGGACGGTGCTCTTATTATAGATTCCATTGATGATGCAGAGGTATGGAGTTTCATTGTTGTTTATCTCTTGGATTATTATATATCCGATTAAGAGACTTATGATAAATGTGAAAAACAGGTAAAACTTGGAGGTTTGATCAAGAACAATGGTTGGATTATGGAAAATGTAGATGACAAAGACACATCTGTTCCAGAGGAAATAAGAATCAGAGGTTTTAGATTCAACAAAGTGGAGCAACTCGAGAAGAAGTTCACTCAACCTGGGAATTTTTCTTTGGAGGATTAAAGTTAACAAAAGTAGCAATTTGGAAATGCCAAATGATCCAATTGTTCCTTCTGATGCACCTTAAAATCATTTTTTTCTTTGCAACAAAACACCTTTTTTTTTGTTTTACTACATATTTTTAATGTTTTTTCTAATGTTTAATGATATTCATTTTCATTCAATATTTGATTTTCGGGTTATAATAAAATTAAGCAATTGATCTGTCTGATTAGGTTTTTTTGTTCTTTTATCATCATTCTTTTTGTGTACTTGAAATCAGATAATAGTTAATCCACTAGAGATTAAATTAATCAATCAAGGCAAAATCTATTTTGTACCAATTTTTCACTCCCTTTCTAACATACATAAAGAAATTGATATAGAATAATCATGTCCTTCAATCTTCCGTCGGGTGAGGTGTTTAAAGCGTCTTCCTCCAAATTGTATGTGGCCTCGGCTCTCACAGCGGAAGCTTTAGCGTTGAGGGAGGCAGTCTTTGAAGCAGTGGGGAGACAGTTTTCGAGAGTGATTTTTTACTCAGACTCAAGCCAATTAATTCATGCACTCAAGACAAGATCTCCGATCCTGGAAGTTCATAGTGTCCTTGATGATGTGAACATCGCTTCTAAGTACTTTATTAGCGTTAAGTTTATGTATATCCCTCGTGGGGATAATTATGTGGCTGACGCCTTAGCCAAACAGGCTTTAAGTAACCTGATTGTATTAACCGTTTTAAGTTTTAATGAAGTAGTTGTTGTCCAAAAAAAAAAAAAGAATAATCATGTCATTAATTCATTGGATGCATGATATATCATCGGGATCACATTCTTTAGATCGAAAATTCAATATATGAAACAAGTATTGATATGAATAGAAATTCATGGTGATAACTCATCAATTTTCTGCAAAACATACAAGAGGTAGAATTATCTATTCACTTCAAACATCTTCTTCATTTATGTATAATTTATGGCTAGACATTGATACATACACCTCGAATGCCTTTAGTCTGCCATACGTTGGTTGGTAATCGCACCAACGAAGAGGATGCATCAGTCTTGCGAAACGAATCAGAATGATTGTAGTAATGCTTGTTGTTTCTCCTGGTGAGATTGTTCTTGCAATTGCAGAAACCAAGGATTGTTCATCCTTGAAACGTGAAGCTAATGCAGCTTCTTCTGAAAGAACAATAGCACGTGCTCTGGCAATCTGATGATCAGAAAACATGTCTTCATGCCAGTGAAGTATGGGTTCTTGTACTTCGAAGCTTTTGGAAAGTAGCTTTGCAGAACATTGAAGCCGAGTTCCTTCATTCCATCGATTTCATGACTATAATCAATATCACTGCTAATTAACAAGACATTAGCGGGACTAGTGTTCAATTGTGTCCAGTTCTTCATCTTGGTTATGATATTTGAATCCGCTGCTTCCTTATCTTCCACACCCAAAATGACAATCTTGACTTAAAGGTTTAAAGACTTTTTCATCTAGTATGATCAAATATTTGATGAAGCGGATTCTGAATTCGACATGAAGAATCCTGGACTGTATTAGAGTAGTACTTATGCAAGTTCTGTGGCCAATTTGATGTATGCAAAAATTAGCTTTAAGGTCTGATCTAGCTCACTGTATTAGAGTAGTACTCATGCTCATGAGCTTTCCATCATAGGAGCATTGAGAAGGTGTCAAGTCGATAGTGAGATATGTATAAGATGTTGTTGCTCTATACACCACAAATGCCGGTCCTCATGTGTATTAGATTAGATTCTTGGTAAAGTATAAAACCAAATCATCACCAATTTCTCCATTTCGATGTTGATTTCATCAACTATTAAGGGGTTATTTCCGGTTTAGATAGATTTAGTCTAATTTGTTGGTTTGTACATATTTCATACCGTGTATATAAACTGATGTAAACGGATACTTACTTCTTTAATCAGAAAATCACTTTTCATAACAAACTTTTCCGATCATCGTCCTCCGATTCTCTGGTTCGTAACATCAACGCCATCTCATTTTACTTCTAAGCTACAAATAGAAGACGAGGAAGGCCTTGCTTAATAGCCAATCCCAAACGACTGACCACCGTACTAGAGTAAACCAATCCTTACGCGTTGATCTAGTCTACATTAATTTGTCTGATTATTTTATTTGACTAAGTCCACGAATTGTGTACTAATCTATGATTATTGACAAAGTATCTATACAATTTACATAATTTAGGCATGTTTTAGCGGAATCGTCCCACTAACTCCATAATCAAACTGGATCATTATATATTTCTTTTACTAATTTTTTAAAAAAAATCATAACCCTCTTCATATGGTGTCACTGACTCGCTATGCATGAACCTACTATTCTTGTGGGGTTTGGTGTTACTGATTAGTTTAAGTTTTCTCTTTTTTTATCAATTGTTTCAAGATTAATGAACAATTATAGTTTGCCCAAAAAAAAAATTAAGAATTATAGTTATTTTTAATTTGTTTCTCATTTCACTCTTCTTTCTGTAAAGCAACACTTAATAATATGACCCGCTCCAAGGACAGATTCGTTCTGCAGCTGGTACGGATGATATATGTACAAGAAATACTTTTTTTTTCTTCTAATCTGGTCATTTTTCTGAGAAAAAACATTAATTAAAACAAAGGTTTATTAGTTCATAACCATATTGGAGTAACTTACTAAGTTTTATGCCTTTCAAACAACTAACTTTGGACAATCGTTTCTTTTTAAACGAGTTCCAATTTTGACATATGAATCCAATACGTTATAATTCTTGCGGTGATGAATTTATCGTTCTCATTATCCAGTCATTTTTTCAAAGAAATTGGTTGGAACATTGTTCGGAACTGTAGCAACACAATATATTTTTAAAAGGAGTTCTAAAACGTAGTAACTAATCTAAAATCGGGTGATTAATTCTCTTTTGACTCACGGTAAGTGAAGGCTCATAAGAAGTTGAGAAAAAGACAGCCCACTCGAAATATTTTGTAACTATAAATCTTGAAATTAATTTGAATTTTAACATAAGTAAACGATAAAAATAATAATGATATATATTAAAAGCCAAAACGATTTCAATGTGAGCTTTTAAATTTAATAATAAAAAAATGTCCTAGTTGATGTTGAGATATGAAGAATTGCAATAATAAGAACATGGGATGTTTAAGCAATGAAAAGATAATGCTTCCACGACCACTTGTGTGTCTTTGTTCACTTTCTCTTTTTATATAACATAAGATTATAATGGGTAATGGGTCCTCTCCACATATACATTTCGATTCCAATTATAATCATTTACGATTTGACTTTTTTTTTTTTAATGATAGTAATCATAAATTCACTATATGTTTAACATAAAATAGGGAAGCTTCTGAGTCTTGATGCCTCATGGTGCATGAGATTATTGTATTGGTGATTTAATCGTAAAAGGATTTGCAAGTTCATCAAAATCTGATTCTTTTTATCTCGATTTTTTTTTCCCACATGGGGACTCTGTCGATTTAAAAGATATCGCAGTTTAAGAAAATTATAAGAAAATATTACAGAATTAGTCATTTTTAATTGATTTGAATATGAAATTTTGTCACCAGCCGCCAGCAAGTAAATGTTGAATATGGACTTTTGTATTCACATAAGACATAGACACATCAAAATAAAATTTTTATTTGTAGATTATAATATTCTATAATTTTTTTCATGAAAGAGCCAGTCCAACAAATCCGAGAATGCATGAACTATGTTTATTCATGGGATGTGGTCATGTGGATATACACGTATAAAGTATAAACTCTGGCTTTTTTTTGTTTGTTGTTGGTTCATTATAAATCAAAAAAAAAAAAAAATATAATGTTTTTCATTTGATCAAGTAGAGGAAACAAAAGCAAATAAGTTGATTTTAGTTTTTTATTTTATTTTTCAACAAGTTGATAAACGGATTAAAATTAAAATGACTTAATGAAGTTTGTAATTAGCTGTATCTTGGTAATTAGTGGGATCTCTCATGTGGGAGTCCCATGCCGTATGAGTTGGAAACAAAGGATGAAAGGAAAGTTTTTTTTATATTTTTAAAGTTTCAATGGCAAATGCAATTTCGATACGGAAACAAAAAGAGAGTTGAATTAGTTTAAAACATTGAAAAATTATGTTCAAAAAAAAATTTAGTGTGAAACCCAGCTTGGTTCAGTGGAACGTACCGGGAAAGTTGCTAGTAGCAAAGAAGAAGGAACAATAAGTTTAAGGAACCGAAACGTATTTTATTTTAGTTATCTATTATATTTTTTTTTGACAGCAAACGAAATTGTATTAATATCAGGTTTCGAAGGCGCTAGACTTTTCGGTCAACCAACTTGGAAACCCAGAATTCAAATAAGAAAATACATGATCACGACCCCATGCTGTCTTAGCAAGAAAGTCGGCTCGGATGTTCAGTTCCCGCGGGATAAAAACAATCGAAAAATCATGGAAAAGAGAACGTAGCAAAGTAAATTCTTCCATTTCTGAAGATAGTATCGGCCAGGCTTCTTCTTCTCGTATCATGTTAACCAACTGAAGGCAATCTGATTCAAAACGCATAGACAATAAATCCAAATGAGAAAGCGCGGTCATGGCCCATATGAGCGAGTCGAGCTCCGCATGGAGCGGGGACAAGGCTCGCTCCTTGTTGAACATCCCGTAAAGTTTGCTTCCGTCCGCCAGGTCCACTACGATTCCACCTCCGAACAGATTCCCTTTTGTAGACCAGGAGGCGTCGACTTGGCATCTTGGGAGGGCCACAGGCATCACAACGCTTTGGCTCGGAATGGTCGATTCTGTCTCTAGGACTCCTTCAACGATCTGAGCAGCCTTCCATACACCCGCTTCCTGAGAGGCTATTTGCATAGTATCGAGAGCCGAAATATCTCATCCATTGAAGATTTTGGAGTTTCTGGCTTTCCATATGAACCAAATAAGCCAGGGGAACTCTTCAAGATTACATTCCGGCACTCCCAGAGTTTTGGCTCGCAGAAGCAGGAAGTCAAAATTTGAGAACAATGAGTCACTCGGGAATGTTCCCGGAATCGATGGAATCTTGGCTAAGTCCCATGATTGTCTCGCTGGTGGACATTCAAAGATGAGGTAGTTAATCGTTTCATTTTCGGCACCACAACGGGTACAACTTCGATCCACGCCACAATGTCGGTCTACCAAACGGCTATTCACAGATACACACCCCGAGATAGCTTGCCAAAGGAAGTGTTTAATCTTCCTAGACGTTTTCAACTCCCACACTTTAGACTTAAGATTATTAGTACTTGGTTCTAAAACAGGTTGGGGGGGATGGGCTTCCTGCAGGTCACACGCTAAGGCATAGCCTGACCGCACAGTGTATGCTCCGGAAGTCGAATGAATCCAGCAAAAACCATCCGTTTTGAACCCTCTGCTGAGACGGAGGCTAAGAATACGCGGAATGTCCTCCGGATCAAAAAGGTTGTGTAGCATGTTAACCTTCCACTGCTTTGTGCGGATATCAATGAGGTGACTGACCATAAGATAAGGATCTCGGAAGGCTCCTTTATCTAAAGCTGGTCTAGCAGGTATAACTGGAATCCACGGATCTTTCCAAACCTTAATACTGAAGCCAGATCCAACAGATTTCCGTAGTCCCGCCTTAAGGAGATCCCGGGCTGCCATAATGCTGCGCCACCCAAAAGATGGGGAATTATATTTTTCAACCTCCAGAGGGGTAGAGTATCGAAAGTACCTTCCCCGGAGTATGCGAGCTAGAAGGGAGGATGGGTTCTGAATGATCCCCCATAATTGTTTTGCTAGGAGAGCTAGGTTGAAATTCTTGAAATCACGGAATCCCAAGCCCCCTTTTTCCTGCGAAAGACATATCTTCTCCCAAGCAATCCAGTGCAATCCTTTCCTATCTTGTTTTGAGCTCCACCAAAATCGAGCAATCGCACTCTGAAGCTTATTCAGAATTTCCTGCGGCAGAAGGAAACAAGACATCACATAGGTTGGGAGAGCTTGAGCCACTGATTTGATAAGGACCTCTTTTCCTCCCTTAGAGAGGAACTTTGCAGACCAAGAATTTATACGATTATTTAACCGTTCTTGAATATACGCAAACACCTGTTTGTTGGAGCCGCAAATCCTTTCTGGGAGGCCTAGGTACATCCCCATACCCCCCTCTCTTGTAATTTCAAGAGTTATTTTTAAATCAGCTTTGATATTGGGATCCACTTTATTTCCAAAGAGAATGGAGGATTTTGCTGTATTTAATTGCTGTCCTGACGCTCTTCCATAGCAATTAATAATTCGCATTAACTCCGCACATTGCGAGACCTCAGCTTTGCAGAAAAAGAGACTGTCATCTACAAAAAGAAGATGTGAGACAGCAGGGCTAGCATGCGCTATCTTAATGCCTGTAATACGACCCTCCATTTCGGCACCTCGGATTTGGGCAATCAAGGCTTCTGTGAGGATGATAAAAAGAAACGGGGAGAGTGGGTCACCTTGACGAAGGCCCCGTGTGGGGATGATATTCCCTCTCGGCTCTCCATTTAGGAGAACTTGGTAAGAGACCGAGGAGATACACCATTTCATCCAACCCACCCACTTCTCATTAAAACCCATTTTTAGCATAAGCGCTTCAAGGAAACTCCACTCGACTCTATCATATGCTTTGCTCATATCCGTCTTGATGGCAACAAATTTTGTTTTGCAGATCAGGTTCGTCCTTAGAGCGTGGAAGATTTCTTGTACTACTATGATGTTATCTGTGATTAGCCTTCTAGCCACAAAGGCTGATTGTGTCTCCGAAATGAGCCTCGGGAGAAAACGTCTAAGTCTCTTGCTAAGGATCTTTGAAATGATCTTATAGCAGACATTGCATAAGCTTATCGGCCGAAATTCAGACATGTCACTTGGCCTTTCTGTCTTCGGAATTAAACAGATATTTGTTTGATTTAACCTTGGGTCAAAATATCAATTTTCGAAAAAATCGTTCACCGTCTTCGAAACATCTTTGCCAATTACCGACCAGAATTTCTGATAAAATAAGCTTGTCATACCGTCTGGCCCTGGTGCCTTCTCTGGTTTAATCTCAAACAAAGCATTTTTTATTTCTTCTTCATTCGGCCTTCGTGTTAAACTCGAATTAATTTCCGGCGAGACTTGCTCGGTAACATACCGGAGTGACTCCTCAAAATCTCTAGGGGCCAAAGATGTGAAAAGATTCTGGAAATATTCCGCAGCCACTGTTTGGATTCCTTCCTCGTCTTCTACCCACGAGCCATCCGTGCGTTTCAGCTTAGTAATTCTGTTACGCGCCCGACGCTGTTTTGTTGAAGCATGGAAGAACTTTGTATTTCTATCCCCTTCTTTAAGCCAAATGACTCTACTTTTTTGTTTCCAGTAAAGCTCCTCATCTCTAAATGCTGAACAGAGATACCATTTCAGACTAAGAATATCATTACTCGAAAGATTGTCATCTGTTCGGGCCTGTTCTAGTTGGGCTTTAATTGCTTCAATCTTCTTTGCCGAATTCGTGGGGTTAGCTTTTTTCCAGGATGCCAAGGACTTTCGACAATTCTGGATCTTCACAAATAAGTCACCTTCTTCAAGATCCTCAAGCTTCCCCCAACCTTCTTCGATAGCTTCTTTTAGGCCGTCTTTCCCTAGCCAACGTCTGTCAAAACGGAAGCCTTTACGGGCCCGCCCTTGTTGCGAGCAAATTCTGGCCAAAACTGGCCGATGATCTGACCCCCAAAGTTTCAGATACTCCACATTAGTATGGGAGAATTCTTGATGCCAGTCCTCATTACCCACTGCTCTGTCCAGTCTACAACGAACTTTGCCGCACCTGCGATACCCAAGCCACGAAAGGGTATCTCCTTTGCACGGGAACTCTAACATCCCACAATTGGCTAGCATTGTGTTAAAAGGAAGAAAAGATGCATCAGACCGTTTTCTTCCACCCCTCTTCTCATGATTACCCCGGATTTCGTTAAAGTCGCCTATCATGAACCAAGCTCCCGTCCTTGTCAGACTAATACGGGTTAGGCGTTCCCAAACATTCTCTCGGTATTCAACAACCGGATCTCCATAGACAAAAGTCATATGGACTTTATGACCGTCAATCCTTGCCTCAATATCAATCATACGATCATTTGAAAAAATAATTTGAACATCAAAAGAATCTAAATAAAAAAGCGCAAGTCCCCCGCTTCTGCCTTCCGGCTCTACGGTGAACAATTTATTATAACCAAAAGAAATCTGAAAGTCTTGCAAAAAAGAAAAAGGAGTTTTTTGTTTCAGAAAGAAAGAGAAAAGAAGGAGAGAAACGACGGTGCAGTTCCCGCAGATGTTGCTTAGTTAAGTAAGCCCCTGCACCTTGACAATTCCATGAAATTGTATTCATATTCTCTTACTGGATGGTTTCTGGGACACCACCGAACCTGAAACAGCAGAAGATTTCTTGCTTATAGCAGAAGGAAATACCTCATTACGAGGGATAAATGGTAAATTCGAAGAAGAAGACTGCCTACCCGTCCCCTGAAACTTCTTTGGAGAAGGGCCGCCTCGCATTACTTTCATCTTTCGAGAGACATTTAACACACTAGCCTCCGGGTTCTTTATCAATTTCTTCTTTGTCTGAAACTCAGAACCCCCATTCTTTAAGAGTGTCTCTGGCATGCCTTCCGTCTGATCCCTCGGGACTGCCGAACTCGACTTCTTCTTTGATTTTTGGTTCCGTTTGGAAGGGGGTTTCCCGGGATTTGATCCACCCGATTTCGGGGAAAGCTGTGAGATTGCATCGATTTTTTTCGGCATCTGACTCTAAACCATTCTCCTCATCAAGAAGGTCATCATTATCGAGCATATCTTCATCCATGTGGAGTTTCTCCAGCTCGTTTACTTGCTGGTCAACTTCTTCCCGTTCCTTGTCCGTAAGTGGAACACCGTCGTCGTCCCCCATCTCAAAGTCTTCTTCAAGACAGGTATTTTCATCATTTTGTTCGAGAGCTTCTGGAGCGTAGACGGACTTATTTGAATTTCCAGCCTGTCGTGCAGAGGTTGGTGTTGATTCAGTCATTCTTTCACGGATAATCACAGCACCATCCTTGTTAGCAAGACGTCTATTGATTGCCAAGAATTCCATTTCTCTTTCTGCTAACGCCATAGGAGCTTTCCCTTTTAATCTACGGATGCGAGCCTCCTCTGATTCATTGTGATATATCACCATCCGGCCATTCCCTGATGAATCAACTATCCTTTCTGATATCGTTCGTTGAGAATCTGCAGGAACACGACTCTCATTCCGAGTATGGTCCCCCGATTTCGACTGAAGGATCCTACGGCCTTCATCCCCAAAATCTCCCTGTTTTCGTGCTTTCCACAATTTTGTGTTGGTGGGATGACATTCCTCCAATTTAACTTCTCATAAAAGATGGCCAACTCTTTTTATATGATTGACACATTTTTGGTCGATGTAAAGATGACACGTGTTATTCTATATAATTTAAAGTTATATTTTTTAAAACAAATCAATTAATGTTCATAATATTATCTTTGAAACCATTCAAAGAAATTGAAAAGTTTTTTAATTGTGTACTAGATACTACTTGAGTTAGATAACATTTTATATTCTCATTAATCAAAATTAATTTTGGATATTTTACTTTATTTTTATATAACTCTTGATTTTACAATGTTATTCACAATTTTTGTTTTTATTGAAGCCCACTTAGAACATTGTAAGAGTAAATACATGAGAAAGATAACATATCCGCATAATATTAATATTTATAACATGCTAAAATATTAAATATCTGAATAATAATTATATTAACGTGGAAATATAATAAATATAATATATATATATATATATTAATGTATACCTTATACTAAGTAATCAACAATAATAGCACAAAGTTAACGTGATAAAAAGTATAATAACAAGTAATACATAATAAAAATCGAGAACGATAATATATTGAGTTACATAACGCAGCTCAACAAAGTAAAAGAATGCAATAACGTCAGAGATAACAACATATAAGAATCAAAATAAAAATTAATTTTTTAGTTTTAATAAATCAAATGATTTTTTAATAAAAACTATAAACTTAAAAGAAACACAAGTATCAAGTTTACTAGTATGTGGATCAAAGCTATGATTTAAATATTTTTCCTGTGATTTTAATTATGTTGGCTATTTATACATTTAAATTGGTTTAACCATATTTTCATAATAAAACTAAATATAACAAATAAAACTCGGGTGTATGCGCGGATATTCTCGTAAAAAAATTTCGAATTGAACTAAATGACTAACCAAACTATCCAAACCCAAATATCTGAATAAACCGAACTTGCATACAAATTTGATTTTAGTTAGCACAGTCCCGTGGCCGGTGAATATTACGGTGAAGCCGACCGTTTCTCTACGGCTCCACATCTTATAAATTACATAGCCTGCCATGTAAGATACATGTGATTTGTGAAAGGCAAAAAGGGAATTTGGTTTATCCCAGTGGAGAATTGGTTTATCCCAATGGAGAATAGAGTTGTCCCAATAACCAAACACCCCATTATTTGCCTTAACGCGCTCTGAAAGGGAATTTTCTCCGTCTGATGGTTCTTCTTCGTACTTTTTTCGGGTTTTGTGTTTGTGACAAATAAAAATTAAACTAAATAAATTAAAATAAGAAAGATCCGAGTTCTCGGAACAGATACATTGCATGTAGATTTCAACCAAAGTATAAAAACCATATCTTGACCTTATACTGACCGATCATTTCCTTTCCCTTTTTTTTTTCCTTCCTTCTCTCAATTTTTTTTTTTTCCCTATTCGATAGGGTTTTCTTCTCTCTCTCTCTCTCTTCTTGAATCTTTGATCTTCATGTTCATCTCTTTCTTGAATACAATTGCAGCTGATTTGATCTTCTTCTTCTTCATCTTCTTCGGATCTTTCTTTTTTGCTCCCTCCCACGGGTTTTCGCTTGAGGAATCAAGCGCTTTCGTTTTTCCTGGGAAGTTCGAGCTGAAACCATGTCTCAAATCTTTAGTTTCTCTGGTAAGTTTCACCGATCTTGAAAAAGTTTTGATTTTTCGATTAGATTCTTAGGCGTTTCCATGGTTTTTAGATTGATTCACCAATATGTGGAGGAATTGATTCTTCGTAGATGATTACGAGTTGGAAATAGATAGATCTGAGTTAAAATGTTTTGGCCTTTGATGAGCTTATAGATCCTATCAGCGAAGTTAATCATCAATAGATCTTATAGATTTTTGAGTTGAATTGATAATCTCACTGGATCTTAGGATCCATGAATCTGATCTTTGATTAACGAATTCAATTTATTTCTGTTTAAGCTTAAAGAAAAATTTCTCCTTTTTTGGTATATTTTCAGGTGAGAATGATTTTTACCGTCGTGGAGCAATATACCCAAATCCAAAAGAAGCTAACCTTTTGCTGTCGTTTGGTAGTCTCGTTGATTGCTACTTCCCTCCTTGCAAGAGGTCACGCGTTGTTGCGCCTTCTTCTCTCTTCAGTGCCTTCGAGGACAAGCCAGTCTCTATTGATGTGCTCCCAGAGGAGTGTCTCTTTGAGATCCTTAGGCGTTTGCCTGGACCGCAAGAGAGGAGCGCTTGCGCTTCTGTCTCGAAACACTGGCTTACTCTTGTAACTAGCATCAGGCAGAACGAGATCGATGTTGTTCCCTCGAGCAAAACAGAAGAAGATGGTGATGATTGTGAAGGATGTTTGTCTAGGAGCTTAGATGGGAAGAAGGCAACAGATGTTAGGCTAGCCGCGATCGCTGTTGGAACCGCTGGTCGTGGAGGGCTTGGGAAGCTTTCGATCCGCGGAAATGATTCTGCGAGCAAGGTTTCGGATCTTGGTCTTAGGTCGATTGGTCGGAGCTGCCCTTCTCTCGGGTCTCTTTCCCTGTGGAACCTCTCTACCGTTACTGACAATGGTCTCTTGGAGATCGCCGAAGGTTGTTCTAAACTTGAGAAGCTTGAGCTGAGCCGTTGCCCTACAATCACGGACAAGGGTTTGGTAGCGATTGCTAAGAGGTGCCCTAACTTGAGTGAGCTGACATTGGAGGCTTGTTCGAGAATCGGAGATGAAGGTCTGAAAGCCGTTGCGCGTTCCTGCTCCAAGCTGAAGTCGGTGTCTATCAAGAATTGTCCTCTTGTCAGGGATCAAGGAATCGCCGCCTTACTGTCGAACACAACCTGTTCCTTGGCGAAACTCAAGCTTCAGATGCTGAATGTCACTGATGTATCTCTTGCTGTCGTGGGTCATTACGGTTTGTCGGTGACTGATCTTGTGCTCTCTGGATTGTCTCATGTGAGCGAGAAGGGATTCTGGGTCATGGGAAATGGCGTTGGGCTGCAAAAGTTGAACTCTTTAACCATCACAGCCTGCAACGGAGTGACTGACACGGGTCTTGGATCCGTGGGAAAGGGCTGCCCGAACATGAAAAAGGCGTCGATCAGTAAATCCCCGTTGCTATCGGACAACGGTTTGGTCTCTTTTGCGAAAGCTTCTCTATCGTTGGAGAGTCTTCAGCTTGAAGAGTGCCACAGGGTCACCCATTTTGGGTTTTTTGGTTCTCTTTTGAACTGTGGTGCAAAGTTGAAGTCTTTCTCTCTGGTGAGCTGTTTGGGCATTAGAGATCTAGCCACGGGATTGCCTGCTTCGACTCATTGCTCTGCTCTGCGCTCTCTGTCTGTTCGTAACTGCCCTGGCTTCGGCGATGCAAATCTCGCAGCCCTGGGGAAGCTGTGCCCTGAGCTCGAGGATATCGAGCTGTACGGGCTCAAGGGGATAACGGAGTCTGGTTTCCTACATCTACTCCAAAACTCTCTTGTGAAGGTGAACTTCACTGGCTGTTCCAATTTGACAGACAGAGTGATCTCTGCCATCTCTGCTCATAACGGCTGGACTCTCGAAGTCTTAAACGTCGACGGATGTACCAAGATCTCTGACGCCAGCCTGGTCTCCATTGCGGAAAACTGCGAGATTCTCAGTGATTTGGATATTTCGAAATGCTCGATCTCGGATTCCGGGATTCAAGCTTTGGCTTCCTCTGACAAGCTCAGGCTTCAGATCCTGTCCATGGCAGGTTGCTCTATGGTCACAGACAAGAGCTTGCCATCCATTGTGAGGTTGGGTTCAACTTTGTTGGGATTAAACCTCAAACAGTGTAGATCAGTATCTTATTCGACTGTCGATTTCTTAGTCGAACGTCTTTACAAATGCGACATCCTCTCCTGATCCGCGATTCCACGGTCGACGACTTATCCCACCTATCAATGAAGGTATCTTAGTCCAGTCCAAGTTTAAGTGTTCAGCTCTTTTTCAGGCTCTGTGATTCTATATGCGTCTCCTCTCGCTAGGCTCGGTATTACCCGGTTTTCGTTCTTTTTTCCAAGTGGTTCGGCTTCCGGTTTCTTTTTTCCAGTCAATGTTGTTTTTGCAAGAGTTTCTTGCTTATCACGAAACCGGAACGTCGCGTGGTTGCTTGAGACTATAATCACTGGGTATTACCGAGATTTTAGGGTTTATCATCTCCTGTTTCTTGTCTTTTTTAATCTTTCGTTTTCTTTGCGTCGTTTGTTTTGTGAAAGCTTGGTTTTCCTCGGAAGGGTCTTTGTGTTATTTGTACGTGTTGAAGATTTGTTTTAGGCCTTGGGTTGTCTCCTTAGAGGTTTGCTCTGGCTTTTGTTGCAACAAACTCTGTTTTAAGAGTTTTTTTTGTTGTTGTTTTTTTGCCAGAGCCCTCGTTTTTTTTTCCCAGGCAAATGTATTACAAATCTGTATGAACACTGTATTAAGTTATGTAATGCCCCTTTTGGGATGGTTTAATGAGTATTGAATAAAATTCTCATTTCGTTGTATAATACAAAGTTTGTGTATACCTTTTTTTTAAATATCATTTCGAGATCTGAGAAATTATTACACCTTTAAAGCTCTGTTTATGGGACAGAGAATCAAAGATTGTATGTGGAAAACCTGAGTTTTTGACTTTAATTTTACTTTTATTTTTGTCCAATCAAAAAATGTTCAATGAATGTGGTCGAGGGGAAGAATCTGGCCAGCGATTCTCAAGACGATATGATTTTGAGTGGGATTAAAATAAAGTGGAAAAGGAGCGTCATTATTATGACTATTCGTTGTCGTTATTATTGTTATTTGTGGACTAATCTTTTGATAATTAATTATGATGGGCCAGATTTCCGAATTTGATCCCTTAAAGTGGAGACAAAGAATCATCGTGAGTTGTGTGCGTCTTGTTCACACAACCTTGACCGTTTTCTCTTATCGTGTGGAGTCCCAATCATCTTACTGTTATAGACGATGTCACTTCTATACAAACAATTTTATATTGAAAATTGATCTCACATTGTAAAAATCATAGAAAAATAACAAACTAAGTAATGAAATACTTATAGTTCGTTTCTGATCAAGATAAAGATAATTTGTCAATCTAGTAAAGAAAAATATGGTAAAAAAAAAATTAACGTAAGCAAAAATATAAGAGTTAAGGTTTTGAAAAAAATAAATAAAGTAAAAATAAAAATATAAAAGAACATGTTGTAATTTTTTTAAAATGATTATAATTATTCACCTTTTCTCCCGTTAAAAGCTGATATTTATTTAAACTTTGGAGGGTTACATATGAAGCCGACATATTAATATAACTGTCCTCGGAGATAAAAGTCACACAAGCCACACTATAATTATCATGTCAAAGCCACATTAGTGACAATCAATAGCCATAAAAACCATTCGATCCACACAAAACCAAATTAAATCTAATTTTTTTTTTAAAAAAAAACCAACAAAGGAGAATCTAAATAATTTTTTTTAAAAAAAAATCCAACATAGGAGAAACTTTGTAATGCATGGAAATTGATAAAAGTGTATTACAAAGTGAAGTGACTCATTTGTGGGCTTAAGACTCTCTTTCTCTAAAAGAAGGTTTGCTTTTCTGAGAATAGGGCTTTTAGACTGGCGAAACAAGTCCCCTTCGTTTTAATCCATACTCTTTCAACCTTTTTCAACTGTTTATTTTAGAGTTTGGCGGCTGACCTAGGGTTTCTCTTACTGTTCTTACCATCGATATGGTTTTCACCGACAGTTCTGTAGAATAGTTGGGCTTCTAGTTTTTCTGGACCTTCTCAACCTTTCGGCCGATTAAAGAAAGTGATATGCGGCTGCTACGATGTCGGCGGCGATGGATAAAGCACTTCTGGCGATGTCCTTAGATGACGAAGATGATGAGGAGTATTGTGGCGACCCAACCCGGTAATCCTAACCAGGCCGGCCGTCCCGAGTCTAACTCTAACCAGATTCCAGACTTATCATATTTTTCAGATTTTTCTTAAACTTAAACAACGCATTCGATTCATAAAAAGCACATTCTTATTGCATAATTATTCCAAATCCAGATAACAAAGGTTCATAAAACATAAACTAACTTAGCCAAATTCATTCTAAGTCATAACAGGAATGCAAGCCAGATAATCCAGAAAAACTCATGATAGATAAATCCCCAAACCCAATCCTAATCCACTTCTTTCTTCACTGCCTTCAAGTCCGCCTTCAAGACTAAACGTCCCGGATAACATCTTTACCTGCACACTCCACACATAAGAGAGGCATAAGCATTATCACAAATGCTTAGTGAGTACGGTCATCCCGTACCACCAGCCAATACCAGAAAACGCAATCAAGCAACAGTTATATAATTCGCATTAACACTTAGCAAGCAAGCACAGAAAACAGAATCACGGTTCTATGATCATCTCAACTACTTGTGAATTTCCTCACGGCCTCGGTTCTACTCAAGCGAGAATCACACATCCCCTTGAGCTAGCAACACGATCCGGACATTCACACAGCTAGTTAGACACCACGTATAAACCACGGTATCCAATACCAATCACAGAAACACATTGACCTTGCTAAGCATACACTAACTTACACAAGCAATCAATGAAAACCAGATAACCTAGCAATCCTACGGTTCCAGGTCAGCTACAGTCACGCACTCACCTTAGACACAAAGGCAAACGTTTCAGTCGGAAGAAACTCGGTGATTTCTCGGTCAGAAACGGAGATAGTCGGACGCACTTGCGTTCTCTCGGCTATCGCTACGGCTAAACCCGCGAGATCCAATCTCCTCTCGGCTATCTTTCAAACCGCTCACTTTTCCTCGAACAATCTTCTGTATTCCCTCGGAAACAGGCCAAAATAATCAGATTAGTCGAAGGTTACTCGACAGAAACTCAACCAGAAACGAAATAGCCGACACTTACCGAAATCTCTCGGCCAGAAACTCCTTCTCTCGGATATCTCTCGATCCGATCGAACAACTCACGGCTATCTCTCAGATCTCTCGGCTAACACACGCCTACAATCAGATAACTCGATTATCTCTCGGTGAAAACAATCCAGAACAGAAATCTCACGGTGAAATCTCAACAGAACAGATTTCTCTCGGTGAAAAACGGATTACCTCGACTATCTCTCGGATTCTCGCGATCCGATCGAGAAATCTCTCGGCCGAATGCACTTCTCTCGGCAAGTCGACCCTCCCCGTTCGTTTCTCTCGAACGAAATCCCCAGAAACTCGACGGACAAAGATATCTCTCGAAGAACTCGGATTTCTCTCGGCGGCTCGAACTTTCTCTCGGGATAACTTGTGATTCTCTCACGCGGCCGCGAGAGACAAGCTTATTTATAGAGAGAAAACCCCAAAAGCCCTAGCTCGACCGTCCAAACCGACTTTAACCCGCGCGGTTTTACTTTCTCTCGGTCCAAAACAAGTTTCTCTCGGCCAAACCGGCCAACTTTCCTTTTTCTCTCGGCCACACTTAAACCGCTCGGCCAAACACGGGATAAAACACTTTTCACTCGAGATAAACTGATTTCCCTCGAGTTAAACCACGTTCCACGGCCCAACAGCCTTGTTCCTCAACACTTAGACAAAATCCCCAACATTTACTCGGCCTAGCCACAGTACGGTACTTAACCTCACGGACGTACCACGGTTTGGTACCACAGACATACCACGGACGTACCACGGACGTACCACGGACGTACCACGGACGTACCACGGACGTACCACGGACGTACCACGGACGGTACCACGGACGTACCACTGTACAACACACATAATTACAGAAACGGACGAACCTCCACTGTACCAGGACATACATACAACGGTCATCCCATGACCCGCACGACCATACTTAGGATTTCTGGTCGCGGATGCTACAATTCTCCCCCACTCAGTTTGGATTCGTCCTCGAATCCGGCTCTTCCTCAGGAAGTTTCTCAAACCATTTCGGGAACCTTGTACTCATCCTTGACTCTTTTTCCCAAGTCGTTTGCTCGTCGCCATTACAGTCCCACAGAACTTTGATCATCTTGACCACTTTACCACGCTTAACCTTTTCTTTCCGGCCAACCACACGGATCGGTCTACCTTCCACGGTCAGATCCTCTTGCAGTTCCGGAGGCGGTTCAGATATCACATTCTCACGTTCGGTTATGTGCTTTCTCAGCTGCGACACGTGAAACACATTGTGATAAGCACTCATTTCCGGCGGTAAGTCCAACTTATACGCCACTGCCCCAATCCTTTCCAGAATCCGGTACGGCCCCATGTACCTCGGACTCAACTTAGCATCAAACATTGCTCGGCTTTTCCCTTTGTAGGTCATAGCCTTCAGATAAACCAGATCGCCCACACTGAACTCCAAGTCCTTACGGCGCCTATCGGCATAACTCTTTTGCCGGTCTTGAGCCTCTTTCAGCTTAACCTTCAGAAACCGAATCTTTTCAGTCGTCTCCTCGACTATCGCGGGTCCTATCTCACTCCGCTCCCCCACTTGGGTCCAACACAACGGTGTTCTGCACGGCCGTCCATACAACGCCTCATACGGAGACATATCAATGCTCCCTTGGTAACTGTTGTTATATGCAAACTCAGCCAACGGTAGATGTCTATCCCAGTTACCACCCCAGTCTAGTACACACGCTCTCAGCATGTCCTCTAACGTCCTGATGGTCCTCTCAGACTGACCATCCGTTTGCGGATGATACGCAGTACTCATGTGTACCTTCGTCCCAAACTCTTCCTGAAAGTCTTTCCAGAATCGTGAAGTAAACTTCGGATCACGATCAGACACAATGCTCACTGGCACGCCATGGAGTCTCACGATCTCATCGACATATAACTCCACCAGCCTAGCCACTCCATCCGTCTTTTTCATAGGTAAGAAATGAGCAGACTTGGTCAGCCGATCCACAATGACCCAAATCGCGTCATGCTTATTCTTAGTCTTCGGTAAACCCATCACAAAGTCCATTGTGATCATATCCCATTTCCATTCCGGCATTGGTAATGTTTGCAACAAACCACTCGGAAACTGGTTCTCGGCCTTAATCAACTGGCACGTCGGACAACTAGCCACCCACTTGGCCACGTCCCGCTTCATCCCGACCCAATGATAGTACCTTTTCAGGTCGCGGTACATCTTGGTCATTCCCGGATGAACAGAAAACCTAGACTGATGTGCTTCCTTAAGGATCTCTTCCCTTAACTCTTTCACGTTAGGAACACATACTCGGCCATTCAACACAATCGTCCCATTGTTTGAAGTTTGATACTCGGTCTTGTCAGCCTTTGACATCTTAATCAGATTCTCGTCCTCCTCTTGAGCTAACCGGATCCTTGTTAACAAGTCAGCCTGATCCGCAGCTCCCAAACCCAACGGTTCCGTATCCTCGGTCAGAACGTTCAGCCTTAACGTCCTTAGGAGATTCACAACTCCTTCCACGTCTTTCGCAGACGATACACTAGCCCGTCTCCGGCTTAATGCATCAGCAACGAGATTAGCCTTCCCCGGATGATAAGCTATCTCCAGATCGTAGTCAGCGACTAACTCCATCCATCTCCGTTGCCTCAGATTCAATTCAGGTTGAGTGAAGATGTACTTCAAACTCTTATGATCGGTAAACACCTGAACCTTCCCACCATACAAGTAAGATCGCCATATCTTTAACGCAAAGACTACAGCCGCCATCTCCAAGTCATGTGTAGGATAATTCGCCTCATGCTTCCTTAGCTGCCTTGACGCATAGGCAATCACATTCCCGTGCTGCATTAGGACACAACCTAGTCCTTTACCAGACGCGTCCGTGTAGACCGCGTATGGTTCATCCGGCTCAGGTAGAGCCAACACCGGTGCACTTGTGAGCATCCCTTTCAGCTTCATGAAACAATCCTCACACTCGGCTGTCCATACGAACTCAATGTCCTTCCCGGTCAAGCGTGTCATCGGCTGAGCCATACTTGCAAAGCCTTTAACAAAACGCCTGTAATAACCAGCCAACCCCAGAAAACTCCTTATCTCCGTCGCATTCTCAGGTCTCGGCCAATCCGCAATGGCCTTGATCTTTTCAGGATCCACGGACACTCCCTTGTCTGAAACAATGTGACCCAAGAACCCAATGTGCCGCTGCCAAAAGCTACACTTGCTCAGCTTGGCAAACAACTTCTGCTCTCGCAGTTTCTCCATAACAATCCGCAGATGCTTCTCATGATCTTCCGGACTCTTCGAGTACACTAAGATATCGTCTATGAAAATAATCACAAACTCGTCCAAGTACTCTCTGAACACGCCATTCATCAACTTCATGAATGCAGCTGGCGCATTCGTCAAACCAAACGGCATGACCACAAACTCGTAATGACCATACCTAGTCCGAAAGGCAGTCTTCCGAACGTCCGGTTCATCTATCGGTATCTGATGGTATCCAGAAGCCAAATCGATCTTGGAGAACCAAGTAGCACCCCTAAGCTGATCCAACAACTCATCTATCCTTGGAAGTGGATACTTGTTCTTCACAGTAACACGGTTCAACCCTCGGTAATCGATGCAAAGCCGGAAGCTTCCATCTTTCTTCTTTACGAACAGAACAGGTGCGCCCCATGGTGAACTGCTTGGCCTTACAAATCCCTTTTCTAGAAGATCAGCCAGTTGCTTCTTTAGTTCAGCCATCTCGGCCGGAGCCATACGGTATGGTGCCTTAGACACAGGAGCAGTTCCCGGCTCAAGTTCAATCGTGAACGGATCTGAACGAGCCGGTGGCATTCCCAACAAGGCTTGGAAAACATCCTCAAACTCTTGTACCACTGGAATGTCCCCTAACTCCGCGTCTGGTCCAACCTCAATCGAAGATATCGTCGCCAGATATGCTTCACACCCTTTCTCTAACATTTTCTCCGCTTGAATTGCCGACACAACCAAGCTACCCGAAGTCGGTCTCACTCCTTGGTAAACCAGAACTTGGCCATCCCTCTCGAACTCCACCCTGCCTCGGTGACAATCCAGATGCGCCTTATGCTTACCGAGCCAATCCATTCCGAGGATGACATCGTAAGACTTAACTTCGCAAATCACCAAGTCCGCTGGCATATTAACCTCGCCAATCCAGACATCAATGTTGCGAACAGTCCCTAGTGAGAACATCACTTGGCCTCCGGCCGCCCTCACTAGTCCAAACTCTTCCCCGGCTTCCTTCTGGAATCCTCCCTTCCCAATCATCCCTGGGTTAACAAAACAATGACTCGCTCCGGAGTCGAACAGAACATGGGTTTCCACCTCACCCATTAGTAAGGTCCCTACACATTCAATCCTTAGAATGCTAAGACACTTAACAGAACACACAGACACAGACAAACTCAGAAAACGTAAGTACTAAAACTTACCAGTGATCGGTCGAGAAGTGGTCGGATCTCCAGTCCCATCCACGGTCGCTGCATACACCCTTGGCATGATGGCCTGCCTCTTAGCCGGTGGCGCCAGTACATCCCCTGCACGCTTAGGCTGAGTGGCCGCCTGCCCAACTGCTCCGGACCTCGGACAATCCCGCTTGTAATGTCCCGGTTCTCCGCAACCGAAACACACAACGGACGTGTTACTTCCATCCGACACTCTCACCAACCTCGAGTCTGGCTCAGGACAATCCCGCACTCTATGTTCCAAGCTACCACAACGATGACAAGCTCCAGATGCACGTCTACACACGCCAACATGCACCTTTCCGCAAGATCCACACACGCTGCGGTTCCCACTCGACTTAGCCGGAACATTCTTCCCAAACTTGCGGTTCTGTCCTCCAGACACTTGGCCACTCCTGGCCACGGTACCAGCCTTAGACAAGGCCTCCTCGGCTTGTCCAGTCTCCAACAAGGCCGCTTTCTCAACAAGCTCTGTGACCGTCGCATAGTCACGCACCAGACAACCATTACGCAGCTCGACCCTTAGTCCGCTCATGAACCTTCGGATCAGCTTCTCTTCAGTATCATGGTCACGTCCCACATACTTGCGTAACAGGTTGAACTCAGTCTCATACTGCCGAACCGTCTTGGTCCCTTGGCGCAGATACAGAAACTCAGCCTCCAGCTGATTGTAAGCTTCTTGCGGGAAGTACTTACTTTGGAACATCGCAGAAAACGTCTCATACGAACAGTTCGGACTCACCAAACGTCCCGTGGTCCCTTTCCACCAGGTATGCGCAGTACCCTCCAGGTAATGCACAGCTATGTCCCGTTTGTACTCCTCGGGACATCGGATAGACTCGAAGTTCCTCTCAAGCCTCATCCTCCACTCATCAGCCTCAATCGGCGCAGTTCCTCCAGCAAAGAACTTGGTTCCCAACCTCGCCATATGATCCAGAACCTTGAGGTAAGACGGGATCGCCACGACCTGATCCGCTTCCTCCATAGCCACGTTCCCAACGTTTGGATCCACCACTTGTGGTGCCACGGCCGGTACCACTCCCGGTACAGGCGCAACCACTTGTGGTGCCACGGCCGGTACCACTCCCGGTACAGGCGCAACCACCGGTAAACGCTCCAACACTTGAGCTAGCAATCCCAGCACAGCCTCCAGCCTGTCTGGAACAGCACCCGCAGCATTCCCAGCCACGTTCCCAGTTCCAGCCGCAGCCACATTCGCAGCAGCCGCAGCCTCGGCCGCCGCAGCAGCCTCAAACTCATGCTGGTTTCCAACCGCATCCTCAGTTCCCGAACTCCCCGAGTTCACAGCACCATTCAACCTTGCAGCCCTAGTCCTTCTCGGAGCCATCTGCAAGTCGCACAGAACATGTTAGCCCAAAGCTAACACCAGACAAGAGTTCCAAACTCCACAGAGAACAACAGACCGCGAGACTCGGCAGTGAAAGGTGGATATTTCTAACCCCAACTATGCAAATGAACTATCCTAGAATCGACCATGCTCTGATACCAACTGTGGCGACCCAACCCGGTAATCCTAACCAGGCCGGCCGTCCCGAGTCTAACTCTAACCAGATTCCAGACTTAGCATATTTTTCAGATTTTTCTTAAACTTAAACAACGCATTCGATTCATAAAAAGCCCATTCTTATTGCATAATTATTCCAAATCCAGATAACAAAGGTTCATAAAACATAAACTAACTTAGCCAAATTCATTCTAAGTCATAACAGAAATGCAAGCCAGATAATCCAGAAAAACTCATGATAGATAAATCCCCAAACCCAATCCTAATCCACTTCTTTCTTCACTGCCTTCAAGTCCGCCTTCAAGACTAAACGTCCCGGATAACATCTTTACCTGCACACTCCACACATAAGAGAGGCATAAGCATTATCACAAATGCTTAGTGAGTACGGTCATCCCGTACCACCAGCCAATACCAGAAAACGCAATCAAGCAACAGTTATATAATTCGCATTAACACTTAGCAAGCAAGCACAGAAAACAGAATCACGGTTCTATGATCATCTCAACTACTTGTGAATTTCCTCACGGCCTCGGTTCTACTCAAGCGAGAATCACACATCCCCTTGAGCTAGCAACACGATCCGGACATTCACACAGCTAGTTAGACACCACGTATAAACCACGGTATCCAATACCAATCACAGAAACACATTGACCTTGCTAAGCATACACTAACTTACACAAGCAATCAATGAAAACCAGATAACCTAGCAATCCTACGGTTCCAGGTCAGCTACAGTCACGCACTCACCTTAGACACAAAGGCAAACGTTTCAGTCGGAAGAAACTCGGTGATTTCTCGGTCAGAAACGGAGATAGTCGGACGCACTTGCGTTCTCTCGGCTATCGCTACGGCTAAACCCGCGAGATCCAATCTCCTCTCGGCTATCTTTCAAACCGCTCACTTTTCCTCGAGCAATAATCTGTATTCCCTCGGAAACAGGCAAAAACATGAGGATTAACTCGATGTTACTCGACAGAAACTCAATAAAACTCGTGATCTCTCATCACTTACCGAAATCCCTCGGACAGATTTTCCTTCTCTCGGGTAACTTTCGATCCGATCGAACAACCCTCGGGAAACTCTCGGATAACTCGGCCCAAACTTGCCTACAAACAGATTACACGATCAACTCTCGGTGAAAATCGCATCAGAACAGAATTCTCTCGGTGAAAACGGATTACCTTGATTATCTCTCGGATGCTTCGCGATCCGATCGAGAAATTCCTCGGCCGAATGCACTTCCCTCGGCAAATCGACCCTTCCCGTTCGTTTCTCTCGGACAGAAATCCCAAAAGCTCGACGGCTCTCGAAATCTCTCGACGGCTACACTTTTCTCTCGGGAACAAAATCGCCTCTAGGTTTTCTCTCGAGAAAAGTCACGCGGCCACGAGAGAAAACTCTTAAATAGGCCGAGAAACCCTAGCTCGACCGCCCTTCCTCGGTTTAACTCACGCGGTTTCACTTTCTCTCGGTTCAATTTAAGTTTCTCTCAGCCAAACCAACAAACTTTCCTTTTTCTCTCGGCCAGACTTAAACCGCTCGGTCAAACACGGGATAAAACACTTTTCACTCGAGATAAACTGATTTCCCTCGAGTTAAACCACGTTCCACGGCCCAACAGACTTGTTCCTCAACACTTAGACAAAATCCCCATCATTTACTCGGCCTAGCCACAGTACGGTACTTAACCTCACGGACGTACCACGGACGTACCACGGACGGTACCACGGACGTACCACTGTACAACACACATAATTACAGAAACGGACGAACCTCCACTGTACCAGGACATACATACAACGGTCATCCCATGACCCGCACGACCATACTTAAGATTTCTGGTCGCGGATGCTACAAGTATACTCTCCCAGATATGCCTGAGTTCTGTTCTTCGGAGAATAATAAAATCAGTTTGATTGGGAGACTCCTTTACCCTGAAAAACAAAAGATGTCAAGTCTAATACTAGATATGCCAAGGAAATAGCAAAAGTATGGGCGTGTGCGTGGAGTAGCACTATCACAAGAGCGTTTCCAGCTTTTTTTCAAGAACGAGGAAGACCTAATTGAGACTTTGGATAAAGGTGCTCATACCGATAATGAATGGTCGATAGCTGTCGAACGATGGGAGTCTAATCCTCCGCTAGATTTCCTGCAATTCATTGAACCGTGAGTTCATATCAGCAATTTACCAATCAATCATTACATGGTGGAAGCGATTACAGCGTTGTGGGAACTTATTGGCTCAGTTCGGGATGTAATCTTTGACCCTTCGAGGGCTCAGAATCTCGATTTTGTGTGAGTAAAAGTTCTGATTGATGTGTCTAAACCATTGAAGAGGTCGAAATTCATAAACCTACCGAGAGGTGGATCGACAACACTTCATTTCTTTTATGAAAGAGTTCAGAAGCGTTGCTATTCCTGACAAAGTGTCACTCATGAGAAGGATTTCTGCCCTTTTCTGGTTAGGATAAGACATGCCGAAGCTCATGATAGAAGATTGGGTGTACCAGTTCCAAAGCGAGCTGTCTCTCCAATATTTAAAGAGAGTGATCCTCTGTTTGGGGTCCTCAAGGATGATCAAGTTGGTAATCACCCTGTCTCATGTCGTCCAAAGATAGCCAAGGAAGTTCTCGAAGGAATGAGAAAGTATCTTCGTTTAGCCAATGGGGGAACAAAGGCCAGTGAGGGAAGATAAGGTTAGAAAATCTGTGGGATAGGCAGAGAGGGACCCGGTGGTTAGAAAGTTGGTGCTTAGTCTTGAAACTCCTCCCTTAGTGTCAAAAGATCTGAATAAAGGGAAAGGGGTGGTTTTCGAGTATAACTCAAATGAGTCCACTACAAGATCATCTGTAATTCGGCCTAAATTCCAAAGTTTATGGCCGGAGCGATAAAAGCAGGAACTTCTGCTTGTATTCCTGCTGTTCAAAGGTTATCATTCCCGAGGGTTTGCTCTGAGGAAGTAGTGGCAGAATCTTCCCCTTCTCTGGATTGTCCAACGGTTTTCAGAACTGGTAATGAGAATGCCAATTATTAAGGGACAAAACGGAAAAAGGGGAAGATGAGAAAGAGACCTGCTAAAAGCGTCATGAAGCTTAAAGGTAAAGTTGGGGACATAGAACCGGAAGATGTTGTCAAGAACTCGGGGCTGGAATCGAGAGTTTTAGTAAAGAGGAAAGGGTTAATTATGGTGGAGGGTGCCACCAAAGCTGCAAGGCTGAATGCCCTTGTGATGGTCCCAAATGAGGGTGATGAGCTTCCTGAGCTGGAACTGCCAGGGCTTGGGCGGCCTCTGACAGTTCATCGTCTCATGGAGATGCGCAAAACGTATTTCCCTGAGATTTTTTTCCTTATGGAAACTATGCATTGTAAAAATATCATTGTGGATATCCAGGAGTGGTTGGGTTATGATCATGTTTATACTGTCGATCTGGTGGGAACGTGTGGAGGTCTAGCTCTGTTTTGGAAGAAGAGTGTAGACGTGGTTTTTAAGTTTGTAAATAAAAATCTGTTGGACTTCCATGTACAGTTTGGTGGGGAAAACTTCTTCATGTCCTGTGTTTATGGCATACCGTGTTCAAGTGACAGGAATGAGGTGTGGGAAAGGCTGACGAGGATTGGAATCTTGAGATCTCAGAGTTGGTGTTTGATAGGAGATTTCAATGAAATTGTCAACAACTTGGAAAAAATTGGGGGGGGGGGGCCTAGACGATGTGCTTCTTCTTTCAAGCCTTTCGGTAATATGATTGAAGATTGTAAAATGCAAACAGCTTTACGTGGGCAGGTATAAGGCGCAAACTGTGGATCCAGTGCAAGCTTGACAAGTGTTTCGCTAATAAGGAATGGGTACAAAAGTTCCCTGCTGCCAATCAGGTTTTTTTAGCCAAACGTGGGTCTGATCATCGTCCAGTGTTGGTAAAACTCGCTTCTTCTCATGGGTCCTATAGGGGATATTTCAGGTTTGACAGACGGATGTTGCATCAGCCTAGAGTGAAAGAAGCAATTCTGGCGTCTTGGAATTCTCATAATCGTCTCCAAGGTACCTTAGTGTCTTTGCGTCTCAGAAGTTGTAGAAAGGCTCTGAGCAAATGGAAGAGGGGGTCTTCTTTGAACTCTCAAGAGAGGATCGTCCTGTTACAAAATGCATTGGAAGTAGAGCAATCTGTTCAGTTTCCTTCTGGCACTCGTCTGTCCAGTTTAAAGTTGCAACTAGCTAAAGCTTACAAAGAAGAAACAAGTTTTTGGCAACCAAAGTGTAGAGACAAAAAGCATTGTGAAGAGGATTTGAATTCCAATTTTTTCCATGCTTCGGTCAAATTCTCAAGGGCGAGAAATGAATTGGAAAAACTGTTGGATGAGAATGGGATAATGCACAGGTCGGAAGCCTCAAAGGGTGATGTGGCTGTCTCTTTCTTTAAAAAGATGTTCACATCATCGATACGCCCTGTTTCTACGGGTATATTCGAAGGGTTCACCCCTAGAGTGTCGACCAGAGTTAACCAAGCCTTGCTGAGAGTAGTGTCGAAGGAAGAAGTGAAGAGAGCTATGTTCCCCATTAATCCGACTAGTGCTCCGGGACCAGACGAAATGACGGGCTTGTTCTTCCAACAATATTGGGAAATAGTTGGAGCATAGATAACATAGGAAGTGTGTGGTTTCTTTGTTTTGGGGGAATTCCCGAGAGAATGGAATTTCACACAGTTGTGTCTTATTCCAAAAAAAGTTAGCTCTCCGCTCATGAGTAACTTGAGGCCAATCAGCCATTGCTCAGTGTTGTATAAGGTGGTCTCGAAGATTATTGTTGGAAGGGTGCAACTATATCTTGCAGATTTAGTGTCGCCTAATCAATCAACTTTCGTGTCAGAGCGACTGATATCAGACAACATCCTAATAGCACATGAAGCGGTTCATGGCCTGAGGACACGCGCCGAAATTGCAAATCCGTTTATGGCGGTCAAGACATATATGTCAAAGGCTTACGATAGAGTTGAATGGAGCTATGTTCAAGAATTACTTCAGGCTTTGGGGTTTGATGCTAGATGGATAAAGTTGGTCATGTTCTACATCACGACGGTCACGTATACAGTCTTGATCAATGGTCAGCCGCATGTGTTCATCACGCCAGAAAGATGGCTGAGACAGGGTGACCCATTATCACCCTTCCCCTTTGTGCTTTGTACGGAAGGGTTGACCCAACTTTTAAACAGAGCAGAAATAGAGGGAAATATTTCGGGTGTGCAGTTTGCTGATGAGGGACCGGCGATTCACCATCTGCTATTCGCCAACGACAGTCTCTTTCTGATCAAAGCGGACTTGGAACAGGCCTCTTATATCAGTCATATTCTAGACTCCTATAATGTAGTGACATGTCACGTTATTAATCTGGAGAAATCCTCCTTAACTTTTGGGAATCAGGTTGACCTCGAAGTAAGAAAATGAGATACAATTAAAGCTTTGAATATCTAGAGAGAGCGGTGTTGGAACTTATTTGGGACTGCCTGAATGTTTTAGTGGATCGAAGGTCGATTTGCTCTCTTACATTCAAGATAGGCTAAAAGCCAGAATGTCGGGGTGGTTTGCAAGAATGTTGTCCCAAGGGGGAAAGGAAGTCCTTCTGAAAGCATTGGCTTTGGCAATGCCTGTTTATGCGATGAGCTGTTTCAAACTGGCAAAAACTACCTGTGAAAAACTGTCCAGTGTGATGGTTGATTTCTGGTGGAGCTCTTGTCAAGAGAAGAGAAAGATGCATTGGATCAGTTGGAATAAAGTTTGTCTTCTGGAAGAGTTTGGAGGGTTGGGATTCAAGGACATTCAACTGTTTAACCAGGCGCTATTAGCCAAGCAAGCGTGGAGGATAATCCAGGATAAAGATAACCTGTTCGCTTCTTTCATTCGCAGCAGATATTTTCCGGGTGGTGATTTCCTTTCTGCAAAATTGGGTGCTCGTCCTTCCTTTGCTTGAAGGAGTATTCTTCATGGAAGGGATCTTTTGGTGCAGGGCTTGAGGCACATGGTGGGGGATGGAAAGTCTTTAAGAGTTTGGTCTTCCTCGTGGCGTTGTGATGGGAGGATGAGAGCTCCTCTTATGAAAAATATACTCGTAGACTTAGAGTTAAAAGTGGGGGATCTTATCGATTATGAAGAGAGGAAGTGGGATATGGAAAAGTTAGAGGAGCATTCTTTCCCTGTGCACATTCTACTCATTCTAAATATCAAACCGATGTGTGACAAAGAAGACTTCTTTTGCTGGAATCATACTAAATGTAGGTCTTACTCTGTCAAGACTGGTTGCTGGGTGGCTATCAACAAGCGAATAAGGAGATTTTAAGAGAAGCGGCAATGCTACCTTCTTTGATTGGGATAAAGGACCTCATGTGGTCTATTAAAGCTCCGCCAAAGATAAAAACCTTCACGTGGAAGGTAATTAGTGATGCTGTGCCAGTAGTGGATAAAAATGATTTCTCGGGGTTTAATCATTGACTCAAGGTGTCAGACCTGTGGGTTAGAAGGGGAGTCAATTAATCATGTTCTTTTCTCCTGTTCTCTGGCGCGTCAGGTATGGGCATGCTCGGGGTTCCCCTTGCCCGAGCATGGGTTCCATGACGAATATGTGTACCAAAACCTCTACTTCGTTCTCTCGATGGGGGAAAATTTAGCGCTACCAGTGGATATCCAAACTTGTTTCTCGTGGATCCTTTGGTTGCTGTGGAAGAACATGAATAATTTTCTATTTCAAGGCCTACGCTATCGGGCTGATGACACGGTTAAGAAGGTTAGAGAAAATGCTGCTAAATGGTTTCA
Source organism: Alliaria petiolata (assembly GCA_020283515.1). Taxonomy (NCBI): domain Eukaryota; kingdom Viridiplantae; phylum Streptophyta; class Magnoliopsida; order Brassicales; family Brassicaceae; genus Alliaria; species Alliaria petiolata. The sequence goes on from JAHZTW010000001.1 coordinate 88,283,022, forward strand.
TGCGCAATCCTTTCAGAGTTCTATTGATCGAAGAACCCAAGCGGTGGTGAGAAGTCAAATTGTCGGATAGGAGGCACCGCCAGAGGCTTGGGTAAAATGTAATGTGGGTGTGGCTTGGGACAAGAGGAAGCAGGTTGGAGGAGCTTTCTGGATCCTCAGAGATGCAAGGGGGTAGTAATTTGTCATGGACGCCGATCTTTTGTCAGAATATAGTCGGCTTTGGATGCTACCTTGGAAAGTCTGCTTTGGGCAGTGCAGAGTATGGAGAGCCTGAGAAAAGACTCTGTGGTGTTTGCGGTTGAGAATAATGATTTGGTTGATGCGGTTTCTCGTCCTCCCGCTTGTCCATCCTTCAAATTTTATTCTCAGGTCTTACTGTTAGTTTTAGATCATTTTTTGGAATGGAGCCTAGTCTTTGAAGCTAAGGGTGCAAATGAGGGTGCTTCATTAATTGCCAATAGTGTGACTAGAGAGGATCGTTGGCAGTCATACGTTGCAGCCGGTGCCCCGAGTTGGTTATCTCATCTTTATGGGTGATTGGGTTTTGCGGGGTTGGTTTTTTGTCTTCTTCTAGTCTGGATTATGATTGATTTTGATCCTTAGCCATAGTTCTCTGTATTTGGTTCTTGTTCATATCAATGAATTATCCTTTAAGTGAAAAAGGAGAAACTTTGTATTTGAATTCTTCGATAGAGCAAATTTGTCTTGAGAATGTATAAAAACATCAATCTGTCGCTTATTCATTCGGTGCCACATGTGCAAACTCCTAACCAGAAATTGATAGACCAGTCCAAAACAATTTTGTGAAAACGCAAAGACAAAAGCAGATGCCACTAGAACTTAATCGCTTGATCTTCTTATGAATATTTTTAATCGCATACCCCATTTCAATGGCTCAGCCTCCCACGAAAGAAGGTACCGAGGCAAAACAAATTCGAAAAAGACAACTACAAGAAATTTTTTTATTTATTAACAAGGAAGCGAGGAGGGGAGAGATACCAAACGCGACACAACAAGCTTTCAAATTTTCTTCTCCTTTGATAAGGTTGAAAATCGTTCATACTTTTCTTCACCAAAACATCTAAGCCAACACTACACCAAAACTAGAAAAAGCAACCACTTACATCCTAATCAGAGAGAGAGAGTCAAATTTTTACCACAACAACAACAAATCTGACCAAAAGAAGATCACATCTACACCATTTCCAATCCGACATATATCGGCGGCAATATATGAAAAACTATAATGATGGAAGAGAGCACAACACAACAAACTGGAGCATACCCGGAAGACCGGTTTTGATGTTAAAGGAGTAGTGACGGAGCTTGAAAAAATTTATATCGGGATCAATAATATATAGACACTAAAATGCTAAAATAATACTACAATATATATCGTATATAGTGATTGAACAATTATATTATATTATACACTTTATAAATTTTTTTTTCTTAAAATTGTATTTATGAGACATATTTTAAAAGTAGCTTGTAGTTAAAAATATTACGTTTATAATTCATAGTTTGATTTAAACTAAATGTACATATTCTAAATAAACAGTAATTCTTTAAACTTTAAACTTATTTACGTTTCAAACAAAAAAACTAAAACTTATTTGTGTTTGTTTTTTTGTTTAAACTATGAATCCAATTTATATGGTTTAGATTTTTAATGTAAAATTGGATTAAATTTAAGTGATTCAAATAAAACTTTTAATTGGATTTAGGTTTGGTTTAGGTTTGATTTAGATTTATAGGGTCAGTAAAAATATTTCAATGGGGTCAATATTACAAACTTTCCAAAAAAATACATTAAAAATTACATTTTATATGGGGTCAATTGACCCCCTTTCTTTCCATGCGCTCTGTCACTGTAAATGAGCCGCCAGAACCAGCCACCGGATGGTTCAATCGATTTTTCTCTCTTGTCTCCTTTTTAAAAAAAATATTCACCTCTATGTAAACAACTTCCTACTTTCTCAAAAAGAAAATTATATTGAAAGTTTTTTATTTTATGAAAATTATAAAAAATAAGAAACTAAGTGTTGAAATACTTATAGTTTGTTTCCCAAAAAAAAAATTGAATCGGAAACCAAACTGAACAAAATCCAAATCAAACCAAACCAAACCAAACAAACCCATTACTACATCAATTCAAATCAAAACCAAACTGAATTACCAATGATTTTATTAGGTTTCAGTTTTTATAAATCAGACACACTAAAAATTGAAGAAACTAAACCGAAATCAAACCGTAATAGAAAAGTCCTAAGTAATCATGTGATCCTTTGTAATTTTTTTTTTTTCATTTAACTTCTCCCAAGCTTCATTTAACTTCTAATAGGATATTTACTAATGAAGCTGATATTTAGTGATTCAATGCCCAGATTTTTATCTGTGATACGTTTAAAAATTGTTCTTTACGTTTTTTCATAAGCTGAAATGTATTAAAGTAACCATACTTAATTAGGAAAGAAGTAAAACGTCAAAAGTTGGCATAAAAGAAATCAATAGTGAAAATAAGTGAGGACTTTCCATATTTAGTTTTCGCTAGGGCGACCAGAAAGGCGATTTAGGGTTTGTGAGACTTTGCGCTCTTGGCCGCACGGCAAGGGCTCAGGCAAGATGTCAGAGCCGATTAAGGAGGCGCCTCCGCCTCTAGATCCGTTGGAAAGTGTATCAGAGAGCAGTTCGGTGATGAAGAAATCCTCATGGGTCAATATCGTCAAAAATAAGCAAGGTTTTTCGGATCATATACCAAAGGTGGAGGTAATAGATGGCGCTTCTCTAGTGGAAATTCCAGACGACCTCATTCAAAACTCAGTTCCCCTATGGACAGATTTACTGGAAGGGAAATTCCTTTCTCCTGCTCCACATGTAGCAAAGATCCATGACATTGTCAACAAGATCTGGCAACTCGGAGATAAAACCATTCAGATCGATGTGTTTGCTGTCAACGAATCAACCGTAAAATTCAGAATCCGGGATGCACAAACAAGGAACAGAGTGTTACGGAGGGGAATGTGGAATATAGCCGATATTCCAATGATCGTTTCCAAATGGTCACCTATGGAAGAGGATGAAGAACCGGAGATAAGAACACTCCCCATGTGGATTACACTAAAAAATGTTCCACACCGTATGTACTCGTGGGAGGGATTGAGATTTATTGCAAAGGCGGTGGGTAAACCGGTAAGGCTTCACCCGGACACAGAGCTATGTTCTAACTTTGAAGAAGCTAAGATATTTGTAGAAGCAGACATGTCTAAAGAGTTACCAAAGATACATCATTTAAAGTCAAGTTTGGGTATTGACGCAGAGGTAGAATTCAGCTACCCATGGTTGACGACACGTTGTAAATCTTGTTCAAAATGGGGACATCTTGAAAAGGAGTGTACCGATAAGGTAGGGAAGCAAAAGGGGTCAGAGGCCGTTGGAGTGAAACGAGCTACCACCAAGGTCTCACAAGTAGTGGAACAAAATGGATCAATTCAAAACATTTCAGAAACAGCAGAGGAGAGCTTAAACAAAAACGAAACACCACAGAGTACTGATGTTATAGAGTTGGGGGGTGTAATACCATCTACCTTACAAGACACGGTCGTAGTGAACGACATGAAACAAGTTATGAGGGAGGACGAGGAAAGGGAGGAGGGCAGTTGGTCGAAGGTGTCGCCTGGTAAAGCATGCCGATCAGGGGATAGGAGAATCAAAAACACTGAAACTATGATTGATCCGTCACGGTTTGGCATCTTAGAAACCACCACTGGGGATGATGAAAGTGTAGGGGAACTGGTACCCGAATCAGAAGCAGGGGAGGTAAAGGAAGATGAAGAGAGAGAAGAGGGTGAAATTAATCCCAGAGAAAAGCAGGAGTTTCAGGGAAAACCTGAGAAGAATCAACGATCTTTCGTTCCACGATCAATGAAGGGTATGAATAAGAATTTCAATCAAAATCTGGCCGCAACAAACAAGGGACGTGTCCCTAATGGATCGGCAAAAAAGAAATCCTCCAAGAAGAATTAATATGTCGGGGTTCTTTTGGAATGTTCGTGGCTTAAACAAATCAACAAAGCATTCCATCATAAAGAACTGGGTGGATAGAGAAGGTTTACGTTTTGGTAGTTGTGTAGAGAAGAGGGTACAGGAGGGAAATGTGGAGAGGTTGACTTCAAAAATTTTCAGAGATTGGTCTGTCTTAACAAACTATGAATACAACCGACTAAGACGTATTTGGGTGGTTTGGAAGCAGAATGTGAGACTCACTCCTATATTTAAGAGTGGTCAGATGATAACCTGTTCGGTTAAGTTTGAAGAGAGAGAAGACGAGTTTTTTTGCTCTTTCATATATGCTTCCAATTGTGTGGAAGAACGAAAAGAGCTATGGGGGGATATGCGAGATCACTATGACTCCCCCATTTTCAAGAACAAGCCGTGGATGCTAGCTGGAGATTTCAATGAAATTCTTGATGGAGATGAGCATTCTGATTTTGTTAACTCGCTGCACATTATCCCGGGTATGCGAGATTTTCAGAATTCAGTAAGTCATTGCTCACTTTCAGACATGGCTTACAATGGTCCCTTATATACTTGGTCGAACAAAAGGGAGCATGATTTGATATCAAAGAAGCTAGACAGAGTACTGGTTAATGATGTATGGGGCCAAGTATTTCCACAATCGTATAATGTGTTTGAGGCAGGGAGGTGCTCAGACCATTTACGATGTCGGATTCAACTCAGCCCCAATACCATTAAACCACAGAAACCTTTTAAGTTTGTTAACGCAGTGGCAGATTTGGAGGAGTTCAAGCCAATGCTTACACAATTTTGGAGGGACACAGAACCTATATTCCTTTCAACATCCTCTCTATTTCGATTTTCAAAGAAATTAAAGGGCCTCAAACCCTTAATACGATCATTGGCCAAAGAGAGAATGGGGAATTTGGTAAAGAAGTCTAAGGAAGCCTATGAGGATTTATGTCAAAAGCAACAAATAAATCTTGAGAATCCCTCGGTCCAAGCCATGGAAGCAGAGAGTGTGGCTTATCGGCGATGGGATTTTGTTTCAGGTCTGGAGGAAAAGTACCTAAAGCAGAAATCAAAGATGCATTGGCTAAATGTTGGAGACAAAAACAATAAGACTTACCACCGGGCGGTTCTTACAAGAGAATCAACAAACACAATCCGCGAGATTCGGTGTACTGATGGTCGGATTGTGTCAGCAGCAGAGGATATAAAAACTGAAGCTTCAACATTCTTCAGGGAGTTTCTACAGTACAGACCAGATGATTTTGAAGGTACTACTGTGACAGCCCTTCAGAATATTCTCCCCTTACGTTGTTCGACAGAGGATGAGGGCATGCTAGTCAGGGAGGTCACTGCAGCGGAAATAAAAGGAGTTATGATTGCCATGCCAAAGGACAAATCTCCGGGGCCTGACGGTTTTACTGCGGAATTTTATACATCGGCGTGGGATATTATTGGGGCTGAGTTCGTCACTGCGGTCCAGTCGTTCTTTGCAAAAGGGTTCCTGCCAAAGGGAATAAATACAACAATTCTAGCTTTAATACCAAAAAAGACGGGAGCAACAGAGATGAAGGACTTCCGGACGATATCGTGTTGCAACGTCATCTACAAGGTTATCTCAAAAATCGTTGCAAACAGATTAAAAGGGATCCTCCCGAAGTTCGTTTCTGCAAATCAGTCTGCGTTTATCAAAGAAAGGTTGTTAATAGAGAACTTATTGCTAGCAACTGAGTTGGTAAAGGACTATCATAAAGAGGGAGGCTCGGCTCGATGTGCAATAAAAATTGACATATCAAAAGCTTTCGATTCAGTTAAATGGTCTTTTCTCATCAACTCTCTTGAGGCCATGGGTTTTCCTCAAGTGTTTATCAACTGAATTTCATTGTGCATCACGACAGCATCGTTCTCGGTTCAAGTTAATGGTGAATTAGCTGGATTCTTTGATAGTGAGAGAGGGCTTCGCCAGGGATGCTCGCTATCACCGTATCTATTCGTGATTTGTATGGATGTTTTATCTAAACTACTAGATAGAGCTGCAAGTACTCGGAAATTTGATTACCATCCGAAGTGCAAGAGTATTGGTCTCACACATCTCAGTTTTGCTGATGACATTATGGTGCTAACGGATGGCAACATAAGATCGGTGGAAGGCATAATCAAAGTATTTGATGACTTTGCTAGAATATCGGGGCTCAGGATAAGTATGGAGAAGTCCACAATGTATATGGCAGGTTTTGACGAGGATGCTCGTAATGACATAGAAGCTCGGTTTCCTTTTGACTCGGGAAAGCTCCCCGTGCGTTACTTGGGTCTTCCCTTGGTAACAAAGCGTATGACAACTAATGATTATAAGCCTCTGCTTGAGAGAATTCGTCAGAAAATCGCTTCATGGACATCAAGATTCCTCTCCTTTGCGGGTCGGTTAAATCTAATAAGTTCGGTCATTTGGAGTATCTCAAATTTCTGGCTATCGGCTTTTAGGCTACCTCGTGGTTGTATTCGGGAGATAGAAAAACTATGTTCGGCGTTCTTGTGATCGGGGCCGGAGCTAAATTCAAAAAAGACAAAGGTCTCATGGGAAGAAGTGTGCAAACCGAAAGAAGAAGGGGGCTTAGGAATTCGCCCATTGGCAGAAATAAAAGACGTTTGCTGTTTGAAATTGATTTGGCGACTTGTGTCGAACCAACCCTCTCTGTGGGTAACGTGGATCAAAAAGTATTTACTCAAAGGTGATTCCTTCTGGTCGATCAAAGGAAATACGAGTTTAGGGTTTTGGATGTGGAGGAAACTTCTTAAGCAAAGAGAAACGGCAAAAGGGTTATGTAAACAGAGGTTCGAAACGGGAAATCAACGTCATTCTGGTTTAGGTGCTGGTCAAATCTGGGGTCTTTGATGGATGTAACAGGCCCCCGTGGAACTATTGATATGGGGATCAGCCTTCAGGCATCAGTGGCTTCAGCATGGACAAATCGGAGCAGGAGTAGGCATCGGGTGGATATGCTGAACGACATAGAGCATACTCTGGTTGTACAAAAGGAAAAGCAAACAGAGGGTGAGGATATTCTACTCTGGAAGAATAAGGCAGATCAATTCCGGCCGGTCTTCAAGTCCAAGGATACATGGCATCTCATTCGAAGCACTTCAATGCGAGTTCCGTGGCACAAAGGAATTTGGTGTCCCTACGCAACGCCAAAGTATTCCTTCTGTACTTGGCTTGCGGTAAAGAACAGGATAGATACAGGGGATCATATGCTCAATTGGAACAGTGATCAGAACCTGGCTTGTGTTCTCTGCTCAGAGCCTCTGGAGAGCCGGGACCATCTGTTTTTCAAGTGTAAGTACTCTCTCGAAATCTGGACTAAACTCACAAGGAAGCTACTTGGATCAAGATTTACTGCAGAATGGACAGATATTCTTGGCTATATAGCGGGAAAACACAGGGATAAGATCCATGGATTTCTTGATTGCTATGTTTTTCAACTCACGGTGCATAGTATTTGGAGAGAACGGAATGCTCGGCGCCATGGGGAAGCTCCCAAGTCTCCCTCACAGCTTCGGATCTTCATTGACAAACAAAATCGCAGCAGGATTTCAGCGATCCGTATGCTGGGGGATAAAACCTACGACGATGCACTACAAGTATGGTTTGCAGCTCAAGTATAAAGCTGCGCTCCAGTTAGTTTTTATCGGCTAATCTCTATCAGATTTCCTTTATTTTTCATTATTAGAAAAGGTTCAAAAAGTCAACAAAAATGTTGCATCTGATGTAAAAAAAATATTTTCTTGAATTAATTTGACATATAATTCAAAAAAAAAAAAAAAAATGATTCAGGATTCGCAACGCTGAGGAACAGAGACAAGTGATCTTCAATATTGTCTCCTTTGGGAAAAACTTGAACAAACCTAACAAAAAAAGGAAAAAAGCTGAACTAATAACAGAGACAATTTATTTTGCTGAATCAAACACACACACATATATTTAATTTTCGCCATTACCATTCGCAGCCGCCGCTTAAGAACGTTGGAGATGCTATCACACCTTCCATCTCAGAGAAGTTATCTATCTCAAAAGTGAAACTCGTCTGCTTTTGATCCTCCATACTCTATTCTCAGGCTTTTGTTAGTTGGAGCAAAAGACGACTTTTGCTCATAGACTTGTTTTCGATACTTTTGTTAGTTAGGATATACATAAATATTGTATATATATATCTCTATATTGTTAGGATACTCTAGATTCCCGTAGATATGATACTCGATGGGAAAGTCATCAAGTCTTCTACACTTACAACTATACCCTAAACCGTCTATTTATAAAGCTTTTCGAAACCCCAATTCAAAAGAAATAATGAAACTGGAAATTAATCATTCCTTTTTTATATAACAAATCATAGAAAACCCCTTTTTCTTCTTTTTAATTCGAAGTATATCTTTGTCATGCTTAGGTACCTCTTTATAACTGGAGCTTTGCGTTTCTGAATCAGACTACAAACTTATATTTGCACAAAACAGAGCTTAGTCTATAGTACTATCGTATTTGCACAAACAGATATTTAAAGCAGAACAAAAATCAAGCCAGTTCAGCGCAGGTCCAAATAAGATTAGTTGGAGATGGAGAGAGAATCAACTATAAGAATCTGACTTCACTAAAAAAAAGTCTTTGGATAATTAGAGTCGCACTTTTGTTGTGCTTCTGTTTTACAATCATGTGGTTGTGATTGTCTCGTTGTATATATTAAATTTGGAAAAAGATTACTTGAATATTAAAGACTTGTGACGCAAGACACATTCAGAGACGTTTATGCACGTGTGTGAAAAATCATTCTTAGCAATATATAACAATCCAAGAATTTCTGGACAATATCAGTACTTATGGCTCTCGGAAACAGAGACAAGAAATTCTGGACAACATCCTCGATGCAGTCTTTGGGAGTAACAGTTTGGCCTCCTTCTTGTTCAGCTCATCTTTGACTTTCTGCTCCAACGACAAAACTTTAGCAGCACAAGTAGCAGACTTGGTCTTCTCCTTGTTCAGTTCAACAGTGAGATTCTTGACTTGTTCCTCAAGTTCTTGGACTCGAGAACCATCAACATATGCTTTCTTCCTCTCCAAGGAAACCTCATCAAGCTTTGTCTTCAACCAGTCTAGCTTGAAGCCCGCTTCTGTTAGATCAATCAACTCGCTGCGGGCGTTGCTTAGCTCAGTCTCGGATAAGCTATGTGGAGGCTTGTTCAATGCCTCGATGAGACCGAGTAAGATATTGGAAACCACGGACATCTAACGTCTCGTTCCCAGTTACTTCGGATTCATCAACAAGTTCAACTACTTTTACTTCCACTTTAACTATCAGTTTGTTTTTCTCCAGAAACCCTTTTTCTTCAAGCTTTTTAAGCGGCACGACCCTTGGAAAACCCCATGATGAGAAGTGAGCGCAGAACAATTTTCACAATGATGTTGGGCTTTTCAAGCGCATGTCCAACTCACCCATTAGTATGATATTGTCCGCTTTGGGCCCAAGTGGCAAAGCCCGTACGGATTTGTTTTTGGGCTCCTTCCCAAAAGGCCTCATACTAATCAGAGTTGGACATTACTTATATATTAGACCATTACTGTCTAATCTTCCGATGTGGGACTTGGATTGATATCCCAACAATCCTCCCCTCAAGCCAAGTACCACACAAACCCTTGGCCTCCAACCTTCCGCGAAACCTGGCACCCATCTTGTACCGCCGTACGCACCAACGGAACTCTTCACCTAACCCTTGCAACCCTTGCTGCACCGCTAGGAAGACTTTCGACACAAGGCACCGGCACCCTTAATCGCAAGGTTGCCTTGAGGGATCTCCTTCCACAACGAACGTCCGGCCCAACCCACTTCTCCAGGTCTACCTTTTTAGAACCTGAGCTCTGATACCACTTGTTGGGAAATAAGAACGAAAAAGCAAAGAGACGAAACGATTTGAGGCAAATACCCTTCTAGGGTTTCTTATTAACTCGTGGGATGAATTATTTACAAACCTAAGAACTTGTATTTATAAGCCCCAAAAACCCGATTCCTAAACCACTTAGAAAAGGAGTTTCCTTTTTCTAGGAGTTTCCTTTTCCTAAGCTCAATTAGAAACCGTATCATAGACCCCTTTGATTATTTGTCACCAGAAATAACAAGCTCCACCTTGACAAAAAATCTCTTCAATTCCGCAATATCACCCATATTGCTCCCACTAATGAGCATATCATCAACATAAAGCAACAAGAGTATAGGAGGATGACCATCACGACACTTCACATAGACACAACAATCATACTCACATCTTTGATAGTCAATCTTCACCATGTAGGAGTCAAACCGCTTGTACCATTGTCTTGGAGCCTGCTTCACAAGCCCTTATGGCTGCTCCATGTAGATCTCTTCCTCCAAATCTCCATGAAGGAAAGCTGTCTTCACATCCATCTGTTCAAGATGAAAATCCCAGCAAGCTACCAAACCAAGCACAATTCGAATTGAAGTGTGCCTAACCACATGAGAGAAGATCTCGTCATAATCTACTCCCTTCCTTTGTGAGTACCCCTTTGCGACCAACCTTGCCTTGAACTTCATGAGCTCCTTTTCAGACATCCCTGGTTTTCTAGTGAAAACCCACTTGCATCCAATCGCCTTCTTGCCCTTTGGTAAAGGGACAAGATCCCAAGTACGGTTCTTGCTTAGACTCTCATGTTCTTCCATCACAGCCCCTGTCCATTCCTCCTTATCCAGACTAGCAATAGCCTCTTTATAAGTCAATGGAACATCTGACTCAATAGAAAGAGCAAAACCGACCATATCTTCAAAACCATATCTTACTGGCGCCTTTTTGATCNTTGATCAAACTACGTTGCGCTTCATGCTTCTGATTGCATCAGAACCAATCTCACAAAACCTAACATCAACAATCTCCTCCTTTTTAACTTAGTTTGATACTCAAGCACAAAACTCCCCCATGAGACATACACAAGAACAAGGCAAAGCAGGCATCATCCAAACCTAAACAAACAAAACTCCCCCATGAGTTGTCCTTCATCTACATCAGCACGCTCAACAGAATCAATATCAGCTCTGCAAAAACCAATATCCACCTTATATCCCCCTGCTTGAGTGCATAACTGAGTTAAAAACACTAGAAGACGATCTCCCCAAAGTACATCACCAATCCCCCATACTTCCATGCTGTTGCATACTCTGTTATATGCCCTGTTACAGTCTCTCGCACAGGACATCCATCTGTCGTCAACACAGACAAGTTTTTTTTATTTTTATTTTATTTACACAACTTACTTGTCTGTGGACGACATAGCAGGCTCATCATCTCCTTATCCAACGATTCCTCCACCTACTTGAATCGTAACATCTCACATTCATGTCTCTGTCAAGGTTCTTCTGTTGATAGACCCCTTGATTCCTCCTCAAATGCCATAATTATCCACCATAACAGCTTAATACACCTTTTGAACTGTTAATTAAAGTAGTACTTGCAAGACCTTCAGTCTTCCACCCCCTTTTGGATTGCACAAAGTGTGGAACATATTGATTTCTCCTCCATATTTTATCTGCACGTTGTAAAAACATGTAACAATGTGCCTCGATATGACCAAGTCTACCACAACAATAACATTCAACAGATTGATGCCAAGCTGGTCTAGTGGTTGATCTATTTGTCTGAGCTTTAGCTGTATCAAAACGCGTATCAGCACTCTGTCTCCTATACACTATATGTGAATGTGTGTCAAACTTCATCTTGACACTCTGTCTTACTACAGCTCGTGGACTGACCTCTGTAGACGTGCTTGTTACAGGTCCTGCTCTCGATTTTGTTACAAGACTTGCGTCTGATACAATACCTCTTGCCTCCTTTGCAACAGATTTCTGAGACGCTGCAATACTTGTTGCCTCCTTTACGACAGATTTCTTACACGTTTCAGAAACACAACTTGTCTCTCTTTTTGAGTTGTTTCGCTTGTACCTGAGACTCACATATGCGTTCTTCTTCCTGCCAATACTCTTATTCCTTCCACTCAATGCATCCTCTAACTCCTTTGCACGTTGCTTCTCAATATCAAGTTCTTTTTCAAGTTCGTCAACTTTGATGTGTAACCTCTTCTTCTCTTGTACTAGGGCCATGTTTAGTTTGCATGTTTCTACAAGATCCTCATATAAATCTCGCACCACAGATTGAGGGTCACCTTTTTTACTTCCTGGACAGACGTCTGATCTGGTGTCTGTATCTGCATCCTCATCAGACGAACTATCATAACCAATATCAGTTTCTTTGGCTGATCCAAATAATGCCACAATATAAGACAAATCTTCATCACGTGCATCTACTTGGTTGTGAGGTCTATAATCCTTAGAAAACCCCGTCTTGATTTTTCTTTTCTTGTCTGTAGGACAATCTGACTTATAGTGACCAAAAACTTCACATTCATGACACTGAATTTTATCCATCTTCTGTTTGTCGAATTTCTTCAGAACTTGTTCAACTTTCTTTTCCACGAGATTCATGAGGTCTTCTATCTTATAAGACGTTAAACCATCTTCACTACCAATATCTGAGCAAACATCAATCCCTGGTGAGTTGTTTGATCCATCAGACGGTAAACTAAACTCATAAACTTGTAGCCTTCCAACAACCTCATCAAAAGACATACTATCTGTATCAAGAGCGACTTCCATCACAGTCTTCACAACATGAAACCTCTGAGGTAAACCTCTCAACAGATTTTTGACCAACTTCTTATTCTTGTAAATCTTCCCAAGAACGCGTGCTTCATGTGCCATGGAACATATTCTACCACTAAATCCAGCAATATCCTCACTATCATCCATCTTCAGAAGTTCAAATTTAGAAGCGAGAATATCTAACCTTGTGCGTTTAACACATGATGTTCCTTCGAAAATAGTTTGCAAAGTATCCCACGCCTCTTTCGCTGAAGTGCAACCTTGAATCATCTCGAAATGATCTTATGAAACAGCACGATATATTGTTGAAAGTGCCAGAGCATTGAATCTAGACATCTGTTTCTCCTGTGTTGACCACTCTGATTTTGACTTTGGAGCAGCGACTGCATCAAGACCTCTATCAGCGCTTGAAACAGCTTGTCTTGGTGGCTCCCATCCAGATTCGACCACTGTCCGTCCATACATCCTCATGAATTCCCTTCAGCTCATTTATCATCTTCACTTTCCAATGGCCATAGTTTTCTGACCCCAACACCAACGCTTTTCCTGCACCAAAAATTATCGTTTGTGTCATTGTGTTCTCTGCAGGACCGTTCCCTAAAATTGAATTTCTTCTTCTGCCTAGGTTAGGCTCTGATACCAATTGTAAGTGCAGAGAAACCCCAATACACAATAAAATACACCAAGGTTAGACAACGTGTCTAAACCTCAAACCTTTATTAAGAATATTCTTGAATACTAGTACAATTAGTATCCAATTTGGAATTACACGACTCTAAGAACCTCTTAGCTCGACCCCAATCTATTCTTAAATCACAATGAGAACCCTAAGATTAGCCACACTAATCAACACCCAGGACTCTCACTCTGTGATGAACTCTCACCTTTTTTTTTTCTCAAAAATGCCAAACGGCTACAACACTTGTCAACCTGACTCACACGTCTCAAGAGATGTTTTTATTGACCCAAGAGACAATATACTTAAAGGATTTCGTGCCTAACTCTCCAAGTTGGCATCCTAACAAGTTTCTTAAAGCCAAGAAGAAATATTCCTTTTTGATTGATCCTTATCAACCTAATATTTCATATCTCATCAAGTCTTCCAAATAGCTTCAATCTTCCTTTTTCCTTGAGCTTTATCTCCAAGTAATATATTCAAGACGTCCCCCTTGAATATATACACTTTCCATAAACTTCTCAAATGCATCATCTTTCTGTTGCCGCGTCTGCATCATCTTGCTGTTGATGCATCTGCATCATGTTTCTGATGACGTGATTATACAGCTTCTCAAACCAGTCAGCAAAACATCAAAAATCTCCCCCTTGATGACTGTGTTTTAGAACTTCAAACTCCCTCTCAAACATCGATCATCAAGCTTGTGAGCATCTTGATCAAACTACGTTGCGCTTCATGCTTCTGATTGCATCAGAACCGATCTCACAAAACCTAACATCAACACAGACGACCAGTTTGATGCGGCGATGGCAAATTCACCGAGTTCGCGTGATTGTAACGACGCCATGTTCGAAAGTCTTTCAAAAAAATATTTCGAATATCTGATAAAATTCTCAGAAATTATGGGACCTGATTCAGATAAATGTAACATGGAAGTGAGAGCTGAGATTCTTCGGAACAAAGATGTTTCAAAGGATTGTTGTCGGATGATAGTGAAGGCTGGCAAGAAATGTCACATGGAATGGATGAAGTTCAATTTTTTTTTTTTTGAAGTGAATGTTAAATTTATTCAAACAAAAAAAAACTGTTTTACATCTAGTGCATCATAATGTAGATTAATACAAATAAAGCAGATACTTAATATTGATTAGCCGCGCGTCCCAAACCATTTGATTAGTGCCTCTTCATATCTTGTATCCACTTTGCGAATTGAGGAGATTATATCCCGAACCGCTTTGTCGATGAGTTGGATGAGCCGAGTGTATGATGAAGGTGTCTCGCCGTGTCGTCTGCTATTCCTCTCCTTCCAAACAAAGGTTTTTGTTGTTTGGAGGACGTATCGAAATAAGAATGCTTCGATTCGAGGAGTTTTAAAGTCCGAAAGTAGCTGACCAATGGAGCTCCAATTGGAAACATACTTACTGAGTAGTAGTCGCCGAGTTAAGGACTCCCAAATTTGGGTTGTGTACTCACAAGAGAAGAATAAATGATCCCGCGATTCCTCCTCATGTGAACACAATACACACTCTCCAGAGATACCCGTATTCCATTGTAACATTCTCGTACCGGTCGTCAAACGATCCTGGAGTGCAAGCCATGTTGTGAAGGAGAATCTGGGCGTAGCATGTTGAAACCAAATTCCCCCATGCCAAGTATTAGACTGTTTGACATTTCTAATCTGTTAACAGACATCTGTAGCTGAGAAATTTGAGCTAAAAGAACCATTTTTCCTGCGCCACAGTACACGGTCCGTCTCGCCCAAAATTCGTCTAGTGCGTTGATCCAGAATTGTCGCCTCAATGGTGTTAAGAGAGTCATTCCGGTGTCGTCTTTGCCGATGATTGTCAAACACGGAAGCTACAGTTTCATTAATCGAGATTCCCAGATTAATTACCCCTCTCGCCCCTGTTAGATCGATCAACCTGCCTAGTGGAGACCAAACATCATACCAAAAAGAAGTATTTTCACCATTTTTTACTTCAATGGTATGAAACGGTTGAGCGAGCTCTCGTAGCTTCAACAATTTTTGCCACATCCAAGAGCCCGTGTTCTGTTTGAATTTGACCGACCAGAATGAGTCAAGTTGGATGAGGTACTCATGTATCCAATTTACCCAGAGGGAATCCTTAGCCGAGAGAATACGCCAAATCAACTTCAAGTTACAAACCACATTGACGTCAGAGAGCGGTCGTATCCCTAATCCACCTTCGGCCTTGGGACGGTGATAACATGTATATTTTACCCATTTTTACCTTCATAAGTGAGTGATTTAATAAGCATTTAACTAAGTTATTAATGTATATTTAGTAGTTTTTCGAGTATTTGTATGTGCAAGACTCTTTTCAGGAAATCTTAGGAAAAAGGAGCAAAACGGACATTTTCGGAACATGAGCTTTTTGACAGAAGTTTAGCACAAGACGGAGACTTTCCCACCACGGGGTCGAGCTGAATTTTGGTGACGAGATAGCCTGAACTACTACCTTTCACGTCGAAGTGGTTTGAGGCCAATCCCATGGTTGAATCTCAAGTTACGAAGCAAGCAAGAAGGCCCGTCAGACACATCCTCAGAGGAAGGATGGCCGCGCCAGGAAAGCTCAGAAGACCAACGGCCGGCCCATGAACCTCCCGTGGCGCGGCCAGACCAAGTGACGTTCCCGAGCCCGTTTTCAAGCCCAAATCAAGCCCGATAACCACCAAACTTTGTGGAACCCTAAGTGACGCCTAAGAAGACCTAAAGACCTATAAATACACGTTGCTACTCTTATTTTGAGGGAGAGTTCGGATTTAGCCACCAAGACCCTAATCTAGAAGAGCGCCACCACTAAGAAGGAAGAGAAGAGGAGCGAAAGCCGTCTTCTCCACTTCCCAACCTCGTCGCCTCATTCGATACCCTCTTTCATCTCTTTTCTGCACTTCCTTTGCATTATTATCAAACCTTTTTCTTTTCAAACCCTTTGTGATTTCTTTTACCAATTGAAATGATAATGAACTTCACATCTATATCTGAGTAGTCTCATAGTTGGGTTTCGCAGGGGGTTTCTCAAGAGATTTTATGGTTTGATTCGATTAGGTTGTTAGATTGTAGGTAGTATGCTTTTCACTGTTCTTCGTTTGGATTCTTTCTTATTGCGTAATCTTTGACTGGCCACTTAAGGATCAATTGTAGGATCATTAGAACCGTGTGAGGGTTGAATCTATTGTCCGAACATAGTTTTAAACGAGCAGGCACCGAAGGATGCTTATGCATATCGGCGGTGCACTGTGAGCTTCATTGAACCTAATCTTACAGCTGATCTTGCTGCGAAGTCGTTACCGAAGGGGAGCGAACGAGCAATTTAGGTTTAGGTGTTTGGTTTTCCGAAAGGGGGATCCGACCACTTTCGTGTTTGAGCTTAAGAACCAGCAGAATTGATTTGCCTCGGTCAAGTGTTTCAATCATAGAATCATTCCGTAAAGCACCCGAGAGATTCCCGAAACCCAGCGTTCCGTTTTATAGTTTTACAAACCATCTTGATTTCAGTTCAGTTACTAAACCATCACCTCTCCAAAACCAACTTTTAATTTGATCGTCCCCATTGATTTTCTGTTTTATCGAATTCGTTTGAAGCATCATAGTCTCTGTGGTTCGACACCCTAAATNTCTGCCTTCCTCTATCCTGATTGTTCGCAAACAATCCATCACCATGAGAACCTTCTGCTCCAGACTTCTGTCTTCGCTCATAATGAGATTGGAGCGAGACAGCAACCGTCTCCAAGGATATTGTCTCCTTGTTGCACGTGAGTGCTGTTAGCAGATTCTCATACGAAGGAGGCAACGAACACAACAGGATCATGGCTTTATCTTCGTCCTCAACTTTTACCCCCACACGAGCCAGATTCCCGACGATCTGATTGAAGGCGTGTACATGCTGCATCAGATCTGATCCTTCTGACATCTTCAGCCCGTACAAACGCTGCTTGAGATACAACTTGCTAGACATCGACTTCGACATGTACAGATTCTCCAGTTTCTCCCAGATCTCCCTACAGGTGGTGAGATCCTCTACCTGAAGCATCACCTCGTCTGAAAGACACAGAGGAATTGTCGACGCAGCCTGTGCCTGCATCTCCTCCCAATCCTCATCCTCGATTGCTGGTTTTTCTTTCGTCAACGCTTTCCTGATCTTCTGCTGTGTTAGAAGATCCTTAACTCGTCCTTGCCAAAGACTGAAATTTCCCTTCCCATCGAATCGCGGAATCTCGAACTTAAGGGAACCTCCCGTCATTGAAACCCAAGCTCTGAGTTTTCGTGAAACCTGTCTCTGATACCACTTGGGGGAGTTGGACATGGGCTTGAAAAGCCCAACAAGTGGTATTAGAGCTCAGGTTCTAAAAGTGGACCTGGAGAAGTGGGTTGGGCCGGATGTTCGTTGTGGGAGGAGAGCCCTCAAGGTAACCTTGCGATTAAGGGTGCCGGTGCCTTGTGTCGAAAGTCTTCCTAGCGGTGCAGAAAGGGTTGCAAGGGTTAGGTGAAGAGTTCCGTTGGTGAGTACGGCGGTACAAGATGGGTGCCAGGTTTCGCGAAAGGTTGGAAGTCAAGGGTTCGTGTGGTACTTGGCTTGAGAGGATGATTGTTGGGATATCAATCAAAGTCCCACATCGGAAGTTTAGACAGTAATGGTCTAATATATAAGTAATGTCCAACTCTGATTAGTATGAGGCCTTTTGGGAGGAACCCAAAAACAAATCCGTGAGGGCTTTTGATAGTTAGCATATTTACATCATTTTAACATTCATTTAGTAAAGCATTTGCATTGTTTCATGTATATAACTTGTCCATATAGTCTAGTTTGCATCCATTTTAGAGTTATTGAGTCTTAGCCTAGGTTATTGCATATTTGTTGCATTTTGTAGTGTACATTGGAGGAATTTGCAGATTATGGAGGTTAAGCATTACTTGGAGGATGGCATGGAACTAAAGTGTACCAAAAGAAGTTGAGCAAAATGGACTTGAAGCACAAAACCACTACATAAGTAAAGATCGAGCCGGATGAAGAGTTTCAACTCCGATTTAGCCTCGGCGGTCTTCATGAAAGTCATAGATATTTGAGTTAGCTTTCGTTTGGTGGTAGTTTCAAGTCAAACAGGGAAGCAGTTCAAGAGATATGGTCATTTTACTACAGATCGATCGATCTCATGAAGAAAGTAGTATCGGTGTGATCACACCGATACGCATATCGGTCTGCCATATCGGTGTGATCACACCGATACGCGTATCGGTATGCCATATCGGTATGATCACACCGATATGGAGCTCGTGGTTTTGTTTACTTAAGACGAAAAAATACTGTTGATCATCATAATGCAATTGACTTTTTATTTCTAAACTTTTTCAGAAACTCTCTCTGTATTGGGTGATTTTATTTGCAAGACCTTTAGATCAAAAACTTCAATTCAAGAGTTCTTCTTCTCTAATCTCTTCCATTTACTCTTTCTAATGCTTATTATCAAGTTTTTACAAGTTTTTATTGGTTTGATCATGAACTGTGAGTAGTTCTTTAGAATCCAAGGTTGGTTAGATTTAGGGTGTTTAGGGTGTTAGTCTTGATGTCTATGAGTTAATTCTTTCATATCCCTTCTTGCTTAATGTTCTTAATGCTAATTTCAACCTTGATCATGTTGAATTTGATTTCTAGGGAGTTTTCTCATCCAAAAGATTTGTAAAATTCCTAGATCATTTAAGCAAGAGATTTACATACTTAGCTCACGAAAGTGGTTGTCTAAGGTGTTTATTAGCAGATTAGAATTGAATCTTTATGCTTGTTGCATCTTTGATCACAAATGAAAGTTTGTTCTTGATTAGAAATGTGATAAAAGGATTAAGTCCATGAAAGTGGTTTAATCTATTCTTGAAGTTCTAAGCTTGGGGATTAGCATTTATATGAGTAGAATGACATCATTGATTACACTTTTAAGCACCTGAAAATCAAAACCATAACCTTGGATTCATCTTTCCTTAGTTTACAAAAACCATTTACAAACTCTGTTTTGTGTTTTACTTATCTTGAAAATAGTTTGTAATTCTCCTGTTTAATGTTATTAATCAGTTACCAAAACCTTCACTAGACTTGCTTAGATTAAGAAATTTTATGAATTCCTTTTGTCACAACAAACCCATATGGATTGATCCTCAAATACTACAATGACATGTGTAGTAGGATTGAGTAATTGATTAGCAAAAGCATGTTATCAGCTTTGCCACATGTGCCCAAAGCGGACAATATCATTTTAATGGGGGAGTTGGACATGGGCTTGGAAAGCCCAACAAATGATTCTTTAAGATGAAAACAGAAAGGTTAAGTTAAATTTTCTTGCTCGACAATCAAATACATATACACAGTTAAATTACCAGGTTTTCTGAAGAGCTCTTTGCCGGATTGATCCAACAGAAGGAAGGAAAAAGTAGCACATCTTTTCCATCCAAGTCGCAATGATTGAGGATTCGCAACGCGGAGGTACAGAGCCAAGTGATCTTCAAAAAGATCTCCTTTCGGAAAAACCTTAAGATACCTGAAAAAAAGAAAGGAAACAGATTAACTAAACGCTTTAGTTAATATTAATAAACATAATAACAGAGACAAGTTACTTATTGAACCTAGAGGATCGATGAGTTACGAATTAAAACACAATACTGTATACAATTTTTGCCTTTACCATTCACAGCCGCCTATTAAGAATTTAGGTGATGATATCTCAGATTCCTTCTCAGAGAAGTTATCTATTTCAAACGTGAAACTCGTCTGCTTCCGATCCTCCATACTCGATTCTCAGGCTTTGTTACTTGGAGCAAAAGACGACTTTCTCGTAGACTTGTTTTCGACACTTTACCATAAACCCGTCTATTTATAAAGCTTTTCGAAATCCTTATTCAAAAGAAATAAGGAAACTGAAAATTAATCACATCTTATATATAAATAGGATGCGTTAAAGTTGCTAATTAACATGATCGTGACACGTGTCAATTTAATAACGTGTCAAGTTAATCGATTAAATTTTAACACGTGTTAAAAAAGTCAACCAATTAGATTTTTAACATAATGTTTATATAAAACTAAAAATTAGTTAAAAAAGTAAATTAGATTAATTAGTATATATTTCAATTAAAAAAAGGTTAGATGTTATTGATATGACATTAGACGATGATGAGCTCAATGAAAATGAGCATAACAAAAGTCATGTAGAGAGACATTTGATGCGAATCTTGAGAAGCATAATTTCTCTAGAGAGTAGATATATCATATACATGAGATGAATGTGAAGAGAATGAGAGACTTTATTTGCTTGAAAAGAGTTAATGGGGAGATCGTTAACATACTCAAAGGACTCGAATTGCATATCCAAGTTTTTAATGCAGCAGAACAGAAAAAGATAGTTGATAAAGTGTGTGAAATATATGAGAAGTAGGGTTAATGTTGCTTAGGACCCGTTACAAATTCTGTGTTTTAAATATTTTAATTGAAAATAAATGAGAATTAAAATAAATAAATAATTCTTAGGTTTTGATTTTGTGTTTTTCATATATTTTTTGAGTAGTGATCCGATTTTGTATTCTATTTTTTTTTTAAATATTTTAACGGATTTTAAATTTTATTACTATAAACTCGCGTATACGCAGATCCTAATATAGATTTTAATTATGATAAATCTAATTATGATAAAAGTAGGATAATTCACATGATCGTGACACATGTCAAGTTAATCGATAAGATTTCAACACGTGTTTTGATTAAAATATATTATAAATNAGAGGAAGCCGAAGATGATCCTTTGAAAGTCATAATGGGCGCACTGGCCAAAATGGACTCAGAACGTACACAACAGTCAGAAGCCATCCGAGAACTACAAGACTTCCGCATGCGTTACAACTCGAACCATGACATCAACGCAAGGCACTGCCGCAACCCCAACCCCCATCACGAGAACTTAGAAAGGAGAATAGTTCGTCATAACGGTGGCCATCAAATCCGAGATCTAATGGGAGTGAATCACTCCCTCGACCTCTCAATCCACCAAGACCATTCGGATAAAATCAATAGACTTGAAAACAAGATACAGGAGCTCGTGGATTCTTTCGAGAAAACCTCAAGCGATGCTAAGAGAAAAGCCAAACGTAACCGCCATGAGACGAATGGTAAGATCGAACACCTCGCTTCGGAAATACGGAGAGTGGCGAGAGAAAACGAGAGACTGACCAAGGGAGAAAGAAGAATGGCGAAACCAGAAGACGAAGGGGAGAAACGCTGCTACGACACAGTAAAAGCAGCAGAGCTTAGAAGCGGTTTAACCTACAAAGAACCCGAACTTCCAAAAGATAAAGAAACAGTGGAAAGGGATAAGGACAGCGGCAGAGAAGAACAAATACTCAGAAACAAAGGACGAGGCGGCGTCAATGGGGAGGCCGGGACCGAAGATATCCCGCAGGAAGAAGGAACACCATCGCCGCCGGAACAAGTCCACGCAACCAAAGCTCCCTATCCGCGCTGCCTGAGCACGCCTAGGAAAGAGAGAAAAAGGAAGACTTAAGGAGCTAATAGGACAGCTCTCTGTGAGACTGCCTTTTATAGAAGCCTGCGCCATGATCCCAACGCTGAGAAGGTACATGAAGAGTATCCTTACCAACTCTCTTACCATGAAAGAGGGAGTTATGATGATCACGCAAGAATGCAGCTCAGTCATCCAGAACCTTCCCCCTCGAAAACGTGTAGACCCCGACAGTTTTGTACTCACTTGTTCAATTGGAGAAGAACTGTTTAAACGAGCTCTATGTGACCTGGAGTCAAGCATCAATATGATGCCGCTCTCTGTAGCAACACGCCTCGGATACTACGAATTCCTACCTACAAGAATCACCCTAATCCTGGCAGATCGATCGACCAGACGGCCCGTTAGAGTTTTGGTCGACGTCCAAGTCGTCATCGGGGACTGCGCAATCCCGACCGACTTTGTGGTGCTAGATATCGAAGAGGAACCTCGAGACCCACTTATCCTAGGTCGCCCATTCCTCTCTACAGCAGGAGCGGTCATCAACGTACCAAAAGGAAAGATAGAACTACACTTGGGGAATCTGGTCATGAATTTCGATATGAACAAAGATCTTGGGAAGCCTACCTTGGATGGGCAGGTTTTTTCGCATCGATGAACTCGCAGGAGCTGTGGAAGAAATATATGAGGAGATGCTTATGGACGACCCGCTAGAGGTGGTCCTGACAAAGACGAACACCGCAAGCTACCCAAGTCGCGAGGAGACTAAAAGCTGTGAAAGAATGCTGGATCAGACCGAACCCCACGACGGACCCGCCCGCTTTCTAGATCTGGGAGATAAAGAGCGCAAGCCTTTACCACCAAGAAACGCCCGAGCGACAATTCCGGACCCTTGGAACCCACTTAAAGCGCCAAAAAGTCGAGCTGAAGCCGTTACCGGCCAGACTAAGGTACGCATTCCTGGGAAAGGATTCTACTTATCCGGTGATCATAAATTATAGCTTGAACAACGTCGAGGCAAGTTTGCTACTCTGCGAGCTACGAAAACACAGGAGAGCAATAGGGTATTCCTTAGATGACATCCCTGGAATATCACCGAACCTTTGCATGCATAAGATCCACTTGGAGGAAAACGCTAAAAATTCAGTCGAGCAGCAAAGGAGGCTCAACCCGAACCTAATGGAGGTAGTCAAAAAGGAAGTAATGAAGCTTTTGGAAGCAGGGATCATATACCCGATCTCGGACAGCACGTGGGTAAGCCTGGTTCACGTGGTCCCGAAAAAGGGAGGAGTGACAGTCATTAAGAGCGACAAAGATGAGATGATCGCTACAAGGACGGTCACCGGACACCGAATGTGTATCGATTACCGAAAGGTAAACACGGCGACCAGAAAGGATCACTTCCCGCTGCCATTCATCGACCAGATGCTAGAAAGGTTAGCAAACCATCAATACTATTGTTTTCTTGACGAGTTTTTCAGATTTTTTTAGATCCCAATACGGCCGGAAGACCAGGAAAAGACGACCTTCACATGCCCCTATGGAACATTCGCGTACCGGCGAATGCCGTTTGGCCTCTGCAATGCTCCTGCGACATTTCAAAGGTGCATGCTATCAATCTTTACTGATTATATTGAGAAATTTATGGAAGTATTTATGGATGACTTTTCGGTTCACGGACCGTCCTTCGAAGAATGTTTGAGTAATCTAGGGAAAGTTTTACAAAGATGCGAAGACAAGCACCAAGTCCTGAACTGGAAAAAATGCCATTTCATGGTGCGAGAGGGCGTAGTGCTCGGACATAAAGTCTCCGCAGAAGGGATCAAAGTCGATAAAGCAAAGATAGAAGTCATGACAAGCCTGCAGCCACCATCAAACGTCAAGGGGATACAAAGTTTCTTGGGTCACGAAGGGTTCTACAGCAGATTCATTCAAGACTTCTCCAAGATAGCAAGGCCACTAACCCGTCTTCTCTGCAAAGACGCAGAATTCAAGTTCGACGAAGAGTGCCTGCAAGCTTTCCACAAGATCAGGGAGGCTCTGGTGTCGGCCCCAGTAGTGCAACCACCTGATTGGGAACAACCGTTCGAGATCATGTGCGACGCCAGTGATTATGCAGTTGGAGCAGTGCTGGGACAAAAGAAAGATAAGAAACTGCACGCAATCTACTATGCGAGCAGGACCCTGGACGACGCCCAATGCAACTACACGACAACAGAGAAGGAACTCCTAGCTATCGTGTTCGCTTTCGAAAAGTTTCGCCAATACCTGGTCGGATCAAAAGTCATAGTACACACCGATTACGCGGCAATCAAGCATATAATGACAAAGAAAGACACAAAACCTAGGATGATTAGGTGGGTTCTCCTGCTCCAAGAATTTGATATGGAGATAAGAGATCGAAGAGGAGCTGATAACGGGGCGGCCGATCACCTTTCGCGAGTGTCATTTAAGGATACGACCCCTATAAACGACGGTCTCCCAGAAGAGAGTTTAAACGCGATCAATGCAGACGAGCAAAAATCTCGATTCGTCGATCAAGCTCGATTCGTCTGTTCTCTCCTTGGGTGTCGATCGACACACAGTAGTGTCGATCGACATCGACTCCACAACATGCTCTACATCTTCAAGCTCCTCGAATTCTTCAGTATTTAGCCCTATTTTCTTCACAGTCTGAAGGTCCCTTTCGTCCTGGATCTTGATGGCATGCACATTTCGTCTCGGATTTACATCTGTCTTTCCAGGAAGAAATCCTTCTTGTCGCTTGACAGCTTCAGCGTTTTGAGCAACCTGAACATCCAATTTCTTGACATGGTTGTTCAGAGATTCGAATTTCCCATTCAAGTCCTTGTACATGGCGTCCATCTTTCCAGTCACATCTTGATATAATGTGTCAATCTTCCCATTAAAGGCCACTGTCATCTTCTGTTGCCCTTCTAGAAGCTCTTCTATCATAGATTCCATCTTATTGTCTTGTGCAGGAGGCTTCTGGTAAGAAGAAGAACCATAGATTCTCTGGAAGCTGTTGTTCTGAAAAGGCTTCTGGTAAGAAGAACCATAGCCTTGCTGATTGTTGAACCTTTGACTTTGAAATCCAGCACCATTGATGTAGTTAACCTCTTCTTGTTCTGGCTCAAAAATCTCCACTTCTGCAGCAAACTGAACTTGCCTTTTTCCCACCAAAAGACTGTGTACGTTGTCCAGCTTCCTGTTGACTTCAGCGATATGGGCTCCTCCATTCACTCCAGCGTGTTGTCTTCTTTCGAAGTCTGCGTTCTTGGTGCTNAGTTTTATGAATTCCTTTTGTCACAACAAACCCATATGGATTGATCCTCAAATACTACAATGACATGTGTAGTAGGATTGAGTAATTGATTAGCAAAAGCATGTTATCAGCTTTGCCACATGTGCCCAAAGCGGACAATATCATTTTAATGGGGGAGTTGGACATGGGCTTGGAAAGCCCAACAAATGATTCTTTAAGATGAAAACAGAAAGGTTAAGTTAAATTTTCTTGCTCGACAATCAAATACATATACACAGTTAAATTACCAGGTTTTCTGAAGAGCTCTTTGCCGGATTGATCCAACAGAAGGAAGGAAAAAGTAGCACATCTTTTCCATCCAAGTCGCAATGATTGAGGATTCGCAACGCGGAGGTACAGAGCCAAGTGATCTTCAAAAAGATCTCCTTTCGGAAAAACCTTAAGATACCTGAAAAAAAGAAAGGAAACAGATTAACTAAACGCTTTAGTTAATATTAATAAACATAATAACAGAGACAAGTTACTTATTGAACCTAGAGGATCGATGAGTTACGAATTAAAACACAATACTGTATACAATTTTTGCCTTTACCATTCACAGCCGCCTATTAAGAATTTAGGTGATGATATCTCAGATTCCTTCTCAGAGAAGTTATCTATTTCAAACGTGAAACTCGTCTGCTTCCGATCCTCCATACTCGATTCTCAGGCTTTGTTACTTGGAGCAAAAGACGACTTTCTCGTAGACTTGTTTTCGACACTTTACCATAAACCCGTCTATTTATAAAGCTTTTCGAAATCCTTATTCAAAAGAAATAAGGAAACTGAAAATTAATCACATCTTATATATAAATAGGATGCGTTAAAGTTGCTAATTAACATGATCGTGACACGTGTCAATTTAATAACGTGTCAAGTTAATCGATTAAATTTTAACACGTGTTAAAAAAGTCAACCAATTAGATTTTTAACATAATGTTTATATAAAACTAAAAATTAGTTAAAAAAGTAAATTAGATTAATTAGTATATATTTCAATTAAAAAAAGGTTAGATGTTATTGATATGACATTAGACGATGATGAGCTCAATGAAAATGAGCATAACAAAAGTCATGTAGAGAGACATTTGATGCGAATCTTGAGAAGCATAATTTCTCTAGAGAGTAGATATATCATATACATGAGATGAATGTGAAGAGAATGAGAGACTTTATTTGCTTGAAAAGAGTTAATGGGGAGATCGTTAACATACTCAAAGGACTCGAATTGCATATCCAAGTTTTTAATGCAGCAGAACAGAAAAAGATAGTTGATAAAGTGTGTGAAATATATGAGAAGTAGGGTTAATGTTGCTTAGGACCCGTTACAAATTCTGTGTTTTAAATATTTTAATTGAAAATAAATGAGAATTAAAATAAATAAATAATTCTTAGGTTTTGATTTTGTGTTTTTCATATATTTTTTGAGTAGTGATCCGATTTTGTATTCTATTTTTTTTTTAAATATTTTAACGGATTTTAAATTTTATTACTATAAACTCGCGTATACGCAGATCCTAATATAGATTTTAATTATGATAAATCTAATTATGATAAAAGTAGGATAATTCACATGATCGTGACACATGTCAAGTTAATCGATAAGATTTCAACACGTGTTTTGATTAAAATATATTATAAATAAAGAGTATACTAACCCTCTAAGAAAAAAGAAAATACTACTATTTTTAAAAGAGAAATAAATAAATAAAAGGAAAAAACATATTTCGATTAAGAAAAAGAAAATAAAAACAAAAGTAAATAAGATATTTCAGTTTTACTAAAAAAACGTAAAAGTTAGTTATTAATATGATCGTGATATGTGGCAAGTTAATCAATAAGATTTTGACACGTGGCAAGTTTATCGATTTAGATTTTGAAGTGTGTCTCGATAAAATATTATTTTTAAAGAAAAAAGGAATTTGCAAAAAAAATAAAAATTAAAAAAATAAAAATGTCAAATTTATTGATTTAGATTAAAAAGTAAAATTAAATTAACAAAAATATATTTCAATTTAAGAAATGAAAATAAAACAAAAGGATCTATTTCAATTTAAGGAAAATATAAACAAAAAAGTAAATTAGATTAACTAGGATATATTTCAATTAAAAAAAATATTCTAGATGCTAATGATATGGTATTAGACGATGATGAGCTCAATGAAGAGAAAGATAGCAATAATCATAAAAATATCACTTTGATGCGAGTCTTGAGAAGCATAACTTCTTTAGAGAGCAGAGAGATCATATATGGGAGAAGAATGTGAAGAGAAAGAGAGATTTTAATTGCTTGAAAAGAGTTAATGAGAGATCGTTAACATACTCGAAAGATTCGAATTGCATACCCAAGTTTTTAACGCAGCAAAAGAGAAAAATATAGTTGATAAAGTGTGTAAGCTATATGAGAAGTATGGTTAATGTTGCTTAGGACCCGCAACATATTTTATGTTTTGAATGTTTTAATTAAAAATAAATAAGAATTAAAATAAATAAATAACTCTTAGATTTAGATTTGGTTTTTCATATATATATTTTCTATAGTTATCCATTTTTGTTTTATATTTTTAAAAATTTATTTTAATTTACTCTCCATTTCTAAGTTCGTAGCTTTATATTCGAGGGTTCAATGTGACTATTGTCACTTCGGCCAACACACAAGATGAGACTTTACCACCGTGGAGCGGCTTTTTGATACGCTAGGGGATGGGATTCATTCACTTGCATTCCTGCTAGCACTACAAAAAGCTCCAGGATGGGAGAGAGTAGGTCTCTCGTCATCCCTACTAGACTTCAAGGCTGCAGGAGAGCACTTCTACCAATTACCTATAAAGGCGGCGACGGCGGATGTGTGACGTTTGGAGTTGTCGTTCGTGCACCTGCCTCAATGGAAGAATGAGTGATCCGTTTCCCTGCGAACCTACTATGAAAAGATCGAGAGGAGCCCGAACCAAACCAAGAACGGGAGAAGCCAACTCCGTTCCTCCAGCTTCGCTGAAGAAGATAGGTTCCTCCAGGCAGGATGAACGTTCCAAACAGCTAAGATATTAGTTATGCTAAATAGTAACAGCGGAGTTCAGGGAGGGCGGGGATGAACACACCAAACGGCAATCTACAAATAAGGGTGACACAAGCTACAAAACAGATCTGACTCCTACCTAAGGGGCATAGAACATTTCTCGGAGCAACCCCCCAGGTTCCAGACCCAGGAGTCAACTTTCCCGTATGAGCATTCAGTACATGTATCAGTCCTGACAGACGGAAGCAGCAACCCAAGGCTAACACGGGTTTTAAATTTTATTATTATAAACCTGCGTATACGCGGATCCTAATATATATTTTAATTATGAAAAAAGTAGGATAAATAATTCGTTAAAATTTTGAATAAATAATTTTATATATATATATATATATATAGATAAGGCATTAGAACTAAACATAATTAATATAAGAATATTAAAGCATATATATTTGGAAATATTAATAAAAATTTTTTTTTTCTATAAATTACCCGATTTTATTTTAAATTTATTTTTACGAATTTAAAATATCTGATTAAAACCCGCATATATGCAGGTTCTATTCTAGTATATTATATTAGAACAGGAACACTTCATTATTTAACCATTGTATTAGAACATGAACATTTCTCATAGACTTGTCCTCCTTATACGCCATGGATACACAAACTATGCCTTGATAATTCCTCCAAGAATAATCTCCTTTCTTGCATGAAAACAAGTTGTCTTTGTAGCTCCAAGCTACAACGTAATCCCTTGTTATCTCGTTTATCCAACGACAAGCCGAGTTTCTAGAGGAGATGACGCTCTCACGCTCGATGAATTAATGCTCGAAGACTGAACCTACAAGAAAAATATTTATAAGTCCGGAAGAGGTGTGCGGCCTCGCTGGTAAGGACGGTCGGGACGTTACAACTTCATTATTTAACCATTATATTAGAACCGGAACATTTCTCATAGACTTGTCCTCCTTATACGCCATGGATACACAAACTATGCCTTGATGATTCCTCCAAGAATCATCTCCTTTCTTGTATGAGAACAAGTAGTCTTTGTCCCTTGTTATCTCGTTTATCCAAAGACAAGCCGAGTTTCCAGAGGCGATGACGCTCACGCTCGATGAAATGCTCGAAGACTAAACCTACAAGAAAAAGATTTATAAGTCCAGCAATCAATTACATGACGTTTATCTTCTACATTGAGGTCGAACAAATTTAACGCTTTCTTTGTTATTTAACAAGTTCATCCTCTTGACGTTTATCTTCGTTATTCTTAAAATTCAAGTGCAATTTGTCTTTTTCATTAGTGGTTCTTTGAGCTAATTTATTATCCATCAAAGAAGAAGCATTCTCTCAAGAAGAGGCTGATATTGTGGCGGCTGGTTCCTTTTCCACAGAGCTATGCACGGTGAGTTGGGTTGACGAGAAGCTACTGGAAACGAAACGGATGGTTGGGTTGGAGAGACAGAATAAGCGGCTTCGAGAAAAAGATAGCTTGGAGCTTAAGGCAATGAGATTCATGGAGGAAGGTGTTGCTGTATTTGGCTCCAATGCTGAAGTGGACCTTGGTTCAGAGTGAAATGACAAGTATAGGCCAATAAGCATAAGGCTATAGCTATTATGCAACTCAATTGTGTTGACTGTTTACCAATCTATTGATTTTGGAATTATATTAGGGTTTCAAAGGAAGCGTGTATAAGAAGCTACCATTGTTTAATATGTTTTACGCTACGAGTATTGTGTAGTCACACCCAAATTGATTTTCTCAAACTCTTGCGGAGCTGCTGAATCTATGTACAAATAAGTCGAGCAGTCAAAGTTCTAGAAATTTCATGATCCATGTACAACACACTCCATGTGAGTTTATCGCAAGTAATTTAACTTTGTTTAAAAGTTACAAAGCATCTTGATGTTCGTTATTATCCTCGAAAATTCTGAACACTTTTTGGGTAAGTTTTGTTGTTATCTCTTCACTTTACTTGTCTACCAATCTACGAGATAACTCATAACAGAAACAAAGAGATGATGATAAAATATCAAAATCATTAAGAGACAGCAAAAATATTTTAACATTACAGAACCAAAAGCAGTGAACAGAAACTATATTTTATTAAAGCTTTCCCTTGAAGTTTTTTCCATACTCCTTTGCATTATTTTCAAGCCAAGATATAATTAAGAAAAAAAAGAACAAGAATCAAATCACCTTTGGCATCAATAGCTTGGAGGAGTTTAAAAAAATAAATTTGGATGCTTATTTATTCTCTGCTTAAGGGGATACCGCCAGTTCTTTGGATAACAGTGTTGAGAGATACAAGGTCGTCAACAATGGTGAATATGGTCCGCAAATACTTGAATCCATAGCCAACTTTGACAATCTTTGCTGTAAAAAAAACAAAAAAAAATAATAAAAAAAACCGGTCCGATATGTATAAAATAGATATCGAGAGGGTTGTAAGAGATGCATCATCTTACATGTTCCCCAAACCACTCCTTCCATCTGATTGGATCTTACAGCTTCCTCTGCCTTCTTTATGTCGGGAATGTCACCACACAGCTCTCTAAGCACTAACCCTGACTTGCCGGCTATTCAAACAAATAATCCGATGAAACAAACCTATTTAACTATATATTTTGACCATTCAAGACAAACGTAGACAAATATTTGTATCTTCTTAATTTGAGGATGCATTCAAAGAACCTGCTCTCTCTTCCCCAAAAGGGTCAACATCATCATCATCAGCATCGTCCTACCATATGATTGAAGCAATTAATTTTTAGCTAAAATCGCGCATATTAAGAAATTGATCCTCTAAACATTGTAGTATCATTTAACTTAAGCACTTAATTTAACCGATCATAAAAAAAATCGTAGAATTTTAAAAAATGAAAATAATAAAAAAAACATTAATATTTACATACAAACTTGTAAAACATTTTATAAAAAACAAAAACAAAAATTTTATTTAAACGTATATTATGGGACAACAGGAGTAACACATAAAATTGTACAAACGATATTATTATATGAGCAAAACATCATCCATTCATGAAAACCCTTATGGACACATATTCTCAAGTACCTTAGAATCAGATTCCTCTTCTGTGATTCCATTACCTTCACCTCACAATACACACCCATAACACACTATCACATCTTTGGGAGTTAGTTATTATATAAAATAAAAAATAAAAAAAAATTTAACCTTGAAAATGGGATTATGGATACTTACATATTCTGTTTAAGCCGAGAGTTTGACAGCTCTGGGCATACCGATTATCCAATATTTGCTCTTTGACAATGGTGTCGAGGCACACAATGCGTCCAAGATGCACAAGGTGTCCAACGGCAGTGCACTCAATCCCCAACAGCTTGATTCCATAACCAATTGGGACAAGCTTTGCTGTAATAAACAAACATTTGAGGGATTTTTAGGAGCTGATGATTTGCCAATAGAGTGTCACTACAAGAAAACATGTGTTTTTCCGAGGAATTTTTCGAGTGTAAGAGATCCACCAAACGTACATGCTCCCCAAAACAACCCTGACACCTGAATGGATCTTACAGTTTCCTCTAGCTTCTTCATGTCGGCCTCGTCATCATTCGGCTTGATAAGAATTAGAGCTGATGATGATTTGACATTAAAAAAAAAAAAATGAATGAGGAGGATCCAACATACATCTCAAGCGAATTGAGAGTGTATGACACAAACTCACATTCCTTCAGGCCGGCGGTCGCGACGGACAAGCTCCCTAAAGCCGTTATATGGAGGGAGACAAGTTCATCGAGACGATCAATTTCCTCATCTTCGGTGAAAGTGACTATGATCCGCAACAACTCGACTCCATAACCAACTGGGACAAGTTTTGCTAAGAGAATACAGAATGTTATTAGTATACATACCTTTCCGATATTTAGAAACGTATTTGAAGAATGTTATTAGAGATGCATTACATGCTCCCCAAACGACCAGTCCTTCCATTTGAATAGATCTTACATCTTCCTCTATCTTCTTCATGTCGGTCTCACCATCTCCCGGTATGATAACTATTACCACCGACCCCCAAGCTGTCCAAAGAAAAAACCCGAATGAAACAAACCCGTTCATCTATTGACGATGTGAGAGTATAAACGAAGAGTGTTCAAACCGAAACTTTCATCTATTGACGATGTGAGAGTATAAATGAAGAGTGTTCAAACCGAAACTTACATACTTTCTTCTCTGTGGTTGCTCTCAAAGAAGCTGATCTCTCTTCAGCAGCTTTCTTTTCCTCAAGGTCAACATCTTGATCATTATCATCATCATCAACAACCACCACACCATCCTACCATATGATAAAAGACATCCATCTCACTTGTGTATAATCTTATATTATAAGAGCCAAAACATATATATGAACCCTTATGGACAAATACACAAACAATAGAGTACCTCAGAATTAGCAACAGCCTCTACTGTGATACAGGCCAATCCATCAATAGTAACACCATTCCTTTCAGAAGAGATACCTCTTCAAAGAGAGACACGAGTTAGATAATATCCAAACAGCTATAAAAATGCCTTAAAAAATTCTCCATACAAGGCAAGTGGAGGAACTTACGAGACACTCAAGAGGGTCTCAATGTGGTTGTACCAACGAGATGCATTCACATACTGCGAAGGTGGAGGCTTTGAAAGAGCCGCATAGACAGTGATATCATCCTTTGAAGCCTTGTGACTGTAAAAGTATTACATATTTATATATCTAGTGGAAACATAATTGTTATTCGACATCTTAAAC
Source organism: Alliaria petiolata (assembly GCA_020283515.1). Lineage (NCBI taxonomy): Eukaryota > Viridiplantae > Streptophyta > Magnoliopsida > Brassicales > Brassicaceae > Alliaria > Alliaria petiolata. The sequence goes on from JAHZTW010000001.1 coordinate 88,316,054, forward strand.
ATATCAAATCTAATCGATTAGAGATGTGGACTACTTAACTGGAACAACCCTAGAGAAGGAGCTTCATAAATAAGAAACAGAGAGGCAGAATTGCAACAAACAGAAGAGCTTTTTGTAAACGGCAAAAGCTAACCTTGTAATGTAATAGCGAGTGAGAAGATGATCGTTGAGCTTCTTCAATCCAACATCAGAGTTGAGATTGGGGAAAGCACTCATTTCTTCTGAAGCTCGAACCTTTTTCACTGATATAAAACATAGAGATATGATGAGATCGAATCAACAAAAACCCAACGATCTAACGAATAAAAGAATATTATTGAGATCATGTGAACATAAATTTTTAGTGGGCTTATGAGCCGAATCAAGCCCGCTTGATAAGATTAGCTCCCGCCAAACCCCACACCTCCACTTTTTCTTCATTCAGAGTTTCTCTCACTTTGTTGGATCAAATTCAATAGATCGAAAAATAGGCTGATCCTGAAAGATTTGTGTATTTTCTACATTTTGGGTATAAAATATAAGTGGTGTTGATCGATAATTGAGTTTGGGTAGATCTACGTTAAGTTTATTTAGTTAAGAGTCGTGACTTTTAGATTACATTGTTTCATTTGAGAGTAACAAGTAGGAAGAAACACAACTATTGGTGTCTTAGTGTTTGTTTGTTAAAATATATAACACATTGTTATCGTGATGTAAAACTACAGTTTTCCAGATTAATAAAGTTCACCTAGGGTCAATTCAAGTACAAAGATAAGAAACTTTCTGCAAAAAGATCAAGCAAAATAGAGGCGATGGAAGGGACATCACAACAAGTGATTCCCATATTCTGGGGACAAGTATAATTTTTGGCGTATCAAGATGACAACAATTTTCAAAACCAGAAAATTGTACATGGATGGTGGTGGAGAACGGAATTTCGAACCAACAGCCACAAGCGGATCACACTCTGGAAGCATTGCAATTGAGAAATCAATGGGAGGAAGAATCAACTGTACGGTTAAAGGAATCCTCCATGGCTTTGAATTTGTCATGAATACCGGTGCTCAGCTTCTGCAGATCATCTTGCACCATTTCGAGACCTGCTTCCAAATCATCGAGCCTCTCCTTATTGTTGGTCATTGACTCGTTCCTGAGATTTTGAGTCAAGACCGGTTTTTGGTTTTCTAGCTGGAATAACGATCGGGTTGAAATGAAAAGAAAGAAAATGAAAAAATGTTTTTTTGTTGAACGTTGATTCAAGGAATGCAGTCAACGATGGAGAATAAAAAGAAAAAATAAATAAGTTTCTATTGATCGTTGATTCATGTAGAATACCATCAACAGAAACAAGAACGTGCTATGATACCAAGTTTCTTTTGAGTCTTTTATGTGTTTTGAGACCCTTTTTAGGTTGAAACACGTTTAGATGGAGTTTGAGGCATCATAAGTAAAGAATGGGAGCAAACGAACATATAGAGATACAAAACTATGCAGAGAGGTCTGAAGTTTGGTATTCGTTAAGACATTTCCCACCGATGGATCGAGATGAATTTTGGCCACAAACTAGGTCTTTGAGTTATCTTTCATTTGAAAGTGGTTTGAAATCGATCGAACGGTGCGATATAAATTTATGCTAGTTTTCGTGAATACTATTCAAACCGACCGGTTCATTAAAGCTGAAAAAAGAAATTTTGGTTTGTCCTATTTTGACTCGGTTTTGGAAGTGATTTCGACCAGAACGTGATTAGACCTATATACATATTGTATACTTATTTTTAGCCATCGTTTAGAAAAAACTTTCTATTATATTCATACTTTTATGATTTGTGCTTTGTAAGCTTGGGGAGACGAGTCTCTACATCTTTGGAGAAGATTTATGAAACCCTTTTGGATTTCTTATCTATTGATTATGAATTTTTCTTCATCTCTTTGCTTGTTTTCTGCTTCCATGGCTGAGTAGTTTCATAGTCAGAGCCGTGCCAAAAAGGCATTTGCCTCACCCCAATGAATATATATAATTTTGAAGCACATCATTTTTAAAAATTTATAGTGGTGTAGTGGTTAATGCTAAGTTAAAAGTTGGGTTTTTTAGGCTACAATCCCAAGTTCAAACCAACAACCTGCTAAGTTTTTTATTATTATTATATTGACACTTTAACAATTTTTAAAAAACTAGATTAAATTATTGTTAAAATATATAGAAAAATATATTTTTACTTTGCCTCAACCTCCTTAAAGCAAAAATATGTATAAAAAAAAATTTATTTTGCTCAACCTCTTTAAAGTCTTGGCACGGCACTGTTGATAGTTAGGTTTAGAGTTTCAAGAGAATTCTTGAATTATTGAATTAGATATAGAAAGGGAATGATCTTGTGGTTTTTTAATCTATTGTAGATCTCAGTGCTGAAACTTGATTAGCTACCTAGTTTCTGAGTTTAAGTTGTTTAACGCATCAAAAGTGTTTGTTTAAAAGCCTGAAAGAACATAGATGAGCAAAACGTCATTAGCCAACAAAAGCTGATGTTAAAGCTTTTTTTGAACAAATCAAACTCGAAGTTAATGATTGTCTAGAATTCTTTATTTAAACGACAGTTTATAATCTTAGGTTGTTAGACAAAGTAGTTGATACTACGACAGTGGATTGATTATACATTTGTGTTTTAAGTTTTAGAACGGTTCATAATCCATTCTCTGAATAATTGTTTGGTTCATGATCTATGAATTTCTGCGAATTGCTCTTGACCTAACGCTTGCTTTAATTGATATTTAACCGTCTTTAATTGTTATTTTTGTTTTGCATTACAACCAACAAGCATATCATTATCTTAGCTTATTTTCACTCATTACGAATCGTAGTGTAACCTTGAAACTTGTGGATTTGATCCTATCTATACTACTATGATTGTCTGTGCACTTGCAGTTGGTATATCATGGTTTTTACCCATTTTTAGACCATGATATAAGTGTTTTTATAGAGTCTTTTGGCTATTTTCGAGTCTATATAGAGTCTTTGCAGGTTCAGGTACAATTGAAGATAAATTGGAGATTTGGATGCATTTTGGAGCTTAATGGAATGAAGTCACGAAGTGATGAAGTCAAGACTGGAATTACACGCAAGGTGTCGATCGGCACCATGTAGTGTCGATCGACACCAGGTTTTCCAATTTCCAGAATCAAAAAGTTTCCATATTTTGAAGAAAATGAAATCTCCAAGACTTTTCCTAATCCTTTTGGGAATTGAAGACTCGTACATGGGCCTATAAATATAGTTTTTCAGCCATTGTTTAGGCATTATCTCATACTTTAAGAATCATAGAAGTTTAGGTTTTTGGAGAGAAGAATTTGACTCCATTAGAGCAAATTTGGAACTCCTTTATTATTCTATTGATTTCTTTTATGCTTTCTATTCAAGTTATGATTTCTGTTTCATTGATCATGTCTGAGTAGTTTGCTTGTTAGGTTTAGGGTTTTTCAAAGGTGATTAATGAATTGTTAGGTCGAATTAAATTGTTAGGATAAAATCATTAGAGTTCTTCATCTGGATTTGTGTTTAATGCTTATTCTAGCTTCGCGACCTAAAATCTGATCTTAGGTTAATTAATAGATGCGAGAGTATTATTGATTGCCTGGACTAATGTTAGATGAGCAAAATACCTATTCGCAAAGAGATTTGGTTTAGGGGTTTTGTGAACAATTGAACCTGAACTTTAATGCTTGTTTGAATTGTTAGAATTTGCAAAGAGATTTGGAATTCTAGGGTTTAGACATAGATAATCTTCGCAGCGAGAGTTGGTTGATTTTACATTAGTGATTCGAGTTCGAGAACAGTGCTTAATAATTCCTAACATTCGCCTAGACCTAGAATTTAGATCACCTGAGAATTTCCCTGAACCTAGCGTTTCGTCTCCTGAACTTACACCGTTTTTAATTGCTTTCTGTGTTTTAAATTACATCTTTCTACTTAGCTTAATTCGAAATTAGAAGTTCGTTGTGTGACTATCCCTTCTCTGTGGATTCGATCCCTAAGTACTACAACTGATCTCTTAATTTGAGAGAGTTGCTTTAGGGTAAATTTGACCTATACGAGTAGTCTTTTTTTGGGTTAAAATATGAGTGTATCAAAAGCAAAAATAGAATGATAAGAATCAACAAAGACAATTGTTTTCTGCTATGTTATATGGATCCAAGAGGTTTTGAAGAATTGCTTCATCAGATGGTTCCAATGCTTTCTCACAAGCACAATGTCTCCATTGTTCTTAGCTCGACCAAACTGAATCCATTCGAACCGGGTGATTCAGGATATGAGATGGGTAATGCTTCTTCTAAGATAACATGTGGAAGAAGGTAGATAAAACCTTCCTAAAAGGTCAAAAAAATGCAGTGGGCCTTGAAAACGTCGAGAAGGATGTGGGTCATCTTAGTAGCTTGTTAAGCAAGATCATGTGTTTTCCCCCCCAAGACACATGACCTTGCTAGCCAAGCATTACTGGTGTCTCGAGACTACCTCATCCGTTCCGATTCCTGCGGAAATATTGTTGCCAGATCATGGAATCTATGTAAACGATAAACAACAGGATGATGCATATTATCTGCAGATGATAATCGATTCTGACGGAAACAAATGGCCTAGCTACATTATAAACGATGTGTTCGGCACGTGCATCCATTCACTCTTGTGGATCCTGAAGATCAGAAATTTTTAGATTATGGGAGCTTCTTCTCCACTTAAAGTTTTCTACGAATGTTGTTTAGATTTTCTGCATTTGCTTCCCTTAAAGGACGTCTTTTTCAGTTGATAATTCGCCTTATATAATGAACATAATACATAGAGGGTTAGAATGTACCAAATGGTTAGTGATTGATATGCCACAAAGTTCTGAATTTGATCTTTAGAAAGCTCAGACATCTTCATCCATTGAAGTAGTTGATACATAGTCAGAAAATGCAAGATGTGCATCGTAAGTGCAGAAACCAATGCAACACACAATTTCTATGACTTGAGAAGGATGGATTTGGGGGACAAAAATCCATGAGCCTGTTTCAGAATTAAGACCGGGGATTCGATATGTGTCTTTGTGTGATAAGAGGAGGAGAAAATGAAATCAGTACGACTTCTTATGCGTTTCATATTCGAATGGTTTGGTTTAAATTAATAGACATGGGTGTTTTTGAAAGAGAATTTTCACCATTTCAACAAAAGCTTTTGAGGTATTGTATTATGAAGCTTGAAGATCAAATGGATCTTTGCTCTGATATCTCCGGTAGCGTTTTTATACCTACCCTATTGATGAAAATAAAATTATATATAGAGTCTATATATTTTTTTTCAATATGTAACATCTATTGTAAGATGATTCATACTTGGAATTTGCAAAGCTGTTACTTATTGAATTAATTCATAATGAGATATATAGAATTTTACACTAAAATGACGATATTCAGCTTAAACTGTATTTCTCTTCTCATTTGTTAAATTATCAGTTTTTATGCTCCTTCAAGCATCAGGCTATAGCTATGCAAATTTAATTTTGTTGAATGTTAATCTATTGATTTTCAAATTATATCAGGGATTCGAAGGACGCGTGTATAAGGCGCTACCATTGTTTTATCACACTGTTTACTGTGACTTGTGTTATACGCTACGACTAGTATTGTGTAGTTATTACCCAAACCGATTTTCTCGAAAACTGAACCTACAAGAAACAGATTTGTATAAGTGCAGCAATCAAACGGTTATTTGGCAGACATTATTTAACGGTTAAAATTTTTAATTTAAAACCTTAAACAACTTATGAATCTTTGACGTTATTCTGAACCATCACCATCCACTTGAACTTTGGACTTAAAACCTAAACCATAATCATAATCATATATTTCCAATTGTCAATTGATTATAAATTATGAACCCTTCAAAATCAACTTATGAACCCTTGAACCTAAACCATAATCATAATAATCATATATTCCCAATTGTCAACCAATTGATTTTGAACCCTTGAACCTAAAACATAAGCATAATCATATATTCCCAATTATTATTTAGCAAAATATATATATATATTCCCAATTGTCAACCAATTGATTTTGAACCACCATCATCATCCACTATATGAACCATAATCATATATTCCCAATTGTCAATCAATTATGAACCATCATATTCACTATATTAACCATAATCATATATTCCCAATTGTCAATTGACTGTACCCTATTGGGTCAAGGGTTATGATACCACATGAAGATTCAGAAGCTATTTTAGGTTTTAACTTAAAACCTAAAGCTTTTAAAACGTAAAAAAAAAAACAATTGGCTTTGGCTCACCGAGTGAAGCCAATCGACGTCCTCTACAAACACTTGGATGATAATGGTTCAGAATCAGATGTCGTGCTCACTGAACCTCCCTACATGGTTTTCAAGAGACTCACTGTTAAAAATTTGCAAGAGCTTCGTGGTTCTTAAACTCCTAGATATATTACAAGGCAAAGGCTTGCTTGAAATAAATACACGCTGAGACGCTCAGGAGACATCTAAGAAAACGCTTCTTCAGATGCTGAACAAGAAGAAGAAGCATTCTCTCAAGAAGAATCTGATGTCGTGGCTGGTTTGTTTTCGCCATAGCTAATGCACGGTGATGATGATCGTGAAGAAGCAATCGATCCCAGGGAAGACGAGAAGTTCTGGAAACGAAACGGATGGTTGTCTTGGAGAGACCGAAGAAGCGGCATAAAGAAGAAGATAGGTTAACTTGAAGTTTAAGGCAATGAAGGCAATGGGAGCAACGGAGGAAGATGATGTTGTATTTGGCTCTAGTGCTGAAGTGGACCTTGGTTCCCGAGTGGAATTTCAACTTGTAGAACAATTAAATTGTCCAGTCCCGGATCACAAAAACATGTTATATTATTTTTTTAGCAATAAGTAGAATCTTTTTGTTTGTTTTTAGATGTTTGAAGTCGCTTTATTAAATAGAGATGTTTGTTTGTAAAAATCTCACAGTAATAGTGAATGTAGTACCTTTCTAGGCACAGTTAAAAGTTTATTGTTGAGTATATAATATTGAATATGAATATGAATTGTATTGAGACCTTTGAGTAGATAGTACAAAGGGTATTTATACAAAATATAGAAGAGCATTAATAGAAAGTTAATATTTTGGATACTAAATGAGAGAATAATCTTAGCGATTGTGAGTGAGTAATTAAAAGGATGTGATATCTTAATTTGTTGTTCAAAATGACTCAAATCAGATACACAGCTGTAAAAGGCCAACTTTCGGAACGGGCACTGAACGTACACTGAACATTGCATATTCTCCTGATAAAATTTAGGACAAAGTAAACCATATATACACAATATCTTTGGAGACAATAATAGAGAAATGTAAGACGTTGAGAGAAGCAGCACCAGTGGTCTAGTGGTAGAATCAGGGCCGGCCCTGGGCTACAACTGGTAAAGCTCTAGCTTTAGGCGCCAAAATATGTTATATTGTATTTGGGCATCAAATTTACCTAAAACGTTTGGTAGTGCAGTGGTTGAACTCATCTGTACTAGCAATAGGTCAAAGGTTCCGAACCTCAGAAATGGAACTTTTGTGATTTTTTATATTTATGTTTTTAAAGGGCTAAACTTTTTTGCTTTTTTGTTTTAGGCAATCCACAACTTAGAGCCGGCACTGGGTAGAATAGTATCATGCTACGGTTGGTTGGGTCCTTCGCCCTACTCTGATTCCTCGGATGAGATTTGGCCTTGTGACGGAGCTCTCTTTTTGCTGTAGAAGGCTTTCCCGCTAATCTCAATGGATCGTCATTTTTTATTTTGCTTATAATTAGATACTAGGTCGTGGGCATTATGTTTTCTTTCATTTTTATTATAAATAACATTATTTAATATGTAGATGAATTAATAACTATAATCGTGTTCTGTATAATTGAATATAATCATATAATACGATAACCTAAATAATGTTTTTTTTGTTACAAATTTATTATTTTAAATAATATGTAGATCATGAACAAATAACTATAATCGTGTTCACTGAATATAATCATATAATAACATAAACTAAACAAACTAATACTAAAAGTCTAAAACCAAAGTTTATAATTTTAATATCTCTAAATCAAAACAAAAACATAAAACTAATCAAAACGTGGAGAATCTGACGCTCGATTTGGATTTTCGTTCGTACAACATTCCTGACTTCTTCTACACGATTTCTTCTGTTAAGCAACTCAGCCTTGAGTTATACTTTTTGGACTGATTTGCTGTATTAATTTCACATTACAAGAATATTTATACACATTATAGGGAGGCTTAGATGGACACAAAACTAACCTAAAGTGTAACACCCCGACCGCCCCTACCGGCGAGTCACCCATCCCTCCGTCGGGCTCGTGGGCCCCGCCCCTGTCCGACGGTCGGTGCGTTATTTTTCTCGTGGGCCCGACCGACTGTTTACTTGTCCCTGCAATCACCACGTGACCTTTTCCCGTGTTTTGACCTCACTCACACGGTTCCGCAGAGGACTTCCCGGAAGGTCACCCATCCTAGTCCTACTCCAGCATAAGCACGCTTAACTCTGGAGTTCTCTTAGGGTAAGTGACCGGAAAAGGTAAGTGCACTTTGATGACATAGGTAGCCAAATCAATCCATTTAAACTTATTCTAATGGGCCGGGCCCAGGTCGTTACAATTCTCCCCCACTTAACGGGAATTCGTCCCCGAATTCTGATCCCGCCAGTGTGAATCTTAACCCCCAAACCCCAAGACAGTCTCCTGGGACATAACCAGTTTGACTTCCCTTGGCTTTGATACCACTTGTAACACCCCGAGGTCACCCATCCTAGTCCTACTCCAGCATAAGCACGCTTAACTCTGGAGTTCTCTTAGGGTAAGTGACCGGAAAAGGTAAGTGCACATAGGTAGCCAAATCAATCCATTTAAACTTATTCTAATCCGTTACGTAAAGCCTTATCAAACTAGGGTTTGACCGTGTTGTTTCAAAATTTAGGTTCTTTGTCGATAACGTGATGGCAGGCGACGGCGGAAACGGAGACGCCCCCACCACCGTGGATCATCACCTCGGGGAAATCAAACGATAAGGAGATTCAATCAGCTCTCTGTCTGACCCGATCCTCCAACATATCCTCTCCTTAATTCCGACAAAATCGGCCATCGGAACTTGCATCCTGTCCAAACGATGGAGGCGTGTATGGTTCAATACACCTTCTCTCTCCTTTGATAGCAATAAACTGAGTGCTGATTCGATAAACAAAACCCTAGCTCGCTCCACGGCTCGCAAGATGGAGACTTTTCAGCTCTGTAGTAGCGTGAGCGAGACAGGTGGATCGAGTTCGCCATGTCCCGAAACGTGGAGAATCTGACGCTGGAATTGGATTTTCGTTCGTACAACATTCCTGATTTCTTGTACACGAATCCTTCTGTTAAGCAACTCAGCCTTGAGTTACACTCTTCTCCTGTGATTCCCGAATGCTCTGTTTCTTGGACATCACCGAAGCTAAACTAAACATTGCCTTTTGCCCGCTTGGAGAACTGAGTCTAGATGTTATCAAAGTAATGTTGCTAGAGATGCTAGAGAAGGTTCAGAATGTAGAGAAGCTTACTTTTGGAGAACTCTTTCTTCAGGTATGTAATTTGGATATTTAAATGTGATGTCTTACTCTCTATGTTGCAGAATCGCTTACTTTTGACCCACGTAGAATTAGTTGGTTGCATACATTAGGCTTTGTTTTTCAATTTAAGTCTATATATGTTAATTATATGCTCAATAGATAGATGTATGTAAAAAGCGACTCTGACTAATGATTCTTGTCTTACTATGCTTCAGCCCTTTTTGTTTCCTATTGAGATATTTATATGTGTGTTTTGGTATTCACTACCTGTTTGTTTGTGCTTTTCGTCAGAGGTTGTCTCTTCTCGTCGCGGCCCGACGTGTAACTCTTCCAGGCATCAAGGTCAAAGATTTGAAGCTTGAGACAACAATCTCTCCATTTGTAATGTTTGGCATAAACAGACTGCTACAATACTCACCTGAACTAAAGAAGCTAACAGCACACGTAATGGAATCTGGCACCGTACCGTTACCGATGGGGATATCGGTATATTTTCCATAACCCTCTCTTTTATTTTTCTAGACCATATAGTTTTATAATAACCCGAGCTACTTTTGAGTTTGTAGAACATTGCCTATGGGAAGGTACAGCCAAAGAATGTAAATTATTTCATGGAACAAATGCTTAAAAGCACCAAGACATTGGAGAAGATGGTCGTAAGGTTGGCTTGCTCTATGGATGAAAGAGGTTTTGAAGAATTGCTTCATCAGATGGTTCCAGTGCTTTCCCACAAGCACAATGTCTCCATTGTTGTTAGCTCAACCAAAACGGATCCATTCCAACCGGGAGCTTCAGGATACGAGATGGGTAATACTACTTCTCACACAACCCGTGGACTAAGGCTGATAAAACCTTCCGGAAAGGGAGGAAGGCAGATAAAACTTTCCCAAAAGCAACTGGAAATGCAGAGGACCATGGTTCGTGGGCGTGGAAAACCTCGTGGGTCATCTTAGTAGGTTGTTAAAGAGTGTTTATTATCTCTTCTACCTCTTTTCAAACTTCCTTAACCAACTTTTCAAACTATATGACCCAAAAATCATATCATGTATTACTTTTCAGCGTTTTAATAGCAACCCCTTTTTGTTCAATTCCATTTAGTAACCATAATTTGAGTTACCCCTCTGATTTTGCTTTTAATGAGTTAGTACATTTCCATGTAGTAACCATAATTTGAATTATCCCTCTGATTTTGCTTTGATGCATGAGACTCTGTTTTAGTTATTTCAAAATTTTAGGTAATGCAAAGTTTTAGTAGTTAGCGTTTTGTGTTATCGCGCGGGTTTTGTGTTATATACTTTACTCTTTGTCTAAATAATATCTTACGATTTGGTATTCTCAAATTGGGATTCTTTGTGTAATGTTTTTTTTTTTTTTTGAACCTTTCTTTGTGTAATGTTTGTCTTTCATATTGTTTCAATAATATCTCTAGGTGACTCTTCGATGGTATGATCTTAACTGATATTTTACGTCAAATCTCAGTTTTTCTATTTCTTTATTTTGTAGGAATAGTTTTTTTTTTTGGATAAAAAATGGAATAGTTAGGAAATAATAATGGAATTTTTTGAATTTTTTTTTAATTTGAATTTGTTTTTTTTTATAATTTCAAACCTTGATATTTGCAATTAATGAATTAGTAACCATAATTTGAGTAATCCTCTGATTTTGCTTTGATGTATCATGTATGAGACTCTGTTTTAGTATTTCAAAAAATTAGGTAATGCAAAGTTTTAGTAGTTAGCGATTTAGGTATCATTGGACCATCTAGATTTTAAATATATGATCATATAATTGAAAAACATTAATAGATTAGTATCCTAACTTAATTTCTATCCAATTCTAATTTATGCAGAATTTGACCATAATTACTAATAATCTATACTATAAAAGTTGTTCAACTCTCTTCCACAGAGACAGAGTGACACGTAAGCATAAGAGAGAGTGACACGTGTCATTAAAAAAAAAATCCCGACTTCTTGCCTTCTACTCTTCTAGCCTTCTCGACTTCTACCGTTATCTCTGATCTGAACTCAGCCTGAACTATAAATTTATCCCACCTCCCGACTATTGCCTCTCACCAATAATTCCATTTGCCTTTATTTTACCTCTCCCTTCAGCAACTTAATTTCCGCACGGCTTCACAGAAAGTGCATATTCCAATTTTTCGGCTAAAGGTTTGTGTTTCTCCTTCGATTCACAAACTTATGCTGGATGTTTGCTTTGGTTCTATGGTCATTGAAAAATGGGTTTCTTTCGATTATGCTTTTTGCCAATAAGATCTCAATGTTGAACACTCAGATCACATCTTTTGAATTAGAATCCCGGGAAAATTTAGCATTTTCATGTTGACAATCATTAGTATATTCCGTTCATTTCAATTTCAGTGGTGGAAGATTTGGGATGTAATTGTGTGCGAATAAATTTGACAAATCTTTTCATATAAACCAATTAATTCCAACTGAAGTGATGGCGTGTGTGATTGAAGAGTTCCTACCAAATGGTGAAAAGCTCCCTGATGTAATCAACAAGACTAATGTAAAGAAAAAGAAGGATCTTGTTCTTCATTTATTTCAACGCTTACTCGGCTCTGTAACTCCTTGATTTTTCTCCCAGAAATCAAATACTGGAATTCATGTTTGAGAAGAGACCAAGACCGTCTATACGACCACACAAATCCATATCAGATCAAATTGAAAGATTTCATGGACAGCACACACATTCAAGTTCCAAGTAAGCACATATCTCACTCATTCTACCTGTTATAGAAATTGATTCCATATTTCTTCATGCATTATGACATTTGGAAAAGAAACAAAACAATTTCCTCTAAAACATATAAATTTGTGCTCATCACAAGAAATCTTCTCTAGAGCATGTAAATTTGTATTGAATATTTTCAGAGCACGCGTTGCATATATATCATTTCCCCATTTTGTTATCTTTCGAATGTGATGCTAATGCTTAATGTGAAAATTTTGTTTCATTCTTTGGCAGGTATGAAGAGTACATTGACTATCTATATCCAGAAGAATCTCAGCCAACGAATCTCAAGATTCTTGAAGCAGCCTCTAGGTGGAATAAGGAGAAGATTGATGCTTCTGAGGATTACAATTAAAATTCTTATAGCAAAACAGTGAGTCGTTGTTTTGTATTTTCACTTTGAGTTCTATTTACATCGTCACTCATCTGTTTTGGTTTAGCAGTAATCTTTTAAATTTTCTTTCCAAGACTCAATCTGATATATTTACCTTCTTGGTTTTGGTTCGAGCTTTCTAGAATAATATATAGGACAAAGCTTCACAACGTATCTTAAAGGAAGCACATCGCTGATTTTTGTAGTAGGTTTTTAGCTATGCTCTGTTTTATGTCCTCTCTCTCTTTCATTCCTCTTTGGGTTGTTTTGTGTGGAACTTTTGCTTTCAATTACACAAAAAAATAGCAGGAGGTGATCAATGACTTACGTTTGCTTGATGCATCTAACGAGGAGAGTACTTCCCTGTCACACAACCCTAGCATTGAACCTTCAGGTAATAGACAAAAGGCCCATGTGCAAAATAATATTAACATTACTAACAACAGATTATCTTCTGTCCAATGGTGTTACAAGTCATATATATATAATCACCTGTGATCAACATCTGCTGGATTGGAAAAACTAACTTTCCTCAAATGCACAACTATACCATGCCTTGAAGAAAAAATTGGAATAATTTTAACATGACCCTTCTTACATATGAGCGAAGAAAGTTGTCTTCAGTTTTCTCTGTGGCAAGTTATTTCATCATCTATGGTGAAATTACAACGACAATAATTTCAAAGTCTGTTTTAACACATGTTGCCTCTGCAGGAACTACCAACGCTCTTTTTAAATCATTGTCCCGAAATTACTTGTAACCACTATACCATTGAAATTTTCTGTTTCGAGTGTCAAGTTAACCAAGTGAATGATTAGTGATTTCAAATGCACCAACACACAAGGTCTTGGTATACTGTTTTGGCTAACTTGAGGCTAAACTAGCAAAATGATATATATCGTTCGTTACCTCCAACAAAGTGCTCCGGTTTTGTCACTTGGTCCGCATGTAAAGAGAGAGAGAGAGAGAGTTCTATCCCACTACCTTAAATATTATAATTGCATCACCAAGAAAGTTTTTGCCAAGAACCTACAAGTATCTTATTCATGAGTTGTAAGCTAGAATTTAACAGAAAGATACTCAAACCAAACAAAAATTATTTAAGCAACTGTTAAATTGTACTCTTTCTGTTCTCTTGTATAAGATTTTTTGGACCAACAGTACGTAGATTAAGAAATATAAATGTTTATCTTCTTTACTAAAAAAAAACTTAATTCTTCAATACAAATTAATCAACCAATTAAAATGATATAAAATACAATTGCTCAAATAAATATAATATGTGCTTATAAATGAAAAAAAAAGGTGAAACAAAATTTTATTCCTAGAACATTTTAAATATTTGAGTAATTATGATTACAATTAGGTTTAGCCATTTAGGTTCTGGTCAAAATATTTAGGTTTTGGGTATTTTGGTAGTATGGTAGTACCAGGGGCGGAGGCAGGAAGGGTGGAGGGGGGTCAGCTGACCCCACCAATTTTTTAAAAATAGTTATTTTTTTTAGTTAAAAATATCATGACCCCATTATTTTTTATTGTTTGACCCCATAAAACAATTTTAAAAACATTAAAAACAAAAATTTAATTAAATTGGGTAATTAATTTTATTTGGGCTCATATTTTTATTTTGATATTGGGCTTAATTTGAACTTAAACCCATTTTACATGAATAATTATGGATCTCAATCAATTTTTAGCTAACAAAACATAAAAAAAAAACTAATTAAAAAAGTTTTTCTTCCCTTTTGTTAGTTTTTATAAACTTTACGTTTTCCCAACTTTTCCGTTAGCATTTATACATTTTTCTCAAATTTTCGTCTGTTTTTTGTTGATCAGATGAATTTTTATTTTTTTTACAATTTATAAATTATAATTCTTATGTATTTTCTGCCCCTGGTAGAAAAAACTTTTGGCTCCGCCACTGGGTAGTACGATCCATTTGTGTATTCTTTTTACTGGGTTGAGCTTGTTTCGATTTCATCCGGTTTATATCGGTTTTAGATATCCAAATCAAAAAAAAAAAATTGAAATATCTAAAAAAACTAGAAAAATGTTTCGATTTAAATTAAATTTAGTTAAATTTTGTAAAATATTTTTAATTTTGACAAATATAAGTAAAGTTTTTCGATATTTTGGGTATTCCATTTGTTTTTGTCTAAATATAACTAAAATATTCGGTTTATTATTGTAATTTTAGATATTTTAACTAAATATAACTAAAATATTTAAATATAAATTTGTATGGGGTATTTTGGATATCTATTTGATTCTCCGTTCAGTTCTGGTTTTTTAATATAAAAATTTAGCATCCATTCAAATATTTTATGTCATTTTCAGTTTTAATCGGTGCCTTCCAATTCGGTTATGTTCGGTTTGATTTTTAGGTTCCAGATAATTTTCCCATGCCTAATTATTATGGTGGAATGATGATTTTGTTGCTGACACATTACATACTTGACTATCTCTTTGATATTCCAAAGAATAATTGTTGCTTGAAACCAAAAGATTTTTGTCAATGAACGTATATATAAAGTATAGAAACACAAAATGCAATAGATACTGGTGCTGAAGATCTACAAGACATTGTATCTTTGGGGAACTTTTGCTTATATAAAGGATTGAAAGGTGTATAATTTGTTCTAACATTCGAATCATAACAAATCTTATTGGTTTATTGTCAAAATATTGCCTAAGAAACACATACCTAAATACAATTTTGGGTTATACCATGGAATTTTTCCTTCACCTTATGTAACAAAAGGTTATTCTCTATCAATATTTTAAAATATCATAATACTAAAAAAATAGATTTTCGAAGTTGATGTAAAATGTCTGAGGTTTTAAACATAATAACCCTGCACCAAAAACATATAACAATATAATATATTGTAAATAAAATCTGCACGTAGTGTGGGTACTCTCCTAATTTATGTAAAGAGGAGACGATTCATGTGTCCAAAGTTGATGAATATCATTGAATATTACTAACATGCATTTCTTTTCATAGTTGAACCTTTATTCCTCCATCAACAGCGATTCTTGACATCCCTGTTTGTTCAATGCGTAACAAAGTTAGTATCTACTTAACAATGCTCAGAATCAATCTTCATCCTCAAAAAATAATGCTCATTATCAATAATAAAATAAATCACATTTCAAGTATAACTCAACTTAAATTCTTCTGTAAGAACATTGAACAATGATTTAATTAGCAAAGAGCACTTATCTTTCTGAAAAAAACCATGTACATAAACTGCAGAGTGTCGATAATCAACAATCAACTGATCATCGGATTTCAGCTGAGCATGATTATTAAAAAAAAAACGCAAGTTTATAGAAAAATTTAGTTCAAAAAAAAAAAAGTTTATACAAAACTGGCATAACAGTAAATATCCGTGGAGGAAGAGGGCAGTTACGGAAAAAAGAGAAGTAACGGTAACAACTAACTATAAAGCATCTCTTCGTCTTCTTCTTCTTCGCTTCACATCTTCTTTGCTTCTTGCGTTCTTGTTTCTCTCTCTACCCGATATTCATTTCATCACTGCAAAATCTTCTTTCTTCTCTCCGATCAATCGAGTCTCATCATCTACCTAATTAAGAAGAAGCCATGGAAGATCACTCTGTTTCGTCTGAAGATGATGATGATCTAATCGAACCAGTAGACGAGGTGATAATCTCATATTATCTGAATATGATGATCAACAACCGCAAATCCTGGCCTAACCACTTCCTCCGAGACTTAGAAGCACACGTGTACAACCTGAATCCATGGAGCTTCTTCAACACTCAGAACCCTTACTACTACGTGTTCGTCAAACGCCGAACAGAGGCTTGCGGTAAAACCGACGGATCCGAATCGGGTTGCTGGAGAGTCATGGGCCGTGATAAACTGATCAAGACTGAGGAGACCGGGAAGATTCTAGGGTTCAAGAAGATCCTCAAGTTCTGTGATAAGGAGAAGAAACGATCAGAAGAAGAAGAAGAGGATCAGAGAATCTGGGTGATGGAAGAGTATAGGCTCGTCAGTAAATGGAAGCAAGATCAAGTGATTTGCAAGATTCGTCTTCTGCTCCAACCCGAGGTTACTTCCTTGCTCGCCAAGCATTTCTCCTCCTTGATAATATCTCCGTTTTCTCAGAGACGTTTGATGCCGAGGTGGGATTTTTGTGTGCGGAACGAACCAAAGGATGAAACAATCACATTCTATCTGAAGATGTTGCTCGCTGATAATCGAAGCGATTGGCGTAGCCGTTTCCTGCGAAGCGAGCAAGTGTACGGTGTGGAGCCATGGAGGATTGTGGGTCCTCTTCATACATCTTTCGTCCTACACGAGGGACACTACTTCTTAGTTAACAAGACAGAGACATGTGGTAGAACCGATAGATGCGATGGCGGCTGCTGGAGGATGATAAGGCGTGATAAAGTGATCATCTCGAAGTGGACCAAAAAGGTTCTTGGTTTCAAGAGGTTTTACAAGTTCTGTCACAGCGAGAAACCAACATTTGCAAAACCGGTTTTCAAGGTGGTCTGGGAAGATGGGAAGTTTGAAGAAGATGAGGTTGATGTGACCTGGGTAATGGAAGAGTATAGGGTTGCTAAGAAGAGGATGCAAGGTAAAGTGATTTGCAGGATTAGGCTTCTCTTCCCAGTCCCACTAGATTACTTGATTCGATATGCAGAAGTATAGGCTTGCTAAAAGGAGGAACTTTACTCTGGAGATTGTATATTCGATATATGTTTTTAGGGGTTCTCATGTAGATCTAAACGCATATTCCAGATTCTGTTTCTATTTCGTTTCTCTCTTTAAAATGTATATACAATTGGTGATGATTGATGAGTCTCTGCTTTGGTTTCTTCTGTACAGTTTCTTAATACCTTTTGTTGTATTCTTTTCTGGTAAATGGCTTTCGATTTATCTTTAAAACAATTGTTGCGATCAAAACAGTACAATTAGAAACCTAAGCAGAATTTTTGGCAGCAAACGGTACCAATGCGAGTGTTAGGCAGCCAAGCTTGGAGCAGTTCAGAAGCCAAAGAGAGGTACCTTGGTCGATAAGAGGATGCTCTGTTTCTGATAGTTTGATCAATGTGGCTTTGAAGATTTGGGTTTTACTTCTGCGAGCTGATGAGTGGTCAAAAACAATAATATCAATCAACAGTGTTTGTCTGCCTGATCAGAGAGTATTAAGTGTTCCAATCATACACAAGACAACATATACAAACACAATCTAGGAAAGAGCCGTCTCTGTGCTCATATAAGCCTATTTGATCAAGCAATGAGTTATCATATTTGAGCAGCTGAGAGAAGTGGTCAAAAACAACAATATCAATCAACAGTGTTTGTCTCTGTGCTCATATAAGCCCCAAATCGTAACGCAAAGTTCTATCTCTTGATCTATGAACAAATGATGTTTCTTTTCATGATTCAGATTCGAAACTTTCTTCTAGATAACTAAGTAAACCCCCATTGATATCTGATTTCTTACTCATACAACACTTTTAAAGGAAGAGACTCTGAGGTGAGAATGATACCTAGAATCTGGGCTCGAAGTGTTGAAAAGTCCTTGAACCAACTTCACCACGTCGCTTACTACATCGAGGAAGTACTTGGCATGCGAATATCTCTGCAGTGTTGTCGTTATGCTCTCAAACATCTTTTCGTCTGATATGTCTTCACAAAGCGGTGCCTTCCCTTCTTCAACCATTCTGCTAAGAACTTTCCCGGTGAAAACACCTTTCTTTGCTTACTACCTATTAGTCCAAAGATATCAGTTTAGCTCTATGTAAAAACCAGACAATCTAAGGATTGCTTCGACTCAATGAAATGAGCCAGGGATATTATAAATCATAGAAGATTTGGAGTTGTTATAAAGATATTATTTTAGCTCTATTTTAAAACCAGACTATATGGGTTCGCTCATCAACATAAAATGGGGTGAAGAAAGCGTAATACCTGAGGCTTAACTTCGACGATTTGGTGGCCTCTGTTAACAACGACTGGTTCATTCACAACAACGGTTTCTAGATGGTCCAGTAGTACCTTCACTTGACAAGAGCCAAAGTCTGGGTCTGCATCTTGGTGATGCTACACCAAAGCACTTTCACTTGCTTCTATATTAGATCCATCGGTAGTCTCTGTATATAGGTTCCACAATTTTCTCCCATTCAAGGTCATCAGAAAAGCCGCTTGTTTCCCATTCAGATGACTTATACCAAAGATTGTCCTTTAAAGTTTCACGACACTATCAGAAATAAGATAAACCATCAACGTACCTTGTGAAGCAACCGTGTTCAGACGTTATTTCAAGATTCTCACTCAAAGAAACTTCCCCCTCCCACTAAATATGGTATTTTCAGGAACCCTACATAGTGTCTTTAACGCAGACATAACTTCAGCAGACATATCGAGATCTTGTATTCAAGAAATATAGCTCTCTTGTTCGATCTGAAACCAAAACCCCAACCCTCTCCAATCCTGAGAAAGAAAACAATATGCTACATCATGTGTGCCAATGTAGTGGTAGCGTTTTCTAATGTCGTTGTTGCTTCTCAAAATCAAAGATGGTAATGGCAGAATATATCAACAGCATCAACGTCCCAAGGATTAACCTTAATCCCCCCACTTCAAGAAGGTAAGCAACCAATGAACTCAGACAGAACAACTGTGGTTTGTGTGTGGAGAATCATCACTTTCTCGCAGAGACTTATCCATGTTAGGAGTTCCTTACTTCCTTGCCATGGCATAATAGGCAGACTTTTAAAGCCACCGGCTCATAATCTTGGCTAGAGCGGATGAAACAAGTCCTATACACAAGAAAAATACAATCAAGTGACATGTTTAATCGACTTTGTTGAAAGCAATGAATCAACTAAGTTATTTATGAATTAACATAAAAATCAAACAGAAACCCATAAAACCAGTCATCGAGCCAGAAATTCCCAAAACTTCACAATTCTAAAATTTCACAAAAGCAGCGAATTCAGCTCATCATTTCACAATCAACAAGTGATTCTCCAAGTTCAATTTTAGATTCACAAAATTTGAAAATGCCTGAGTAAGAGATGGTCTTCCGAACCCATTGCCCTTTTTCTCTACTTCTGCTTTCGGTAGCAGACGCAAACCCACGAACCCATTTCCCATCAGATCGATTGAGAGAGAGAGAGAGATCAAACGGAAAGACGCAGAAGAACCATAACTTCTGAGACAAGAGCTTCCTCGCCGAGGAATCTCCACACAAATGAAACACGGATACAGAGCGTGAAGCGTAATCACGGCGAATTCGCAAATAAATCTACCGGAGGCCGGAGAGGCCGATTTCTCATGAAACGCAAACCACGGCGAATAAGATTTTGATTCAAAGAAGAAACCTCTGTTTCGTTCTCTTCATTAGTACATTAAGGTAAGAAAACGGCGACGTATTAGCGATCGGTTCTTTAAGATAGGAAACGATGGCGTTTTGGGGATTAGTTCATTGAGTTACAAAACGACGAACATTTCTGCATTTGAAGCTGTTTACTTTCGTCCCACATCGGTAAAGTAGAGAGAATCTGTGAAGTTTATATATCGGAGAAACGATGGTTATCGTCACGACCTTACTTGAACAGGATCTGTTCTATAGGCTCGTACCTCTGTATCCTTGATTTCTAAGGAGACAGGCCCTTAAACCTGGTTGATGAATCATGGCCGTGCGATCTGAGTGTGATTAACGGCTACGATTCTCCTCGGAGTCTCCGCGCTGTAGAGGATCGCTATCCGGTTAGGTCTAACCTCTCCGGAGTGGTCGCACGGTTGTCTGACAGGCTATCTTTTTTTTCCTTTTTAGCCCTCTCAACTTTTGGTTTCTTATTTTTTCACCCCATAACTTTTTATTTGCCAATCCAAGAATCTGTTTCTCTTCACCGTTCCAAATTCCACCTTTTCTTTTTTACCTTTGGCGTTGTGTTCTTCATATTTTTCTTCACCGACCATGAATCCTACTCAAATTAGATCGAATCAGTCCCATAAACTCCATTTCGAAAAGAACAAAATTTAAGATACTTTAAAAGGGAAAATTTTACACACATTGCTTTTCCCAAAGATTAGATGCTAAAATCCATCCACGTCTCCTTCTCCTCCTCTGGCGTTATGTTCTTCCTATTGTTTCATATTTCCATTCACTGGAATCAGATCGAACCAGTCCCTCCCAATCCCATAAAGTGCACTTGAAAAGAACAAAATTTAGGTCTTTTCGCTTTTCTTCTGAGAATTTTGTTTTTCCCTTTGTTATTCTCTTGAATTCTGAAGACCTGATAATTGTATCATAGTTTTGAGTTCTGTATCCTATTAATTTCAAACTCATTAAGACGATCTTGGATTAAAAGTGATGTAGATGGTTATGTTTGGGTGAATTCTGCGGTTTTTAATGACTT
Organism: Alliaria petiolata; assembly: GCA_020283515.1. Classification (NCBI taxonomy): domain Eukaryota; kingdom Viridiplantae; phylum Streptophyta; class Magnoliopsida; order Brassicales; family Brassicaceae; genus Alliaria; species Alliaria petiolata. The sequence goes on from JAHZTW010000001.1 coordinate 88,337,204, forward strand.
ATACAACCTCTCTGAGGCAAGTTAGGCAATGATTTTAAAAGAATGATCTTTTTCCCCCTGTTTAGGTTAAATATGACATGTTGTCTCTACAATTACTGAAACTTGGAGGATTTGGTTTGGTGTTTATGTCTTCTTGCAAAACATTGAAGCTTATAGCTCGTAAGTTGAGAGGATTGTGAGACTCAGTTTTCTAGCTTAGAGTATTAAAGATTATAAATAATATATAAACTGAAAGATTTGTCACAAGCAGCACCAGTGGTCTAGTGGTAGAATAGTACCCTGCCACGGTACAGACCCGGGTTCGATTCCCGGCTGGTGCATTTCGAGCTGTGAAGAAATTGGCTTTAGCGTTGGTTGGGTCCTTCGCACTACTCTGTTCCTTACGGACGAGATTTGGCCTTGTTACTGAGCTCTCTTTTTTTTTTAGTTTTAAATGCAGTTGATAAACCAAAAAGACCACCATTTGATATTTCTTCCTTCTTATCTCAGAAAAATTAGGGTTTTTCCAATTAGTGGATTTGGAGAGCGCACGTGACCTGGTCATGGGTTTACTTAATTTAGATCGTGAGCTAATTATCCCACATCGGATAATTACTCCCTAAAACACAGTTGTTGATTTTTCAAGTAGTAACACAGCTCGTGGGACATGGTGGCTTGGGGCAAAAAGATTAAAGCTTTGATTGATTCTAAGTTTCTAATGTTGTATTTTCTGGCAAAAACGCTAAATTTAACAGTTTTGCCTTGTGCTATCGTGATATCCTAACAGGTTTTTCGATAATGATGTTGCAATCTTCGACACTGCTCATGGTTACAAAATCGAATCCACGACTCTGTCCTGTGTCACTGTGTCAGCAAAATCTTGAACGATTTGAGCGAGAGTCGCGCTGTCTACAATATAAGGCAAGTTCCCAAAAGTAGAGCATAGTGTTAATGAGGGCAGGAGGATTAAGATAACAGTTTTTTCCTCCTATCCTCTTCCAATTTGACGGTGATGGTCTCCGGCAGGACCTTGAATCGCCTAGAGCCGTCGCTTGAGGAGATCAAGAGAGGTTTGGAGGTGAAAAGTGGAATCTGAGGAGTGTTTAGTTAGATGAGTGGTTGCAGCGAAGAAGCAGGGAAGTGTTACTGTTGAAAAGGCCATTTCTCTCAGGACAGAAAGACAGAGATTGGCTTTATGACAAGAGACGATTCTAATAAACATGAGGCAACTTCGAAATATCGTCAAAATTAGACAACTGCCTATGAAGTGTTAACAATACCTTATTGGTGCAATTGTTGAAAGCAGTGGTATCTGAGCGAATGTGTGATTGATTGTTTCGTCAGCAGCACGACATCTTTGGCACGTTGGATCCATATGAACACCTTTTGTTGATAAACATGTATAACTAAACACGTTGTTACTGACGGAAAAGTATGAGAAAGATTTATAAAATAATTAAAGAGCATTTAGAATTAAACACGTTGTTTCTTTTGTATGAGATCGCTTAATGCTATATATATGATTTTGAAATACAATAGACAAATTCGGTAAGCAATTCGCTTTTTTCATCTTAAGATGGTTAAGATGAAAATGCTATTTTGAAGTTATCATGGTTTAGGAATGATCAATTGATATATGTGAGCTTTGTGTTCAATAAAAGAGCTTAAGAGGAGGAATAGCAGTAAGTTTTCTCTAAATAACACCAACTTTTATCAACCAAAGAGTAGAACACAAATTTAATTGAAAAATCATATGATAAACATCAAAAATCCTACAACAATTACAATCACATTAACTAGAAAACCAACTAGCTCGACTCTTCGTCAGCTGTTGAATCTTAAGACTAACCGTACGGAGAAACCAGTCTCGTGATCGAAGACTTTGCATATCCTGGAACAAACCAAAAACTTTTCCAGGGCGGAACATCTAACGATGTGGGTGTACTTGTCGGAATATCAAACACACCACAATTGTTTTTTTAAAAATAATTAAAATGACCTTCACTTGGGAATAGATCATCATCACCGAAACAGATTGAATCACTCTTGATTCCCCAACCATTAATATCTTTGATCGGAGGTTCTATTGTGACCCCATAACCAAATATCAACATCTCACCTCCAAGAGAAGCGACTCTCACCCAACTACCACTTTCAACATTCATCTCATAGATGTTAAAGGAACGCTCATCATCTGTGGTTCCTATGAAACATACAACGATCAAAACCTTTCCTGACATTGTAATCACTAGGCTCATAAGATGCGAATCAATGTGAAACGGATGGTTACGATAGGGGTTTCCTTGTACGACTTCTTCACGCAAATCCGAAGATAAATCAAGAATCTTGATGCATCTATCAAACGTATACACATAAAGCTTTTCATCTTTATACGCCATGTACTCACATTCTATGTCTTGATGACTCCACCAAGAATCATCTCCTTTCTTGTATGAGAACAAGTAGCCTTGTTTGCTACTCCAAGCTACAACATAATCTTTTGTTCTCTCGTTTATCCACATACAAGAAGCCGGTTTTTTGGGGGGAGAATATCGCCACACACCTTGAGAAGCATGTTCTGAATAAATAGGTGGAAGATAGATCCTCTCGCGAGTAAACACGTTCTGAAGATAGATGCCCTTTAAACGAGCATCTCTAACAAGGAGCCAATTGCTGCAAATAGCCATAACATGCGTCTTAAATAACTCGAGCTCGGGATGTCCGATCTCGTAAATGTTGTCTTCTCCGGGATCGAACAAGAAAGTAGAATCCTCGTCGAACAAAACTCGCCATGGATACAAAAGAGGTCGCACAAAGGTTGTCGAAACGGTATACCAGTTTGAGCAAACAGTTCTTGATCGATGGAAATCTTTAGAGGTTAAGCCTTCTAGGATCGATCGCAAAATATTCGGACAAAGATTGGACCAATCAGAACAAGGAGTTTCAGACATTGTTGTTGTTGGGCTTTTCAAGCCCATGTTCAACTCCCCTATTAGTATAATATTGTCCGCTTTGCGCCCATATGACAAAGCCCGCACGGATTTGTTTTTTGGCCTCCTTCCCAAAAGGCATCATACTAATCAGAGTTGGACATTACTTATATATTAGACAATTACTGTCTAAACTTCCGATGTGGGACTTGGATTGATATCCCAACAATCTTCCCCTCAAGCCAAGGACCACATGAACCCTTAGCTTCCAACCTTTCACGAAACCTGGCACCCATCTTATACCGCCGTACTCACCAACGGAACTCTTCACCTAACCCTTGCTGCACCGCTAGGAAGACTTTCGACACAAGGCACCGGCACCCTTAATCGCAAGGTTACTTTGAGGGATCTCCTTCCACAACGAACATCCGGCCCAACCCACTTCTCCAGGTCTACCTTTTAAGAACATGACTCTGCTACCACTTGTTGGGCTTTTCAAGTCCATGTCCAACTCCCCCATTAGTATGATATTGTCCGCTTTGGGCTCAGGTGGCAAAGCCCGCACGGATTTGTCTTTGGGCTCCTTCCCAAAAGGCCTCATACTAATTGGAGTTGGACATTACTTATATATTAGACAATTACTGTCTAAACTTCCGATGTGTGACTTGGATTGATATCGCAACAATCCTCCCCTCAAGCCAAGTACCACACAAACCCTTGGCCTCCAACCTTCCGCGAAACCTGGCACCTTCTTGTACCGCCGTACTCACCAACGGAATTCTTCACCTAACTCTTGCAACCCTTGCTGCACCGTTAGGAAGACTTTCGATACAAGGCACCGGCACCCTTAATCGCAAGGTTGCCTTGAGGGATCTCCTCCCACAACGAACATCCTGCCCAACCCACTTCTCCAGGTCTACCTTTTAAGAACCTGAGCTCTGATACCACTTGTTGGGCTTTTCAAGCCCATGTCCAACTCCCCCATTAGTATGATATTGTCCGCTTTGGGCCCATGTACGGATTTGTTTTTGGGCTCTTTCCCAAAAGGCCTCATACTAATTGGAGTTGGACATTACTTATATATTAGACAATTACTGTCCAAACTTCCGATGTGAGACTTGGATTGATATCGCAACAATCCTCCCCTCAAGCCAAGTACCACACAAACCCTTGGCCTCCAACCTTCCGCGAAACCTGGCACCTTCTTGTACGGTCGTACTCACCAACGGAATTCTTCACCTAACTCTTGCAACCCTTGCTGCACCGTTAGGAAGACTTTCGATACAAGGCACCGGCACCCTTAATCGCAAGGTTGCCTTGAGGGATCTCCTCCCACAACGAACATCCTGCCCAACCCACTTCTCCAGGTCTACCTTTTAAGAACCTGAGCTCTGATACCACTTGTTGGGCTTTTCAAGCCCATGTCCAACTCCCCCATTAGTATGATATTGTCCGCTTTGGGCCCATGTACGGATTTGTTTTTGGGCTCTTTCCCAAAAGGCCTCATACTAATTGGAGTTGGACATTACTTATATATTAGACAATTACTGTCCAAACTTCCGATGTGAGACTTGGATTGATATCGCAACAATCCTCCCCTCAAGCCAAGTACCACACAAACCCTTGGCCTCCAACCTTCCGCGAAACCTGGCACCTTCTTGTACGGTCGTACTCACCAACGGAATTCTTCACCTAACTCTTGCAACCCTTGCTGCACCGTTAGGAAGACTTTCGATACAAGGCACCGGCACCCTTAATCGCAAGGTTGCCTTGAGGGATCTCCTCCCACAACGAACATCCTGCCCAACCCACTTCTCCAGGTCTACCTTTTAAGAACCTGAGCTCTGATACCACTTGTTGGGCTTTTCAAGCCCATGTCCAACTCCCCCATTAGTATGATATTGTCCGCTTTGGGCCCATGTACGGATTTGTTTTTGGGCTCTTTCCCAAAAGGCCTCATACTAATTGGAGTTGGACATTACTTATATATTAGACAATTACTGTCCAAACTTCCGATGTGAGACTTGGATTGATATCGCAACAATCCTCCCCTCAAGCCAAGTACCACACAAACCCTTGGCCTCCAACCTTCCGCGAAACCTGGCACCTTCTTGTACGGTCGTACTCACCAACGGAATTCTTCACCTAACTCTTGCAACCCTTGCTGCACCGTTAGGAAGACTTTCGATACAAGGCACCGGCACCCTTAATCGCAAGGTTGCCTTGAGGGATCTCCTCCCACAACGAACATCCTGCCCAACCCACTTCTCCAGGTCTACCTTTTAAGAACCTGAGCTCTGATACCACTTGTTGGGCTTTTCAAGCCCATGTCCAACTCCCCCATTAGTATGATATTGTCCGCTTTGGGCCCATGTACGGATTTGTTTTTGGGCTCTTTCCCAAAAGGCCTCATACTAATTGGAGTTGGACATTACTTATATATTAGACAATTACTGTCCAAACTTCCGATGTGAGACTTGGATTGATATCGCAACAATCCTCCCCTCAAGCCAAGTACCACACAAACCCTTGGCCTCCAACCTTCCGCGAAACCTGGCACCTTCTTGTACGGTCGTACTCACCAACGGAATTCTTCACCTAACTCTTGCAACCCTTGCTGCACCGTTAGGAAGACTTTCGATACAAGGCACCGGCACCCTTAATCGCAAGGTTGCCTTGAGGGATCTCCTCCCACAACGAACATCCTGCCCAACCCACTTCTCCAGGTCTACCTTTTAAGAACCTGAGCTCTGATACCACTTGTTGGGCTTTTCAAGCCCATGTCCAACTCCCCCATTAGTATGATATTGTCCGCTTTGGGCCCATGTACGGATTTGTTTTTGGGCTCTTTCCCAAAAGGCCTCATACTAATTGGAGTTGGACATTACTTATATATTAGACAATTACTGTCCAAACTTCCGATGTGAGACTTGGATTGATATCGCAACAATCCTCCCCTCAAGCCAAGTACCACACAAACCCTTGGCCTCCAACCTTCCGCGAAACCTGGCACCTTCTTGTACGGTCGTACTCACCAACGGAATTCTTCACCTAACTCTTGCAACCCTTGCTGCACCGTTAGGAAGACTTTCGATACAAGGCACCGGCACCCTTAATCGCAAGGTTGCCTTGAGGGATCTCCTCCCACAACGAACATCCTGCCCAACCCACTTCTCCAGGTCTACCTTTTAAGAACCTGAGCTCTGATACCACTTGTTGGGCTTTTCAAGCCCATGTCCAACTCCCCCATTAGTATGATATTGTCCGCTTTGGGCCCATGTACGGATTTGTTTTTGGGCTCTTTCCCAAAAGGCCTCATACTAATTGGAGTTGGACATTACTTATATATTAGACAATTACTGTCCAAACTTCCGATGTGAGACTTGGATTGATATCGCAACAATCCTCCCCTCAAGCCAAGTACCACACAAACCCTTGGCCTCCAACCTTCCGCGAAACCTGGCACCTTCTTGTACGGTCGTACTCACCAACGGAATTCTTCACCTAACTCTTGCAACCCTTGCTGCACCGTTAGGAAGACTTTCGATACAAGGCACCGGCACCCTTAATCGCAAGGTTGCCTTGAGGGATCTCCTCCCACAACGAACATCCTGCCCAACCCACTTCTCTAGGTCCACTTTTTAGAACATGTCTCTGATACCACTTGTTGGGCTTTTCAAGCACATGTCCAACTCCCCCATTAGTATGATATTGTCCGCTTTGGGCTCCGGTGGCAAAGCCCGCACGGATTTGTCTTTGGACTCCTTCCCAAAAGGCCTCATACTAATTGGAGTTGGACATTATTTATATATTAGACAATTACTGTCTAAACTTCCGATGTGGGACTTGGATTGATATCGCAACAGTTGTTTCTACTCAAATCAATTTGATTTCTGGAACTTGGGAGTACGTACCTACCAAGATAATATTAATGGAAATTAGGGTTTCCTTTTGAACCAAAACAAATACTATTAATGGACCAAGTCTAATCAATGGGCTGAGCCCATATTAATAACCATTTTTTTGTTAGGGAAATACCAAAGGATGGATATAAATAATATGGAAATTAAGTTTTCTCAGCCGCTTTATCTCTTTTACTATTGATATTACAAAGTCCTTTTTAACCTTTATTTTTCAATTATTTACCAAAACTGTTTTCTTTCTCTTTTTCATATTGTCGACAATGAAAAAAGATGAAGGTATAAGATTGATGAAGATGGTGACAATAGTGATGTACAACGATGACGAAGATCGCGTCGGTGGTCATGAATACGACGGCGCCGGTGGTCATGACGACGACAGTGCTGATGGTCATGATGACGACGGACGACACCGGCGACGGACGGCAATGGCAACGGACGACACCGGCGAGGTCGTTGGACGTCACCGACGGACAACAACGGTGATGGTGATTGATGATAACGCCAGTAATACTAACGCCGGCGGCGGTGACACTGATGTCAATAATGCTGATATGATAATTAAGTCAACACGATAATTTTCCGTGGATAACTTGTTTAACATGTATTTTTACATGGATAATTGACTTAACATGTATGTTAAATAATTGATAAAATAAGCGTTTTTAACAATATGTATTTTATATGAAATGATAACAAAGTTAACATGATAATTTTTTATAAATAACTGGGTTAACATATAATTTACACGGATAACTGGTTTAACATATATGATGGATAACTTATTTAACATGTAATTTTCATAATATGCTAACTTGTTTAACATGGTAATTACATAATAACAGTGTAGGCGTGCATTATTTAGCCTTCGATGAACAGTGTTGTCGTGTTGTGAATAGTATTGACGGTAAATTGTGAACAGTGTTGTCGGAAATTAACGACGCCAACAGAGTTTTCGTGTCAATGGCATTTTAAGTAAATATGTTAAATAAATAAGGACTTTTTCGGATTAATTTTTGTTTCTCTCTCCTACTTACCTAATTTTGAATTATATTTGTCTATTTACTTAATTAACTAGTCAACTGATGATATACATTAATATCACCCTTTTTGTTATTACAGTTCATATAAAATATAAAACTATAAGAGGAGAAAGATTAACAGATAGCACCAGTAGTCTAGTGGTACAATAATACACTGTCACGACTGTGACTCGGATTTGATGCCCAGGTTGTTCCTTCGCAATCTTGTGATCCCTTGTGGATGAGAAATAGTCATGTGAACCTTTTTTGTAGTGGTAAAGACGAGAACCTTTTTTGTGGAATCCTCTGATTTTTTTTTTTTTTTTTGTTTTTGACTGCAAATGCTTCATGTATTAAATCAAAGTCCGAAGAAGTTGGGTTCAAGAACCAGCCACTCCGGGGTAACTGAGTCTTCATGGGAAAAAACCAAACCACGGGCTTGAGCACTCTTAGCGAGTCGATCAGCTCGTACATTCAAAACACGCGGATAAAAGCTAAGGAAAATATATGAAAGCTAGATCGAAGATACTCGAATTCTTCTAATTCCGTTGATAAAGCTGACCATTCTTCTTTTTCCTCTAACAGTTTCACTAATTGGAGGCAATCTGTCTCAAAAGCCATTTGTGTGAGTTGTAGAGAAAAAATAGATTTCATTGCCCAGAGAAGTGCTTCAAATTCAGCGTGGAGGGGAGAGGGAACCCTTTCTTTTGCGTAAAGCCACACTACACGGCTGCCATCCTCGAATTCTAAGAGCAGACCTCCTCCCATCGTTTCTCGGTCCCTTACCTAAGAAGCATCTACTTGACACTTTGAGTATCGGGGGCCTTCCGTACCTTGCGGTTGCTGAGGGTTTGGTGCTGGAGGAGAGCAATGGGGTTCGTCTGGTTCTGCTACTAATTGCGCAATTTTCCAGGATTCTGCTTCCTGTCTGTCTAACTCTAGAGTATCTGAAGGTAGGATATCTTTGTTGTTGAAAACCTTCTCGTTTCTGGCCTTCCAGATGTACCATAATAGCCAAGGGAACACCTCCAGAGATGTTTCAGCCACTTCTTGATCTTTTGCTCGGCCGAGAAGGACAACAAAGTTTTGAGTTACTGCCGTACACGGGAACTCTCCCAGATCTGGTGGTATAGCACTCAGTGCCCATGTTTGAAAGGCTGGTGGGCACTCAAATAGAACATGGTTTATCGTCTCATCCTCTGACCCACACCTTAGACACTGTCGCTCTAACCCACAATGTCGGTTTACTAGTTTGCTCTTTGTAGCCATACAACCCGAAATCACCTGCCACATGAAATGTTTTAACTTTCGAGAAGTCTTTACCGACCAAATCTTATTCTTTAGCGGGTTAAAACTTGGCTCTAAAACTTGTGGCAAACCCTCTGAATCTTTCAGGAGAAGAGCCAAATCATACCCTGTTTTCACGGAGTACATTCCGGATTTGGAATAGGTCCAACAGAAACTGTCCGGTTTATATGCCCTGCTTGGTCGGATACTTAAAATATGCCTTATCTCCTCTCCCAAAGAGCTGGTGCAGAACGTCTCTCCGCCATTCTGACGTTACCGGATCTATCAAATGGTGTACATACAAGTCAGAATCTATCCCTACCCCAAGACCCACCACTGGTCTGGGTGGACAGATCGGTAACCACTTATCGTACCACACTTTTGTACTTATCCGGAGTTTATCGATCTTCTTAAGCCTTCTTGCAGGAGCTCTCTACTTGCTATAATATTGCGCCAACTGTAGGAGGGGTTATTGGCCTTTCCAACTTCCAAGGGGAAAGAGTGTTGATAGTATCGTGCTTTCAGATGCCGCACCAGCAGGAAAGATGGGTAGTGGATTAGGCACCAAAGCTGTTTAGCCAGAAGGGCTAGATTAAAGCATTTCAAATCCCCTGAATCCCAAATCCCCTTTTTCCTGGCTTACGCATATTTTCTCCCACGCTATCCAATGTAAACCTCTATTCTCTTGTTTTTTACTCCACCAAAATTTAGATATGGCTCCTTTTAACTTAGTGAGAATAGCTTGAGGGAGAAGGAAGCATGACATGACATAAGTGGGTAACGCCTGTGCTACCGACTTAATCAGAACTTCTTTCCCCCCTTTCGATAATAACTTTGCAGACCAAGCATTGATATGATTGCTGTGTCTATCTTGTATAAACGCAAAAGCTTGTTTCTTGGAGCCATAAATCTTTTTGGGTAGACCTAGATACATTCCGATACATCCTTCTTTCGAAATGCCTAGCGTACGTTTAAGCTCAGCCTTTGTCCCTTGTTCCACTTTATTCCCAAACAAAACTGATGATTTAGCACAGTTTAGTTGTTGTCCCGAAGCAATCCTATAGCAATTAATAATCTTCATCAACTCTTCACATTCAGTCTTTTCAGCCTTACAGAAGAAAAGATTGTCGTCTGCAAACAGTAAATGCGAGATTGGAGGACACATCTGGGCTACCTTAAGACCAGTGATGCGTCCCTCCGCCTCTGCTCCTTTTACTTGTGCTATTAGAGCCTCTGTGAGGATTATAAACATGAATGGTGACAGAGGGTCCCCCTGTCTAAGGCCTCTTGAAGGCTGTATATGGCCTTTCGCTTCTCCATTGAGAAGGACTTTATATGTCACAGATGATATGCACCATTTAATCCACGTCACCCATTTCTCAGCAAAGCCCATTTTCAGCATCAAAGCTTCAAGGAAACTTCATTCCACCCGATTATAAGCTTTACTCATATCCGTTTTGATGGCTATAAACTTTGATTTGCACATCGGGTTTGTTCTTAATGCATGGAACACTTCGTGGGCCACGAGGATATTATCTGTTATGAGTCGACGAGCTACGAAAGCTGATTGTGTCTCCGAAATTAGTTTCGGGAGAAATCTTTTGAGTCTCTTGCTCAAGATTTTGGAGATGATTTTATAGCAAACGTTACAGAGACTGATAGGCCTGAATTCCGTCATTTCTACAGGTCTGGCTGTCTTTGGGATCAAACATATATTTGTCTGGTTTAGTCTGGGATCAAAACTATCTGTTGCGAAGAAATCATGGACAATATCAATGATATCTTTTGTCGTGACCTCCCAAAACTTCTGGTAGAAAAGACTGGTCATTCCATCCGGTCCCGGGGCTTTTTCCGGGTTAATCTCAAAAGGGCTTTCTAATTTCTTCATCAGACGGTCTCCTTGTAAGAGAATCATTTATAGTTGGCGTAACTTTCGCGGTAACAAACCGGAGAGCTTCGTCAAAATCTTGAGGTTGCGACGAAGTAAAAAGGAGTTGGAAATACTCTGTTGCCACTTTTTCTAGACCCTGTTCTGTTTCCACCCAAACTTCCGCCGAATTTTTAAGTTTTGTGATCCTATTTCTGGCTCTTCTCTATTTCGTAGTGGCATGAAAGAATTTTGTGTTCCTATCCCTTTCCTTAAGCCAGTTTGCTCGGCTCTTCTGTTTCCAGTAAAGTTCTTCCTCCTGGAAAGCTGAACAGAGGTTCCACTTTAAAATAAGCTGTTCATCAGAGGACACAGAGTCATCTTGCTGGGATAAATCCAGCTTCTCTTTTAACTCTTCAATCTTTTTAATTGAATTCGAAGGGTTTAGACGTTTCCACTTTGATAAGGCTTTCCGACAGTTTCCTATTTTAGCATGCAAGTCAGGTGTTCTCGAGACGTCTGAGATTCCCCAACCCTTGATGATCGTCTCAAGCAGACCTTCCTTCCCCAACCATCGCTTATCAAATTTAAAGTTCCTCTTTACCCTACCCATTCGAGATTGAATTCGAGCCAAGACCGGACGGTGGTCGGAACCCCATAACTTTAAATACTCCACAAACGTGTGAGAAAAACATTGATGCCAATCTTCATTGCCTATAACACGGTCGAGCTTACATCAAACTCTTCCATTCCTCCTATTGCCTACCCATGAGAAGGAATTGCCTTTAGCTGGGAATTCCACCATACCACAATCTTCAAGCATCATATTAAAGGGAATAAAAGATGCATCTGGACGTTTCCTCCCTCCTCTTTTCTCATGGTGCCCGGTGATCTCGTTGAAATTCCCAATCATAAACCAAGGACCCGATCTCGCTATACTCAACTGCGTTAAACGTTCCCAAACTAATTCGCGGTACTCAATGACCGGATCTCCATAAACAAATGTCATAAATACCTTCTGTCCTTCTATCACTGCTTCGATATCAATCCAACGATTATTTGAGGACAGAATCTTAACATTAAAAGAATCCAAATAAAAAAGTGCTAGTCCACCGCTTGTACCTTCCGGATCCACAGTGAACAATTTATTATAACCAAAATCAAATTGAAAGTCTTTCAAAAAGGAAAAATAATTTTTTGTTTCAGAAAGAAAAAGAAAAGAAGGCAAAAAACAACGGTGCAGCTCTCGAAGGTGTTGTTTGGTCAGATAAGCGCCTGCACCTTGACAATTCCATGAAATTGTATTCATATTCTCTTACTGGGTGGTTTTTGGGACCCCACCGAACCTGAAACAGCAGACTTCTTCTTACTTAATGCAGAAGGAAACACCTCATTTTGAGAGAGATTTAATTTACGAGAAGGAGCGGTTATAATACCCGGTCCTTGTCTTTGCTTGGGTGAAGCCCTTCCTCTGATACCACTAATTAGCTTCGCAGCACCTCTGCCTATGACCTTTGGGCTCTTCGAGACACGTTTCTTTCCCCCTGATGTCATCGGAGCAAGTTTGTCTAGCGCTTTGTTGGACTTAAGCACCTCACGACCCTGATTCTCGTTTCCCTCCAATGACGTCTTTTTTCCTTTTTCTTTTTCTGGGGAAGGAGATGGAGAAGGTTTTAGCTGTGAGATAGCATCAATCTTTGTTGCCCCCTGATCTAAATCTTCTCCCAGTAAATCATCCTCTGCTAATTCCTCCTCATCCATAAAATAATCCTCCTCCTCCATAGCCATTTTCTCATATTCTTCCAGTTCTTCGTTAGTTAGGAGTGGGGTAGTATCCTCCCCCATCGCTTGCGGATCAAACTCCTCATCCTCCTCCATTTGCTCCGAATCCACCTGGAATTTTTCTTTGTCAATCAGGGATTTTTCTTTGTCACTCGATCGTGTTGCCGAGGTTGGAGTATCCTGAGGCAACGACTCACGGATTACCACTGTTCCATATTTCTTAAGAAAGCCGTAATGCACCAGCTGCTTTGTTTGGTTCACTGGGGCTTCCATGTGAGCTTTCCCCTTAAGTCGCCGAAGTTTTTCTTCCTCTGTTTAGTTTTGATGCACAACCATTCTTCCCGTTGTCTGAACACCATTGATGTTTAGTCCAGAGATCTGTTCTGAGATAGTTCTTTGTGAATCAGGCATAACATTCGAGTTCTCTGTTACCGGTGGTTGAGCCTTACGGAATGAGTGACGAGGCAACTCCTCCTTCTTATTCTCACCTGCTTTCGGTCGCCATACAACATTCTGGAAATCTTTCTCATTTTTCCATGGATGTTTCTCGTATCTACACTTGTGATACGGACGATAACTCTCGCGATCTCGCGGAATGGCTTATGATATTGGTTGTTCAAGTCTCTTCCAAACTTCAGAATTTCGATGTTGTCGTTTTTCACTGAGGTTGGATCGCAGATCCCGTCCTCTGTTTGGTCTCTCTTCCTCTAAACGCTCAGAATTAGAAGCCAGCCGACTGATTTTCCTCGAATGGAAATCATAATCACGCCTTTCCTCTTTCCCTCGCGAGAAATCTCTGTTCCTTGCGTGATGGATGGCCTCTCTCTGCTCCTCCCTCGGGGGGGATCTTATTCTCTTAAGAGAATCATGAGCCGAATGGGTCATCTCTTTGGTGGAATAGTGCTTACTTGCATGTGTGTCCGAGAAACTTGGGGATTTTCTTCTCCGAGAATTCTCCCATCGGGTTTCTAGAAAGCTTTCTCTGTTCCTCCGTCAGAACCAGACAGGAACTGTGGCGACCCAACCCGATAATCCTAACCAAGCCGACCGTCCCGAGTCTAACTCTAACCAGATTCCAGACTTAGCATATTTTTCAGATTTTTCTTAAACTTAAACAACGCATTCGATTCATAAAAAAAACCCATTCTCATTGCATAATAATTCCAATTCAGATATAACAAAGGTTCATAAACAGAAAGCTAACTTAGCCGAATTCGTTCTAAGTCATAACAGAAATGTCAAAGCCAGATAATCCGAACAAGTCTTAATAAAATAAAACCCTCAAACCCAGTCCTAATCCACTTCTTTCTTCACTGCCTTCAAGTCCGCCTTCAAGACTAAACGTCCCAGATAACATCTTTACCTGCACACTCCACACATAAGAGAGGCATAAGCATTATCACAAATGCTTAGTGAGTACGGTCATCCCGTACCACCAGCCAATACCAGAAAACGCAATCAAGCAACAGTTATATAATTCGCATTAACCCTTAGCAAGCAAGCACATAAAACAGAATCACGGTTCTATGATCATCTCAACTACTTGTGAATTTCCTCACGGCCTCGGTATGTCCTCTAACGTCCTGATGGTCCTCTCAGACTGACCATCCGTTTGCGGATGATACGCAGTACTCATGTGTACCTTCGTCCCAAACTCTTCATGAAATTCTTTCCAGAATCGTGAAGTAAACTTCGGATCACGATCAGACACAATGCTCACTGGCACGCCATGGAGTCTCATGATCTCATCGACATATAACTCCACCAGCTTAGCCACTCCATCTGTCTTTTTCATAGGTAAGAAATGAGCAGACTTGGTCAGCCGGTCCACAATGACCCAAATCGCGTCATGCTTATTCTTAGTCGTCGGTAAACCCATCACAAAGTCCATTGTGATCATATCCCATTTCCATTCCGGCATTGGTAATGTTTGCAACAAACCACTCGGAAACTGGTTCTCAGCCTTAATCAACTGGCATGTCGGACAACTAGCCACCCACTTGGCCACGTCCCGCTTCATCCCGACCCAATGATAGTACCTTTTCAGGTCGCGGTACATCTTGGTCATTCCCGGATGAACAGAAAACCTAGACTGATGTGCTTCCTTAAGGATCTCTTCCTTTAACTCTTTCACGTTAGGAACACACACTCGGCCATTCAACACAATCGTCCCATTGTTTGAAGTTTGATACTCGGTCTTGTCAGCCTTTGACATCTTAATCAGATTCTCATCATCATCTTGAGCTAACCGGATCCTAGTTAACAAGTCAGCCTGATCCGCAGCTCCCAAACCCAACGGTTCCGTATCCTCAGTCAGAACGTTCAGCCTTAACGTCCTTAGGAGATTCACAACTCCTTCCACGTCTTTCGCAGACGATACACTAGCCCGTCTCCGGCTTAATGCATCAGCAACGAGATTAGCCTTACCCGGATGATAAGCTATCTCCAGATCGTAGTCAGCGACTAACTCCATCCATCTCCGTTGCCTCAGATTCAGTTCAGGTTGAGTGAAGATGTACTTCAAACTCTTATGATCGGTAAACACCTGAACCTTCCCACCATACAAGTAAGATCGCCATATCTTTAACGCAAAGACTAAAGCCGCCATCTCCAAGTCATGAGTAGGATAATTCACCTCATGCTTCTTTAGCTGCCTTGACGCATAGGCAATCACATTCCCGTGCTGCATTAGGACACAACCTAGTCCCTTACCAGACGCGTCTGTGTAGACCGCGTATGGTTCATCCGGCTCAGGTAGAGCCAACACTGGTGCACTTGTAAGCATCCCTTTCAGCTTCGAGAAACACTCCTCACACTCAGCTGTCCATACGAACTCAATGTCCTTCCCGGTCAAGCGTGTCATCGGCTGAGCCATACTTGCAAAGCCTTTAACAAAACGCCTGTAGTAGCGAGCCAACCCCAGAAAACTTCTTATCTCCGTCGCATTCTCAGGTCTCAGCCAATCCGCAATGGCCTTGATCTTTTCAGGATCCACGGACACTCCCTTGTCCGAAACAATGTGACCCAAGAACCCAATGTGCCGTTGCCAAAAGCTATACTTGCTCAGCTTGGCAAACAACTTCTGCTCTCGCAACTTCTCCATAACAATCCGCAAATGCTTCTCATGATCTTCCGGATTCTTCGAGTACACTAAGATGTCGTCTATGAAAATAATCACAAACTCGACAAAGTATTCTCTGAACACGCCATTCATCAACTTCATGAATGCAGCTGGCGCATTCGTCAAACCAAACGGCATGACCACAAACTCGTAATGACCATACCTAGTCCGAAAGGCAGTCTTCCGAACGTCCGGTTCATCTATCGGTATCTGATGGTACCCAGAAGCCAAATCAATCTTAGAGAACCAAGTAGCACCCCTAAGCTGGTCCAACAACTCATCTATCCTTGGAAGTGGATACTTGTTCTTCACAGTAACACGGTTAAACCCTCGGTAGTCGATGCAAAGCCGGAAGCTTCCATCCTTCTTCTTTACGAACAGAACAGGTGCGCCCCATGGTGAACTGCTTGGCCTTACAAATCCCTTATCTAGAAGATCAGAAAGTTGCTTCTTTAGTTCAGCCATCTCGGCCGGAGCCATACGGTAAGGTGCCTTAGACACAGGAGCAGTTCCCGGCTCAAGTTCAATCGTGAACGGATCTGAACGAGCCGGTGGCATTCCCGACAAAGCTTGGAAAACATCCTCAAACTCTTGTACCACTGGAATGTCCCCTAACTCCGCGTCTGGTCCAACCTCAATTGAAGATATCATCGCCAGATAAGCTTCACACCCTTTCTCTAACATTTTCTCCGCTTGTATTACCGACATAACCAAGCTACCAGAAGTCGGTCTCACTCCTTGGTAAACAAGAATTTGGCCATCCCTCTCGAACTCCACCCTGCCTCGGTGACAATCCAGATGCGCCTTATGCTTACCGAGCCAATCCATTCCGAGGATGACATCGTAAGACTTCACCTCGCAAATCACTAAGTTCGCTGGCATATTGACCTCGCCAATCCATACAGCAATGTTGCGAACGGTCCTTAGTGAGAACATCACTTGGCCTCCAGACGCCCTCACTAGTCCGAACTCTTCCCCGAGTTCCTTCTGGAATCCTCCTTTCCCAATCATCCCTGGGTTAACAAAACAATGACTCGCTCCGGAGTCGAACAGAACATGGGTTTCCACCTCACCCATTAATAAGGTCCCTACACATTCAATCCTTAGAATGCTAAGACACTTAACAGAACACGCAGACACAAACAAACACAGAAAACGTAAGTACTAAAACTTACCAGTGATCGGTCGAGAAGTGGTCGGATCTCCAGTCCCATCTGCGGTCGCTGCATACACCCTTGGCATGATGGCTTGCCTCTTAGTCGGTTGCGCCAGCACATCTCCTGCACGCTTAGACTGAGTGGCCGCCTGCCCAACTGCTCTGGACCTCGGACAATCCCGCTTGTAATGTCCCGGCTCTCCGCAACCGAAACACACAACGGACGTGTTACCTCCATCCGACACTCTCACCAACCTCGAGTCTGGCTCAGGGCAATCACGAACCCTATGCTCCAAGCTACCACAACGGTGACAAGCTCCAGATGCACGTCTACACACGCCAACATGCACCTTTCCGCAAGACCCACACACGCTGCGGTTCCCACTCGACTTAGCCGGAACATTCTTCCCAAACTTGCGGTTTTGTCCTCCAGACACTTGGCCACTCCTGGCCGCGGTACCAGCCTTAGACAAGGCCTCCTCGGCTTGTCCAGTCTCCAACAAAGCCGCTTTCTCAACAAGCTCTGTGACCGTCGCATAGTCACGCACCAGACAACCATTACGCAGCTCGACCCTTAGTCCGCTCATGAACCTTCGGATCAGCTTCTCTTTAGTATCATGGTCACGTCCCACATACTTGCGTAACAGGTTGAACTCAGTCTCATACTGCCGAACCGTCTTGGTCCCTTGGCGCAGATACAGAAACTCAGCCTCCAACTGATTGTAAGCTTCCTGCAGAAAGTACTTACTTTGGAACACCGCAGAAAACGTCTCATACGAACAATTCGGATTCACCAAACGTCTCGTGGTCCCTTTCCACCAGGTATGCGCAGTACCCTCCAGGTAATGCACAGCTATGTCCCGCTTATACTCCTCAGGACATCGGATAGACCCGAAGTTCCTCTCAAGCCTCATCCTCCACTCATCAGCCTCAATCGGCGCAGTTCCTCCAGCAAGGAACTTGGTTCCCAACTTTGCCATATGATCCAGAACCTTAAGGTAAGACGGAATCGCCACGACCTGACCCGCTTCCTCCACAGCCACGTTCCCAACATTCGGATCCACCACTTGTGGTGCCACGGCCGGTACCACTCCCGGTACAGGCGCAACCACTTGTGGTGCCACGGCCGGTACCACTCCCGGTACAGGCACAACCACCGGTAAACGCTCCAACACTTGAGCTAGCAATCCCAGCACAGCCTCTAGCCTGTCTAGAACAGCACCCGCAGCATTCCCAGCCACGTTCATAGCAGCCGCGTTCGCAGCAGCAGCAGCCGCAGCCTCGGCCGCCGCAGCAGCCTCAATCTCATGCTGGTTCCCAACCGCATCCTCAGTTCCCGAACTCCCCGAGTTCACAGCACCATTCAACCTTGCAGCCCTAGTCCTTCTCGGAGCCATCTGCAAGTCAAAACAGAACATGTTAGCCTGAAGCTAACACCAGACAAGAGTTCCAAACTCCACAGAAAACAACAGACCGCGAGACTCGGCAGTGAAAGGTGGATATTTCTAACCCCAACAATGCAAATGAACTATCCTAGAATCGACCATGCTCTGATACCAGCTGCGGCGACCCAACTTGATAATCCTAACCAGGCCGACCGTCCCGAGTTTAACTCTAACCAGATTCCAGACTTAGCATATTTTTCAGATTTTTCTTAAACTTAAACTACGCATTCGATTCATAAAAAAACCCATTCTCATTGCATAATAATTTCAATTCAGATATAACAAAGGTTCATAAACAGAAAGCTAACTTAGCCGAATTCGTTCTAAGTCATAACAGAAATGCCAAAGCCAGATAATCCGAACAAGTCTTAATAAAATAAAACCCCCAAACCCAATCCTAATCCACTTCTTTCTTCACTGCCTTCAAGTCCGCCTTCAAGACTAAACGTCCCGGATAACATCTTTACCTGCACACTCCACACATAAGAGAGGCATAAGCATTATCACAAATGCTTAGTGAGTACGGTCATCCCGTACCACCAGCCAATACCAGAAAACGCAATCAAGCAACAGTTATATAATTCGCATTAACCCTTAGCAAGCAAGCACATAAAACAGAATCACGGTTCTATGATCATCTCAACTACTTGTGAATTTCCTCACGGCCTCGGTTCTACTCAAGCGAGAATCACACATCCCCTTGAGCTAGCAACTCGATCCGAACATTCACACAGCTAGTTAGACACCACGTATAAACCACGGTATCCAATACCAATCACAGAAACACATTGACCTTGCTAAGCATACACTAACTTACACAAGCAATCAATGAAAACCAGATAACCTAGCAATCCTACGGTTCCAGATCAGCTACAGTCACGCACTCACCTTAGCATCGAATTAACGAGGAAATGGCGAGGAAATCATAAAACGTTGGTAATTCGTCGCAAAGAGCGAGGAAAATAAGTCGTTGTAAATTCGTCGTAAATTCCAACGACTTAACAAGGAATTAGCGACGAAACTAATTTTCGTCGCTAATTCGTCGTAAATTTACGAGGAATTAGCGACAAAACATTTTTGACGTGGAATCCTCGGAATTTCGTCGTTAATTTCCAACGAATTACAGAGGAAATTTTTCGAAGTAAAATAACGACGTATTAGAGAGGAAAATAAGTTAGATAAAAACGTGTTTTACTTTTTTTTTTGCCACGAAATATTCGTTGGTAATTCGTTGGTAATTCGTTGGTAATTCGATGTAAAGATATTTTGCCACGAATTATTCCTTGTTAATTCGTTGGTAATTCATTGGTAATTCGATGTAAAAAAAAGGGGGTCTATATATAGAAGCAAACACTTCATTATCAAAACTACAAAAACAAAAACAAACACTTCTCTCTCTCAAAAAAACACTTCTTAAACACTTTTCCAATATATTTCTTTTTCCAGAAAAACAAAATCTCTTATATACCCAAAAAAATATGTCAATATACGAAATACGAATTTGGATGTATAATCGTAAAGATTCGGAGGGATCGCTGACGAGGGAGTTTCAAGATGGGCTAGAAGGATTCATGTATCAGGCGGGAAGTTTGCAAATTACCGTTGAAAGTGGTATGATGTACTGTCCTTGTCAAAAATGCATGAATAGGAAATTTATTAGTATCTCAAAAGTGTGGCCGCATCTATTAAATAGAGGGTTTTTTCCACACTACTATATTTGGTATAATCATGGAGAAGGGCATGGGAAAAATGATGCTAGTAGTAGCGGTAATAACCAAGCAGTTAATGTTGATGCTGAGTCAAATAATGTGCATCAAGTTGATGATCATGCTGAATATGGTGATCATGATAGGATTCATGAGATGGTTACAGATGCATTTCATGAAAACACGGGTACATTTCTAGCTGCTGGTCATGATAGTAATATCTACGACGAGGAACCCAATTTAGATGCCAAAAGATTTTATGATATGTTAGATGCTGCAAATCAGCCACTCTACGATGGATGTAGAGGTCACTCTAAATTGTCGTTGGCAGCTAGGATGATGACCATTAAAACTGATCATAACTTAGGTGAGGTTTGCATGGATGATTGGGCTAATTTGATTAAGGAGATTTTGCCCGAAGATAATTTAGCCGCTGAGAGTTACTATGAGATACAAAAGCTGGTATTTAGTATTGGGTTACCTTCTGAGATGATAGACGTTTGTGTAGACAATTGCATGATTTATTGGAAAGATGATGACAAGTTGCAGGAGTGTCGTTTTTGCCATAAGCCACGATATAAACCGCAAGGTGCTGGTCGTAATAGGGTGTCGTACCAAAGGGTGTGGTATCTTCCAATAACTGATAGGTTGAAAAGACGGTATCACTCGGAAAGGACTGCTGCATCCATGAGATGGCATGCTGAGCATTTGCAGACAGATGGGGGAGGTCAATCATCCGTCAGATGCAAAAGCGTGGAAACATTTTAAGACGGTACACCCCAACTTTGCTAGAGAGAAACGGAATGTATATCTTGGTCTTTGCACAGATGGATTTAGTCCATTTGGTATGTCTGGTAGGTAATATTCTTTATGGCCAGTAATCTTAACGCCTTACAACCTTCCCCCAGACATGTGCATGCAAAGAGAATTTCTATTCATGAGTATATTAGTCCCTGGTCCCAAGCATCCGAAGCGATCCCTTGATGTGTTTTTGCAGCCTTTAATAGCGGAGTTGAAGGAGTTGTGGTTTAATGGGGTTCGTACGTATGATATTTCGAGGAAGAAAATTTTTACGATGCGGGCGGTTCTTATGTGAACAATAAGCGACTTTCCCGCATACGGGATGCTATCAGGGTGGACTACGCATGGGCGGTTGTCTTGTCCTTATTGTCTCAATCGAACAGAAGCATTTCAATTGAAGTACGGTAGAAAAACAAGTTGGTTTGATTGTCACCGCCGATTTCTACCCTTGTCGCATCCATACCGAAGAAACAAGCGGTTATTTAGAAAGAACAAAGTTGTCCGTGTTCCTCCTCCTGTATATGTATCCGGGGCAGATTTAGAAGCGCAAATTGATCATTACGGTGCACAGCAAACACTCTTCCGAGGTGGAAATTGGCACAGTACAACGAATATGCCAGATGGATATGGGAAGCATCACAATTGGCATAAGAAAAGTATTTTCTGGGAGCTTCCGTATTGGAAAGATCATCTGCTTAGGCACAATCTCGATGTTATGCACATTGAGAAAAACTTTTTTGATAACATCATGCATACAGTGCTAAACGTAAAGGGGAGAACCAAAGACAGCGTCAAATCAAGACAGGGCTTGCTTGAACTTTGTTCGAGGAATGAGTTGCATCTTTCAATATTGATCTCCCAATGCAACAAGATCATTGCTATGATATTCTTCAACCATATGAGAGTACCAACGATATTCTTCTAATAGATCCGCAAAATAGGGAGGTTGAAGATCTCCCAGACGATACTACTGAAGAAGAAGAAGAGCCGGAGTTTGAAGAAAGTGATTCACCAGATGAAGAACGTGAATCAGATGTATCGGAAAATGAATCTGATGGTGATCTATAAAATCCATGTAATTTACGCTATATATATTTTATTTGTAATTTGCATCATGAACTCCTTGCTTTAAAATCTTAAGTTTTATATAAATTCGAATGATAACGTTCTTAACGACTATGATTCTTTATAATAAATGTTACGGAAATTTAGTTTATATTTTTTTTAAATTCCTTATGTTTGATATGAAAAACATAAGAGATTTTAATGTGTGAAAAGTTTAAGTGATTTGCGACGAATTTGAGACGAATCGTCACAAAATCGTCGCGAAGTTGGATATTTACGACGAATTTGCGACGATTCGTCCCAAATTCGTCGCAAACTCATACCCTATACCCTAAACATACATTATCTGCTTCAATCTATGTTATATAAATTTATAACTAGACTTAATAATTAAGCTTAAAACTGTATACTCCATGTTTAAAAATCTTAAGTTTTTTATAAATTTGAATGATAACATATATAAAGAGTGATATTACGTTCTTAACGACTATGATTCTTTATAATGAATGTTACGGAAATTTAGTTTATATTTTTTTAAAAATTCTTTATGGTATACTTAAACAACTATATGAGTATCATCACTAATTATGCTTGATATGAAAAACATAAGAGATTTTAATGTTTGGAAAAGTTTAAGTGATTTGCGACGAATTTGGGACGAATCGTCGCAAAATCGTCGCAAATTGGATATTTACGACGAATTTGCGACGATTCGTCCCAAATTCGTCGCAAACTCATACCCTATACCTTAGCTTAAAACTCTAATCTTAAGTTTTCATATATCTGAATGATAACGCGTATACAAACTAGAGTGATCTAATTCGACTAAAAGAGTATGATTCTTTATAAAGAATGTTAAAGAAGTTCAATTTACATATATATCTTTTAATTTTTTTGTCGTATGTTTATAAACTTATGAATAACAACATTAACTTTCAATTTGAACAATAGTTTAGGGTATAGATTCGAAATCGTCGCAAAATCGTTGCTAATTTACCACGAATTTGCGACGAAACCTTGAAATTCGTCGCTAATTCCTCGTAAATAATAACGTCGTAAATTCCTTGCCAATTTACGAGGAATTTACGACGAAATCTCGTTTTCCTCGTAATTTCGTCGTAAATTGGCAAGGAATTTACGACGTTATTATTTACGAGGAATTAGCGACGAATTTCAAGGTTTCGTCGCAAATTCGTGGTAAATTAGCAACGATTTTGCGACGATTTCGAATCTATATATACCCACGAGTCTTCCCCTTCCCCTCCTCACTTTCCCTCAAATCTCAAACCTCTCTATAAACTCTCTCTCAACAAAACTCTCTCTCAACAATCTATCTCTTTAGGATCTCTCTGAAACCAAAAATTAAAAGGTACTAACTTAATTTTATTTATGTTTTCATTTAGTTAGGTTATAATCTTTATAATATTTGTTAGGATATCGGAATATTTAGTTAGGTTTGAATTTTTTTCTTTATATTCATTAATTTTAGTTAATACTTATTAAATAATTATTATTAATTATTGCAGATGAGGCCTTCTCGTCGTAACCATTATTATCAGTTTTTACCTGATAATGTTGGTGGGAGTTCGTCTGCGACAGTTCCGGTTCCCGATTCGAGTACTCAGTTCACTGCTTCCGCTGCGGGGTCCGAAGTTCCGCAGACCCAGACTCCTGCTCCTGCGGCTCCGCCGACACAGTTCCGGTCCGCTCCTCTTCCTTATGCAGAGTTCACGGTTGAGGACTTGATTGCACAACCGGGAAGAACCAATGTTACGCGATTAGATCCATTTCACGTAAACGGAAAATGGTAACTAATTTTTTTTTTAATATTTAATATTAAATTTATTTTTGCAAATATTTATTTAATTTTTTAATTTTTAGGTTCGGGATCGAAAGTTGTGTTGGACGGTCCGTTAGCGATATCATCAAGTCATTTTTCACCGAGCCTCACGCAAATTTCTCTCAGTTTTCTCCAGAAATCTTCGAAACTTGGTTCAAAATGTTTGCGGTAATAAATTTAATTTTTTAGTTACATTTTTTTAATTATTTTTTATATTTATTATTAAAATTTAACTTTTCTGTTTTGTTTTCAATTATTGTAGCAAAAGTACACTTGGGATTCTGTTCACACCCTCACTGTGAGGACAGCCTTTAGGAAGAATGTGATGGGACGTCTAGGAGGCATCGTTTCAGACTGGAAGAGAAAATGGGAGGTCGTAGGCGACGACGCAAAACCCATTTACCTCGAGAAGACTGTTTGGGACGGATTGGTTCGCTACTCGCGGGACCCCCACTCGGTCTACATTTCCGGAAAGTGTTCAAATTCTCGTAATACCGTTGGTCCAGACGGTTTACCCGCAGCATTGCCTCATACGGCCGGTCAAACGCCTTTTGCGGGCGTTCGTTTACAAATGGTATATTATTAAATACATTTATAATTTTTTTTCCTAATTTTTTAAATATTTTCTAACAAAATATAAAAATTTGTAGGCTTCCGAAAACGAAGGTGTTTTGCCTCCGATGACGCAAGTTTTTGAAAAGACCCATCGTAGGAAGGCATCGGGGCTCTTTGTCTCGGAGAAGGCCGAGAAGATCTACAATGAAGTGCAATCGAAGATTGCCGAGCGTGAGTCGCAAATGTCTCAACTTTCACCTGGCGGTTCTTCTGTGCAATCCGGAGGGTTGACCACTCCCGACATTGATCGGATATACGAAGAGGTACGTTTAATAATAATTTTTATTTTTATTAATTCAAAAATATTTTTATCTAATATAAATTGTTTTTTTTAAAACGTAGGTTGCCCCTAAGAAAAAGGGCAAAGTCATAGGGATGGGATCGATACAAGATGTCCCATCTGCTTCATCATTTGCCCCTCGACGGTCCGCAGAAGATGATCCGGTCTTTCTACGTGCCAAGATAGCGAGTCTCCAACAAACTCAAACCGAATATCAGGAACAAGTTAAGGCTGAACTTTCGGAGTACGACGCTATCTTCGAGATAATGGCAGTGGGAAATCCCGAGGTCGCCGCATTATTGAAAGAAAAGCGGAGACGACGAGCCGCACAACAGGCCGGGCCAAGCAATGCAAACGAAGAAAATATGACAGAAGAACAGCGGGAATTGCAACGCCTTGCGGATCAAGCAGCTCAAGAGGCTCAAGGCTATCCGGATTTCGAATTTAACTTAGATTAGTTTTTTTTTATTATAATAAAAATATTTATAATTTATAAGTTTTATGTTTTTATTTTATTTTTGTAATTGTTTTTTTTTAATTTTTTTTCGGTAGAATCCTCGTTAATTCGTGGCAATTTGCATCGATTTTGCGACGAAATATTTTGCATCGATTTTCCGACAAAAATTTCTTTGCCACGAATTAGGGACGAAAAATGTTGCCACGAACTTGCGACGAAATACGTAGCTTCGAATTTACGACGAAATTAAATAGCCACGAATTAAGGACGTTTTTTGTCTCGGTAATTAGATACGATTTTGCGACGAAATCAAACCTCGCAAGTTTGTGACGAATTCGCGACGAAATAATTAACGACGATTTTACGACGATATATGAGACTCCCAAAATTAACGAGGAATTTGCGACGAAATTGCTTTAGCGACGATCAATTAGCGACGATCCGGATTTCGTGGCAAATTCGTCGCTACTGCTGATTTGCGACGAATTTGCCACGAATTTGTCCCTCGTAAAACCTATGTTTTCTTGTAGTGAGATAGTCGGACGCACTTGCGTTCTCTCAGCTATCGCTACGGCTAAACCCGCGAGATCCAATCTCCTCTCGACTATCTTTCAAACCGCTCACTTTTCCTCGAACAATCTTCTGTATTCCCTCGGAAACAGGCCAAAATAATCAGATTAGTCGAAGGTTACTCGACAGAAACTCAACCAGAAAAGAATTAGCCGAACACTCACCGAAATTTCTCGGACGGTTCTAAGTGTTCCCGGCTATCTCTCGGCTACGCAGAAAATCCTCGTATATCTCTCGGATAACTTCGGCCAAACTTGCCTACCAACATATAACTCAATTATCTCTCGGTGAAAACAACCCAAAACAGAAAACTCACGGTGAAAACGCACCAGAACAGAATTCTCTCGGAGAAAACGAATTACCTTGATTATCTCTCGGATGCTTTGCGATCCGAT
The DNA here is from genome assembly GCA_020283515.1 of Alliaria petiolata. NCBI lineage: Eukaryota > Viridiplantae > Streptophyta > Magnoliopsida > Brassicales > Brassicaceae > Alliaria > Alliaria petiolata. The sequence goes on from JAHZTW010000001.1 coordinate 88,363,442, forward strand.
CGAGAAATCCCTCGGCCGAATGCACTTCCCTCGACAAATCGACCCTTCCCGTTCGTTTCTCTCGGACATAAATCCCAAAAACGCGACGGCTCTCGAAATCTCTCGACGGCTACACTTTTCTCTCGGGAATAATATCGCCTCTAGGTTTTCTCTCGAGAAAAGTCACGCGGCCACGAGAGAAAACTCTTATATAGGCCGAGAAACCCTAGCTCGACCGCCCTTCCTCGGTTTAACTCACGCGGTTTCACTTTCTGTCGGTTCAATTTAAGTTTCTCTCGGCCAAACCAACAAACTTTCCTTTTTCTCTCGGCCAGACTTAAACCGCTCGACCAAACACGGGAAAAATCCCTTTTCTCTCGAGAAAACCCACATTCTCTCGAGAAAACCACGGCCCACGGCTCATCTCGACACTTAGTCAAATTTCCACAATATTTATTCGGTCCAGCCTCAGTACGGTACTTAACCTCACGGACGTACCACGGTTTGGTACCACAGACATACCACAGACGTACCACAGACGTACCACAAACGTACCACAGACGTACCGCAGACGGTACCACAGACGTACCACGGACGGTACCACTGTACAACACACATATTTACAGAAACGGACGAACCTCCACTATACCAGATCATACATACAACGGTCATCACATGACCCGCACGACCATACTTAGGATTTCTGGTCGCGGATGCTACAGGAACTTTCTTCATGAGAAACCCGTTTACATACAAAACAATATCGGTGCAGACCTTCATATTCAAGTAAGACTTTTCCCACATCTCCATTTGGGAAACCCAATTTCCTCTCAAATTTGAGCGGCTCATCCGCATTAATCGAAACCCAAACTCTTGCTCCTTGCGCATCCGTAGATAAAACAGTACCTAAAGCTTTCCCAATTGCCTTAAAAGTGTCATCGTTCCAGAAGTGTACCGGAACCCCCGCCACTTTGATCCAAAAAGGAAAAGTATTTGGGAATGCTTCACTAGTCGAAGGTTCCCATCTGTCTAATGCAAAGCTCCATCGATTGAAATGGCAAGGTCTTTTGTTCAGAACTTTTATCAAATCTTCTTCATTTTCGAAATCGACTTGGAAACGGCCATTCCCCAGATTCGTACCACGGACTCTCCCTTGAACATCCCATATCCGTGCTCGCGGTAACTAGGCAATTAGAGCTTATGTGCTTCTTCCTTCTCCGTAGAACATACATCCAATGAGCGTTTGTTTGAATCTCTCTGAGACCGCAGACAAATCACACTCAGGGATTCTTATTATATCTTCCTCCAAATCCAGTCTCCTTCTCGTTTGTGAGAATGAAGCCCCTCTCCGAACTACATCTTGACCCAAAACCATCTTTCCAGGTTGTTTTAAAGCTGGTAAAAACTTAGCAATATGCTATAACCCGTTGAGAAAGTGCTTTCTTACTTAGCAATGATGCTAGAACCTCTGATACAGAGACACCTTCCGCTACACGTCAACCCAAACACTACCAATCCAAACCCCCAAAGCCGAAAACGAGAATCCGAACGATATAAAACACCAAACCAGACGCAAAGAGATGAGAGGGGAGTGGATCCTTCCTCTGTTATGCTTTTGCTTGGTGTTAATCGTTAAGATCTGACTTTTTGCTCGGAGATCTAGAGATCTGTGTTTCGCCTTTTTGGTCTCTCAAACCCTAGAGCGGCGCTCATATCTGACGTCGAAATCTCTGATTTTGTTATAAGTTCGTTGGATTGTAATCTCTTTTTTTTTTGTCTTTAATTTACAGAAAACATTGTGTAAGATGATGTTAATTTGTCTTCACAACATTTATATATCCACTGTCTTGTGAAAGGACTAAAATAAAGTTCAATCTAACCTAGGTGTCGAAATTCATTTTCTACCTTAGAGTTGCGTGTTTCTTTTATTCTGTATTTTTGGCATCGCTAATGCTAATGGGCTTTTTAACAAAATTACAAGACGAATAGGTAAAACAACTAAAGAGAAAAACAAAATTCTACAATCATAGTTTTTAATGTTGTATTTTCTGGCAAAGACGCTAAAGTTAACAGTTTTGGTTTTTGCTATCGTGACAAGGTTTTCGATAATGATGTTGCAATCTTCGACATTGCTCATGGTTACAAAAGACAATGTTTAAACTGTTATGTTTATATTTTAAAAGCCTGTGTGTTGTAGCTGTCTATGATATATTTGGTACGTTTTTGCTCCACATCTATATAGGCTATAGTGAACTGCTAAAAGAAAATGAAGACGTTCAACATGTTGTTCTGACCTCTTGGAAACAAGTTTTGGTTTAAAACGGGTATCAAATAAGTCTGATCAGTGATCATAATAGTACTAACATAGTAATTTAATCATTAGTGTTGTAGAAACCTTCCAATAATAACAATTGTTAAATCCACTCGATTCTTTACCCAAATTTCTGAGGTTTTGTCTATAAATAAATAAAATATCGGACGATAACACAAGCAGCACCAGTAGTCTAGTGGTGGGATAGAATCCTTCCACACGTTACTGACCCGAGTTCGAGACTCATCTGGTGCAATGAGCTGTGAGGATTTGGCTTAAGCGTTGGTTGGTCCTTCGCATTCTTCTGATCTCGTGGATGAGATTTAGCCCTTTGTCTGAGCTCTATTTTTTTTTTCCTTCGTTTCGAGGACAAGAACCTAGCTTGTTGTGGAGTCATCTGATTTTTAAAATGACAACGACGATACAATCCATAAAAAACAATTTTCTAGTATCATCATGCGGAGGATATACATATACTCTGTCACAGATTAAGATTCTGCAAGATAGTTCATGAATCAAACTGGGATCTTCTTCTCTTTGTCTGACCTAGTTCTAAACCCCACACACATCACGGCCACTCATTTGAGAAAATCTCTCGTCTTCCCACCAAAACCCTAAACGGTTCCTTCCTCCCCAAGCAAACACACATGTTCTCTTTCCTCCTCTGTTTGAGGCATCCCCTTGAGGTAATTAAGACTGGGAATACCAGAGGGTTTTACCAAGAAAGAGACAGACATCTTAGGGATCGTGAATTGAAAAAAAATGAAATTATTAGGGTTTTCAATTAGACAATTTTGGGGAGGATCACGTGACTTGGGCATGAGTTTACTGAATTTAAATCGTGAGGGGAAATCACACTTTAATCCCACATCGGAAGTAGCGGTTTGCTTAACCAAGTATACCGAGTGGTCACATGACCAGTCCATACTACTTCTGGCAAAGGGTCCTATGGGCAAGCTTGTCTCTTGACAAGTGGTCTCGGTCCATTCTCGTGGACATATATATCGAGCGGTTGTATGTTCCCTTGAGCGCCACTTTTTGCTCCTTTATGGTCGCAAGATCGAAACAAAAACATGAGAAGAGTTACGTTATATTACACAGAAGAGAAGAGTACGTTATATTACACCGAAGAGAAGAGTACGTTATATTACACGGAAGTATCTACACTTACAAAAGTTAGGTTTGGCGTTTTACTTTTCTGCAAGTTTTGAATTTTTGGAAAATGGAAATAAATGAGTCCATTAATAACAGAAATAAGTCTGATCATAATAAAAACATACTAATTTAATCATAAGTTTTGTAGAAATCTCCAAATAATAACAATTGTTAAATCCAGTTGATTCTTTGCCCAGAGTGCTGGCTTATTGTCCATAAATAAAATGTAAGGCGTCCAACAGGTAGCACCAGTGGTCTAGTGGTTGAATAGTACCATGTCCTAGTTTAGATCCGGGTTCGAACCCGCTTGGTGCATTTCGAGCTGTGTAGAAATTGGCGTCAGCGTTCGATGAGATTTGGCCTTGTGACTTAGCTCTTTTTTTCTTTGGTTGTGGCTCTTTTTAGTTTTCAATGCAGTTGATAAATGCATTTCTAGCTGTGAAGACCATTTGAAAGGATTAAAGTATTAAATTCATAATTTTATACAGTATGTGAAAGCAAGTTATCCTTTTAACAACAAAAAAAATAATACGCAAGTTTATAGAAAACTGGCACAACAGTAAATATCCGTGGAGGAAGAGGGTAGTTACGGAATAAAGAGAGGTAACGGTAACCCAACAACTAACTATAAAGCATCTCTTCTTCTTCTTCTTCTTCATCTTGGCTTCATCTCTTCTTTGCTTCTTGCGCTTCTTGTTCATCTCTCTCTCGATCTGATATTCATTTCATCACTGCAAAATCTTCTTCCTCTCCGATCAATCGAGTCTCATCACCTACCTAAGTAAGAAGAAGCCATGGAAGATCACTCTGTTTCGTCTGAAGATGATGATGATCTAATCGAACCAGCAGACGAAGTGATAATCTCATATTATCTGAATATGATGATCAACAACCGCAAATCCTGGCCTAACCACTTCCTCCGAGACTTAGAAGCACACGTGTACAACCTGAATCCATGGTGCTTCTTCAATACTCAGAACCCTTACTACTACGTGTTCGTCACACGCCGAACAGAGGCTTGCGGTAAAACCGACGGATCCGAATCGGGTTGCTGGAGAGTCATGGGTCGTGATAAATTGATCAAGTCTGAGGAGACCGGGAAGATTCTAGGGTTCAAGAAGATCCTCAAGTTCTGTGATAAGGAGAAGAAACGATCAGAAGAAGAAGTGGAACAGAGAATTTGGGTGATGGAAGAGTATAGGCTCGTCAATAAATGGAAGCAAGATCAAGTGATTTGCAAGATTCGTCTTTTGCTCCAACCCGATGTTAGTTCCTTGCTCGCCAAGCATTTCTCCTTCTTGATCAAATTGATAATATCACCGTTTACTCAAAGACGTTTGATGCCGAGGTGGGACCTTTGTGTACCGGAAGTACCAAAGGATGAGATAAACTCATACTATCTCAAGATGTTGCTAGTTGATAATCGAAACGATTGGCCTAGCCATTTCATGCGAAGCGAGCAAGTGTACGGTGTGGAGCCATGGAGGATTGTGTGTGCTTTTCAGACCTCTCTCGTCCTACAAGAGGAACACTACTTCTTCGTTAACAAGACAGAGACTTGTGGTAGAACCGATAGATGCGATGGCGGTTGCTGGAGGATCATAAGGCGTGATAAAGTGATCATCTCGAAGACGACCAACAAGGTTCTTGGTTTCAAGAGGTTTTACAAGTTCTGTCTCAGCGAGTCTGTGGTTTTATTTTTCTGTATAGTTTCTTACTTCTCTTTTCAATTTGGTTTCCGTCGGAAACATTGTTCACCTTGTTCAAGAACTATGTTTTTTCTGTGAGAGAGCAACTCTCTTTTCTTTTTTGGTAAACGGTTTTCAATTGATCTTAAAAATGGATACATTGTTGTAATCAAAACGATACAATTAGAAACCTCAGCAGAGCTCTCTGCAAGGGGTAAATAAGACGAATTTTTGGTAGCAGATGGTACAAATGCGCCAAGCTTAGAGCAGTTCAGAAGCCAAAGAGATGTACCATGGTCGATAAGAGGATGCTCTGTTTCTGCGAGTTGCTGAGGAGTGAAGTCTATTGTTTGCCAAGCAAGGAGTTGTCATATTTGAGCAGCTGAGAAGTGGTCAAAAACAACAATAACAATCAACAGTGTTTGTCTCTGTGCTCATATAAGCCCCAATCGTAACGCAAAGTTCTATCTCTCGATCTATGAACAAATGATGTTTCTTTTCATGATTCATAAATTTTCTTCCAGATAAGCAAGTAAATTTTTTTTTCATTGATCTATGATTTCTTACTCATACCACACTTTCAAAGGGAGACTCTGACGTGAGAAGGATACCTATAGGCTTTGGGCTAGTGTTGGCTAGTCCTTCATCGAGGAGGTTGATAGAGGTCAAATTTACCCTAGAGCTACTCTCTCAAATTAAGAGATCACTGTAGTATTTAGGGATCGAATCCACAGGGAAAGAGATAGTGACACAGCAGACTTTTAATTTCAAATTAAGCTAAGAATAAAATCAGAAATAAAAGACAGCAAATAATTAACGACTTGGTGAATTCAGGAGACAAAACGTTAGGCTATGGGAAATTCGCAGGTATGAATCCAAGTTGCAGAATAGAAATCTGTTAGGATATTTATTAAGAACCGTTCTAGAACTCGAAACACAATTATAAAATCAACCAACTCTCGCTGCGAAGATTATCTATGTCTAAATCCTAGAATTCCAAATCTCTTTGCAAATCCTATCAATTCAGACAAGCATTAATAACAGGTTCGATTGTTCACAAAATCCCTAAACCAAATCTCTTTGCGAATAGGTATTTTGCTCATCTAACATTAGTTCAGGCAATCAATAATACTCTCGCATCTATTAATCAACCTAAGATCAGATTCTAGGTCATGAAG
>JAHZTW010000001.1:88375154-88442938 GCA_020283515.1 Alliaria petiolata
AGCATTAATCACAAATCCAGATGAAGAACAAGCAGATTTATCCCAACAGTAATTCAATTCTAACAACCTATCATCAAACCTTGAATAACCCAAAACCTAACAAACAAACTACTCAGACATGGTGAATGAAGAAAACATCATGAATAAAATAGTTTGCATAAAATAATAAAGAAAAGAAATATAGGGGTTCAAAATCTCTCAAGAACAAAGTATAGGATCTATCTCCCCAAATCTCTCTCTAAAATAATCTGTAGCCTAAACAGTGGCTCTGAAATCCTTAAATAAGGGTTAAAACACGATTTGAGATACTTTTGTAAATAAAGAAAACTTCTGGGCAATTTTCTTTTTCTTCAAAACTTGTAAAGTCACGTCCAATTTTTGGAAATCTCGGGTGTCGATCGACACCATCGACACTGTTCATTCAGCTTCAATCCGACTTCATCTTTTCAGCAGCTTCTTCCACAATGCTCCAGAATGCTTCAAAATCTCCAATTATGCTCCAAACGTACCTGAACCTGCAAAGACTCTAATAGAACTCTAAAAACACCAAAAAAACTCTATAAATAAGATTTATATCATGGCTAAAAACCATGATATATCAGAGGTACCGAGCAGAGAGTTGTTGTTTAATAACATGCAGCAAGACTCTCGCGGTGGTAATCCACATTGACCTGCATCAATATAGGAAAACATGACCAGGAATGATGATTTTAAGAAAATGGCATCGCTAGTTCCACAGTTCTCACTTCTCCTAATAGACTAACCAGGATACTTAAAGGACATTCTGTGTGTGGGACAGTGAAGGAGTTACGGATATCCACTGTTCCGTCAGGTAAGACACATTCGAGCAGTGTGCCAATAACTTTCCTAGCAGCCTTAGGACGTCTCAGGAAGGCGTCAAAAATGTTGAAGATCACTAGAGGGTGGATCCTCGCCACGGCAGCCCCGAACTACAAGACGCTCCTAGGAATCTCAAGTTGTGATAATACTTTTAAACCCAAAGACATGACCTTACGTTCCGGATACCAATTCAGATCAGCTAATAGACGTGCAGCTGCTGGAGCTGCTGCTTCTTATTCTGCTGCGGCTGCTGAGTGGGCGCATAGACTCTCTACTCCCGGTAAACTCCTTTTGTTTTCCGGTGATGGTGACTATCGCCTCAGTCTCGAGCTCCTGGAGAGGAGGGGGCATAATATCTATCAAGCGTACATGAGTACTGTTCATGAGACAATAGAAAATTTCAGCCCGAATTACTTCTCTTGGAGGAGCGATGTGTTAAGCCCAGAAGTACGTGCTCGTGTTGATTTAGCAGCAGCCGCAGCATAAGAAGCAGCAGCAGCTCCAGCAGCTGCACGTCTATTAGCTGATCCGAATTGGTATCTGAAACGTAAGACCATGTCTTTGGGTTTAAAGGTATTACCACAACTTGAGATTCCTAGAAGCGTCTTGCAGTTCGGGGCTGCCGTGGCGAGAATCCACCTTCTAGTGATCTTCAACATTTTTAACGCCTTCCTGAGACGTCCTAAGGCTGCTAAAAAAATTATTGGCACACTCCTCCGGATGTGTCTTACCTGACGGAACAGTGGATATCCGCAACTTCTTCGCTGTCCCACACACAGAATGTCCTTTGAGTATCCTGGTTAGTCTATTAGGAGAAGTGAGAACTGTGGAACTAGCGATGCCATTTTCTTAAGATCATCATTCTTGGTCATGTTTTCCTATAATGATGCAGGTCAATGTTGATGTAGATTACCACCGCGAGAGTGTTGATGCATCTCTCAAACATCTCCTTAGCTGCTGCATACCACAAAATCTGGTGTCTTCCCTTCTTCAAGCATTCTGCTAAAAACATCCCCGGTGACAAGACCTTTTCTTACTCCATGTTAGTCCAAAGATTTCAGTTTAGGACTATGTATAAACCAGACAATCCAAGGATTGCTTCAATTCAGTGCACTTTCTTTCGCTCGCGTCTATATTGGATACATCGGTAGTTTCACCTGCATTACAAAGATTGTCTTCTAAGTTTTTTTCCCCCACCGAGAAAACTATCAGAATTAAGACAAACTAGTGCAAACCACTCACTCCAAGAAATATAGCTCTCTTGTTTGATCTTCAGTAAGCACTAGCAGTTTTCGCAATGTACAGCCTTCTGAAACTAGGGGAGAGGGCAATGAGCCTAAAACCCAAACCCCAACCTTCTCCAAAATCCTGAGAAAAACCCAATATGCTACATCATGTGTACCAGTGTAGTGATAGCGTTTCTTAATGTCGTAGTTGCTTATTTGCTCTCAAAATCAAACATGGTAATGGCAGAATATATCTACAGCATCAAGGTCTCAAGGATTAAGCACTGAACTTAGACAGAACAAGCATAGTGTATTCACCAGACAAAGAGTTGGTTTCTTTAGTCTCGAAAACTTGGAATAGCCTTTGAATCCAAGTCTTTGACATAAGATTTAAGAGCTTTCATTGCTGATTTACGGCTCTCAGTGTCTGTCAAAATTAGCTAGTTCTTGTCGCAAAATTGGGTTGAGATTCAAACCCATTACTCCAGCTGCAAACACACAAGACAAAACCACGGAAACCACATAAGATTTCTTCTGAAAGTCATACACTTTAGCCTACATTCTTCAATCTCATCCTAACAGTGATAAATCCCTGAACTTTCCGCCGAAATAAAGACCAAATAGGAAGGAAATACAGAAATCAGACAAGTTCCAGAGACTTAACAATGTTAAGAGTTTCCTGCCATGGCTTAGTAGGCAGACTTCATTTCTAAGGAGACAGACGTGCGATCGGAGCCAGAAAATTCCCAAAACTTCACAATCTGAAAAATTTCAACAAAAGCAGCAAATTTTAGCTCACCATTTCACAATCATCAAGTAAAATTCACAAAATTTGAAAACTCACCTGAGTATGAGAGGGTCTTCCGAGCCCAGAATCTCGAAGAGCCACAGAGATCTTATCCGACAACCCAAGAGATTTCCAGGAAACGGCATAGTCCGCGAAAAGTTATCCTTTCTCTTTACTTCTGCTTTGAGTAACAGACGCAAACCCACGAACCCATGAACCCATCAGATCGATTTAGAGGAAAGTGAGAGATCAATCGGAAAGACGCAGAAGAACCATAAGCCGATAAGATTCTGATTCAACGAAGAAAACCTCTGTTTCGTTCTCTTCTTCAGTACATTGAGGTACGAAAACGGCGACGTATTAGCGATCAGTTCATTGAGCTAAGAAACGACAACGTATTTGGCATTAGTTGACATAGGCACAAACGACGACGTGCCGGACGGGTATTTGAAGCTGTTTCACTTTCGTCCCACATCGGTAATGTCGAGAGAATCTGTGATGTTTATATAGCGGAGAGACGAAGGTATTGGTCACGACCTTACTTGAACAGGATCTGTTCTATAGGCTCGTACCTCTGTATCCTTGGTTTCTAAGGAGACAGGCCCTTAACCCTGGTTGATGAGCCATGACCGTGCGATCGGAGCGTGATTAACGGCCACGATCATCTCTTGATGAATCCGGTGCTGTAGAGGATCGTTACTCGGCTCGGTTTAATCCTTGCCGGGGTGGTCGCACGGTGGTCTGACAGTTAACCTTTTTTTTTTTCCTCTTTCGCCTCTTAACTTTTGGTTTCTTATATTTTCACCCTAACTTTTCTTAGCCAATCCAAGAAGCCTCTATCTATTCTTCACCGTTGCAATTCCATACTCCTCTTGTCTCATATTTTTTTTCCCACTGACCATGACTCCTTCTACAATCAGGTCGAACCAGTTTATTCTGTTCGAAAAGGAACGAAATTAAGATCCTTTTCACTTTCTTCCTCGTCTACCAATTTATTATTTTTCCCTATGTAATTCTGAAATTCTTATGGTTTTTCGAAAAAGACTGATGGGTTTTGTTTAAGCATCCTTCAAGAGACGGAGAAATGGGAGGACGGAGAAGCTTTATCCGAGAAGGACCTTTAGTTGGGAGTTGAGACCCTTTTAATTCTTATGTGGCCTTCAAGAATTAGGGGATGATGTCATCACAATGTTGAGTTATGTATCCTTTTATGTTCAAACTCTTTCGGACCAATCTTGGATTAGATGGTAATGTTTTGGCGAATTTTGCGGATTTACACATCCTTTCTAGCGAGAAAGAACAGAACTTTCCGATATTGATTGGTGGTTGTGTTTTGGTATTGAGGTAATTAAGTCTTACATTAACTAAACATCTGAGTCCCATAGTTAAGGCTAGTTGGGCTATGGTTTTATAATAATGATCTTTGATTGACTTTTTTTCCTTGTTAATTTGGGTTATATTTGGCATGTTTTCTCTGTAATTGGTTAAACTTTGAGGTTCGTTTTGGTGCTTGCTTATGTATTATGATACTCTAGCTTTAGAGTATAAGGAGCTGTTTGGTCTAAACCTTGAGAAGGTCAAAAAGTTTGTTTGCTTGTCAATAGGACTCTTGAGAGAATGTAAGGAGCTGTTTGGTTTAGGAAAGTTAGTATGGTTGGCACTGATGAGGGTAACGAGCCTCGATAGATTTCACAAGCGTCACCGCGTGAGTTTATTGGTTTTGTTTGAAAAAGAAGGCTCTAGTTCATCTTCTTTGCATTTCTTGTTTAGGAAAAAAAAGATTAATGCTCTTTCTTTGATTGGTTTTAGTGTTGTATTTTCTGGCAAAGACGCATTGTGCCATTGTGATGTCCTTAAATTGCTTGTGACACACATTCTTGCAGGCCCTGATAAAATCGCAGACTCTCTCAACGAAAGGGGACTACATTGAGGACCACAAGCCTGTAGTCACTAGAAAAGTCAGCCTGCAAACACAATTGTTTTAGAGGGCTGACTACTTTCAAAGCAGGTGTTAGTTCGAAACTAGAACCTGAATAACGTGTGAGGACGTTAGGAACATCAACTCCACGAGCAGCTGCATCTGTACAGACAAAGACACCACCGGTTTCTCTGAAATCAGCTAATATGTTAGCACGTTCTTCAAGAGTATGGTTCTTGTGGTANGTACAGACAAAGACACCACCGGTTTCTCTGAAATCAGCTAATATGTTAGCACGTTCTTCAAGAGTATGGTTCTTGTGGTAACGATAACACTGGATACTAGCTTTCTCTAATATATCTGCTACTGCTTCAACCGCCTCAACGGTGTTTGCAAACACCATCGTCCTGTCTTGGCTGTTGTTGTTGTTGTTCCTTACATCATCTATAAGAGCATCAACTTGTGTGTCTACTGTGACTTCAACCCATTTCTCAGAGGGATAATCTGATTCTGGAAGCTTCATAACACACAATACAAGACAAACTCCAAAACAAGAAACTATACCACACATATTTGAGAAGTGGATTACCATCCAAACCACTTGTTCACAGAGCATCACGTTTGGGCACAGGATAAGAGAGACCTTCTTCAATGGAAACGGCCTCAGAGCGGTGATGGTTAATTGATCGATTATTTGAGCAAGTGTTTTACCACTACCGGTTTCTAGATGATTTGTCATCAGCATATGATCAGCATACAATTAAATACAAGCAAAGGGTGTGGGCAAATAGACTTAAAGACGAGGTTCCTTTAAACAGATTTCAAAAAAGTTATTTAAGGTTTCTTCTTCTAAATGTTCATGTGATCATTACTTTCAGGGCGCTGCTTGCTTAGGTCGAAGCTTCAAAGTAGTTAATGAAGCATTAACATCCGTAGATATAACATCTGCTTTTGTTTCTTATTGTCTGTTAAATGTGCAGACACAAAGAAAAACCAATGAGTATTTGCCTGTTCAAACAGAGCCTTGTGCAGAAAAGTGAAAACATTGTACTTTGTTGTAGAAATTGAATTAACCTGAAACAATTATTGTATATACATCATCAAATCGAATTGTTTCATGAATAAAGGAAAACCACATATATTTAGATAATACGAAATCTTACAATTATATCATCATTCAACCGTGGATACAAATTGAAAAGTCGCATTTAAAAAGAAAAGGCTATGAAAGTAGGAAATAGACAATTAGAAGCGGCTGCGTAGTGGAACCGAATAACTTCAAATCCAGCCAAGAATCCCAAATACAATCACTGCCACAAAACCCCGACGGATTGTACGCCACCGCCATTGGGTCCGCCGCCCGGACATAGTCGCCGCCGTGAAACCCTAATTGAGAATCAGCTGGAATATAATCGCCAGCTTCCATACCCGAAACTAATGTTTGACCGAACCCTAATTGAGACACCCTTGAAGAACCAGATCCTCTCTATTCCTCGTTGATCATCTTCTTTAACAAAAGTTCTTCTTTTTTCTGCCTGACTCCAACCAGTTGTGCCTTGATGATCGACAGATGATTCCTCAGTTCCTCAGCAGATAATTTTGCAGGCGTTTTTTATCCCCTTCTCACGGCTTTGTGAGTTGAATTTCGAGACGATCTGTTGGAGCTCTTGTCGATTCTCAGGCCAGACATGGACTTTGTCGTCGTCGGGAGTGTGACAGATGAAAGCGACTGAGTTGCCGCAGAGAACGGAGAGTTCCTTCGCTTTCTTATTGAAAGCGGTCCTTTGAAATAATCAATCCTCTGTTTCTTCAATTCATCATCGGGTCGAGGAGCCATTGTTTCGTGGCGGCAGAAAACCTAATCGAAGAGAGTAAGAGAGAGTAAATAATTAATAGAAGTTGATGTGAAGGGAAAATATAAGGTTATGTGATGTGATAGGGCTCAGGTTTTACCCAAATAATTAACTACTGCAAGTGCATAGCAATGCAGTTGAAGTATAAGGGGTATCGAATCCTCAGGGAAGTTAAAGCTACACTTATGGTTTCTAGGTTTAGATTATGCTAGATCGAATAATGAAATTTAAAACTAAGCAATTAAAGCAAGTAATAAATCGGAATTAGATGGATTAAGGTTCAGGAGACGAGGCGCTAGGCAAGGATAATTATCAGGTTTGAATCCAAGAATGCAGAATCTAAGTCTATTAGGGATTTATTAAGAACCGTCTAGAACTCGAAACTCTAAGGTAAAACCAATCAACTCTCGTTGCAGAAGTTATCTATGCCTAAATCCCTAAATTCCAAATCTCTTTGCGAATTTAAACAATCAAGGCAAGCAATAAGAACAGGTTCGATTTGTTCACAAATTACCTAGACCAAATCTCTTTGCGAATAGATAATTTGCTCACCTAAGATTAGTTCAAGTTATTAATAATGCTCTCGCATCTATTAAACAACCTAAGGTTTGATTTCTAAGTGATCAATTCAGAGAATCAAGTTAAGCACAAATCTAGGTGAAGATCCAATTGATTTCCCTAATAATTCTAGTGATTCTATAAACTCTTCATCAAACCCTAAATTACCCTAACCTAACAAGCAAACTACTCAGACATAATAATGCAAACACAAAACATGGCTGAATAATATTGCATAAAAGAATAGAGAATGATACAGGGGTTCGAAATCTGGCTCAGATGAGTTAGAATTGTCTCCCCAAAAGCTCAGGATCAATCTCTCTCTAAGTCTCAAAAACAGAAAATAATGATAAAGTAATTGGCTAAACAATGCCTGAAAACTATTTATAGAAGGGGATTTTTCGTCCAGGGGTAGATTTGTAATTCTTCAGAACTTGCTCTTCTTTCCTTTTCCTGATTGGAAACCGTCACTTTTGGCCGTCTATCCTTGGTGTCGATCGACACTGAGTGTGTCGATCGACACTCAGCTCGTGAATTCCACCCTCTTGACTTCATCACTTCGGCTGCTTCTCCAAAGTGCTCCAAAATGCTCCAGATTCTCCCATTTAGCTCCAAATGCTCTCCATCCTGTAAAGACTCTAAAGAGACTCCAAAACTAGCAAAAGACTCTATAAAAACACTTATATCATGGCTTAAAAACGGGTAAAAACCATGATATATCAACTCCCCCAGACTTAGCCTTTGCTTGCCCTCAAGCAAAACAGAAACTTAGACTGAAGTAGAAGTTTGAAAACAGGAACTTCCAATCACTTCTTCAAAACGCCACATGAATTAACACTTCTTGAATCCACATGATATTAGAGCTAACCTTAGGAAATGTTCAATGTACTTACCACAAGCTTAGCAATCTCCCAGTTCGAATCCAGATCCTTTCCTTGGTATAAATTTCGAACTCTAACATTGGTAATGCCATAGAACTTTTCTGATTCTTTCCCTTCCTTAGTACCTGAACAAGACATTCTCATACAGCTCCCCTATTTTCTCTTCCCTTAGTCAACTTCTGCCCATTTTCAGGGTGTTCTAAGATCTTTTCATTGACTTTTCTTATTCTTCTTTTTTATGGGATCTCTGGAATAATGCTACTCTCTACTTGTGTTCCTTGTTAGGAGACGTGTTCAAGAGCATCACTAATATTGTTCCTTGTGAGGAGACAGGCTCATGACAAAGGCACTATTCCAGACTTAGACTATTTTTCTTTATTTTCTTTTCTCTTAAGGGAAGATCAAGGAGAAACTGCAATTGCCTATCTGTTCGGACTGAAAGAGGAATCAAGTTCTGCACATACCTAGTTCTTATAAGGGGATCTGAACTCGCCCTGTTAGACTGATTCCACTTGTAGCTTTCTACTTAGTAAGTCCTGCAATCAACTCTTATAGCAATGGTTCTTCAAGTGCTAATTTTCTGTGGTTAGTCCCTAGAAAAACTGAAAGTTCCAACTAATTTTGACTCAATAAAACAGATTTTGAAAACTTTTGACTCAAGACTTAACTGACTCTCAAAACAAAACACTAAATTAGCAACTACCTCCCCCAGACTTGAATAACACTGTCCCCAGTGTTACTAAGAATGAGTTTGGATAGAAAAAAGAAAAAAAAAGGTGCCAAACTGTTACAAACAAAGAGAAGAATCAGATTACCTGACCTCTGCGCGTAGCGTCGATCGACACAGGTGGTGTCGATCGTTGCTGGGTCTGAAGGTGGTGTCGATCGACACAGATGGTGTCGATCGACACTCTGTCCGTAGACAGAGTTTTGCCATTCGAACATGATTGTTGCTAAGTCATATTTGTTGTTAGAGTTAGCCTAGCTGTTAGAAAAACTCAAACAAACGTTAAAAGCACAGATAATCCAATAATCTCAATGAGTTTAACAAGTTATGAAGCAAAGTACTGAAGCAAATGCAGACTCAAGAGTAAAAGAAAAACTGACTCAAAAGACTAAAAGGAATGGAGAATCACTCATCGTCATCTGGTCGTGGTGGAGAAGAACGTGGTGGTGAAGCAGGTCAAACGCAGCCACAGTTAGACACAGTGGCAATGGCGTTCCAGATGGCATGGAAGCTCTGAACCACGTATCTCTAGAAAGCAGCTTGCTCCATAGGAATCTCAGGAGGCTCAGGAAGCTGATGAGTACCAATGGCCTGTGGTGCGCTGCGCCTGGAAGATGAAGGGCGACTGGTGGCTGCAGCTGGCCTGGATGATGTGCCTCTAGGTCTGGCAGCAGGAATATCCCTTAGCTTGCTTGGGCTAGGATGAAAGGCGAGGCGTCCTAGATCTGAAGTGATGCGAGTAAGGTCGCGGTCAGGTAGAAGTACTGAGTACTGTACTCTCTGCGCGTCAGCGAAAACCCAAAGCTTCTCTGGCTTCACCCAATATGTCCTCTTCAGGTACTCCATGTCAATCAAAGATCGCGAAGTATCAATGGTGCAGCTTGAAGTATCAATCCCGAAATGCAGGAAGATAGGAGTAATAAGACTGCCAATGGTCTCGGGCTTCATCTGCGAACCAGAGAAGGGCTTGGTCTTCAAAGAAGCCAAATGATGGGCAAAGACCGCGCCAAGGTTCGCGCTAAGTGGCGCCTGTGAATCCTCGTAGATCTCAGACCAAATACCTCGGTAAAGCAATACTAGCTCAGCTACTCGCATCTTCCCTGGCTCGTGCTTACACAGAAGTGTAGTGGAGAACAAACGTACCAAGTAGCGCAGGGTGGGATGGCGAATGTCGGTGTGAGTGGAGGTCTTCGAATCATACTGCCCATTTCCAAAGAGGGACCAGAAATCCTGGTTGTCTGGAAGCTGTGTCTGAAGTGCAACTCCTGTTGCATGCTCATCATCGAACCCATAGATCTGACAAAGCTCTGGAAGAGAAATGCGGTAACGGATCCTGCGGATGAGAAATGTGAGTGTCCCTTCCAGAGCGTTGCGGACTATCTCATTCCTGTAGTAGACTCTGGCAGTGGCGATGAACTGGCGGACTAGATCGGGGTACAAGTCGTACTGCCGCGTCGCAATGGTGCCCATACCAGTTCTGCGCAACAGCTGCAGAACATCCTCCTTGATGCCCAATGCTGTCATCGTCTTCTCGCAAGCAAAGCGAGTCGGAGCTATCTTCACACCGATCCACGCATTGTAGAAGAGCGTGTCGTAATCATCCCATGCCTCATTAATACCGCGAAGGGTACAGTCCTCCTTAGCAATCTCTGTAGCTGGTGGATCCTCCCAACGTCGAGTGCTCCAGATCTTTGCGTTTTCACGCTTTAGCCAAGGAGCAAGACACGGAATTGCCTCATCATTAGCTGTTCCTGAGGAGGAAGCTTCAGTGTGGCGTGGTCTCTTACTCACAGGAGCCATCTGCAAAAGAAAAGCAATCAAAATCAAATCCACAATCTAAGAAATGAAGAACATTGTGTCTGGTCGGGTCGGGTGTCGATCGACACTCATGGTGTCGATCGACACTCATGGTGTCGATCGACACTCATGGTGTCGATCGACACTCATGGTGTCGATCGACACCTTGCGTGATAATCCAATTCAACCCGAAAATAACAAGTGCAACTTCATACATCATCAAACATCAATCCAAGCAGTCCCAATAACAATAATCGACCTAGCCTAGACCATAAAACCCAAAGAAAAACTCCAAATTCACAACATTCATCATCAATTTCCAAAAATCCGAAAATTTCAAATTATGCAATTTAGAGGATGAAAAATGGTTGGGTGATGATGTAAACTATGGTAGACAACCTAAATGAGTATCATTCAAACAAGAAATCAAGCCAAAAAGGTCGGATTCGAAAATTTTCACCTTAGGGTCGAAATCAAAATTGGGAGATTTGAAGAACATACCTTTGTAGATCGAATGAATGGATGATAGATTATGAAAGAGGGTAAAAATCCGCACAGATTAGAGCAAAAAATTACTCAATTTGGTTAACTTTTGAGAAAAATCGGATTTGTGGAGAAATTTTTCTAAAGGCGGTTTTTGAAATTATGAAGATGAAGAACGAGACTCGTGGTTTTGAAGACTTACCTCGGTCCGGATGGTGGTGTCGATCGACACATAAGGGTGTCGATCGACACTAAAGCTGGTCGAAATTTCTCCTTTTTTTTTTATATATGTATATATATATAAAACCCAAAATGATTAGTAAAAACCAAAACAAATGCAAAGAAAAACGTACCTAACAGTGGGTTGCCTCCCACTCAGCGCTCGTTTAACGTCAATAGCTTGACTGGTCATGCGTTTAGGCAGACGGTGCGTTAGCCAGAGACACAATGTGTCCTTCTGGAATCGCGGCTTCAGCCCAATAGTGTTTCACTCGTTGCCCATTCACAGTGAACTCCTCTCCTTTGGAGTTTGTCAAGACAATTGCTCCATATGGTCGAACCTCTTTGATGGTGAAAGGACCTGACCAACATGAACGCAATTTACCAGGAAACAATTGCAAACGGGAGTTATACAGAAGTACCTGGTCATTTGGCTCGAATTGTCTGGAGATGATCTTCTTATCATGATATGCTTTAGTTCTCTCTTTGTAGAGCTTTGAGTTCTCATAAGCATGATAACGAAGTTCATCCAATTCGTGGAGTTGAAGTAGGCGCCTCTCTGCAGCTCGCTTCAAGTCGAAGTTCATCTTCTTAATAGCCCAATGTGCCTTGTGTTCCAACTCAACTGGAAGATGGCACGCTTTGCCATAGAGCAGCTGAAAAGGTGTAGTTCCCAAAGGCGTTTTGTATGCAGTCCTGTAAGCCCAAAGTGCATCATCTAATTTTGTTGCCCAATCTTTCCTTGTCTTTCCTACTGTCTTTTCCAGAATTTGCTTGATCTGCCTGTTGGAGACTTCTACTTGTCCACTCGTTTGGGGATGATATGGTGTCGCGACTCGATGTTGAACACCATGTTTATTTAGCAGCTTGTCGAAGATCTTGTTAATAAAGTGAGAACCACCATCACTTATAACAATCCGAGGTACTCCGAATCTTGGAAAAATGATGGTCTGAAACATCTTGAGTACCACAGCAGCATCATTCTTCTTAGAGGCAATCGCTTCGACCCACTTAGAGACATAGTCCACAGCCACTAAGATGTATTGCATTCCATAAGATGGAGGAAAAGGGCCCATGAAATCAATGCCCCAACAATCAAAGATCTCAACTTCAAGAATGAAGTTATGTGGCATCTCATTCCTCTTACTGATCTTCCCTTTCGTCTGACAAGCATCACATTGAGTGATGAACAGCTGCGCATCCTTGAACATAGTAGGCCACCAAAAGCCTGCTTGAAGAACCTTGGATACTGTCTTGAAGGTAGCAAAGTGTCCAGCATACTCAGAACCATGACAGTGGAACAGGATGTCACGAGTCTCACTCTCTGCAATGCATCTTCTGTAAACACTGTCTGAACAATATTTGTATAAATGTGGTTCATCCCAATAGTACCTTCTAAGTTCCCTCATGAACTTCTTCTTCTCATAACCCTTGAGATGTGTCGGCTTAATGTCAGCAGCAAGGAAGTTCACAATATCAGCATACCATGGTCGAGTTGCATCATTGATAGCGAAGATCGTCTGTCGAAACACCTCTCCTAGAAGTCTGCGAATCAATGAAGACTCCTGGTGTTGATCCGCGACTTGTTCTCACTTTTTCGGACGGAGTGTCGATCGACACTCCCCTAGTGTCGATCGACACTAAGCTCGCAAGGTCAAAATTCTCAGCTTGGAAACGACTCTCAATGAGATAAACATTCTCCTCAGGCAGGAAATCATCTATTGGCACGTCATCTTCAATCCTAATCCTCGAAAGATGATCAGCTACTCCATTCTCAACTCCTTTCTTGTCTTTGACTTCTATGTCAAACTCTTGTAGAAGTAGAATCCACCTGAGCAACCTAGGCTTCGCATCCTTCTTCTGCATCAAATACTTCAATGCGGAATGGTCAGTGTGGACAATCACCTTTGAGCCAACAAGATACTGACGAAATTTCTCAAAGGCAAAGACCACAGCGAGCAGTTCCTTTTCCGTAGTTGCGTAGTTTTTCTGAGCATCGTCTAAAGTCCTGCTTGCGTAGTAGATGGCGTGCAGCTTCTTGTCCTTCTTCTATCCCAGAACGACTCCTACTGCGAAGTCACTTGCATCACACATAACCTCGAAAGGTAGATCCCAGTCCGGTGGTTGAACAATCGGAGCACTCACTAAGGCT
Source organism: Alliaria petiolata (assembly GCA_020283515.1). Lineage (NCBI taxonomy): Eukaryota > Viridiplantae > Streptophyta > Magnoliopsida > Brassicales > Brassicaceae > Alliaria > Alliaria petiolata. The sequence continues at coordinate 88,388,596 of JAHZTW010000001.1, forward strand.
TGCTTGATCTGTTCAAAGGCTGAAAGGCACTCTTGTGTGAACTCAAACTTCACATCTTTACAGAGAAGAGCAGTGAGTGGTCTCGCTATCTTGCTGAAATCCTTGATGAATCTGCGGTAGAAACCAGCGTGACCCAGAAAACTTCTCACAGACTTAACAGAATCAGGTGCTTGCAAAGTGGTAATGACTTCAATCTTAGCACGGTCTACTTCAATACCATCTGCAGAAACTCGATGCCCAAGAACAATGCCATCTCTGACCATAAAGTGGCACTTCTCCCAATTCAGCACTAAGTGTTTCTCTTCACATCTCTGCAGCACCACACATAAGTTCTCTAGGCAATCTTTAAAGGATGATCCATAGACAGAAAAATCATTCATAAAGACCTCCATGAACTTCTCAATCATGACAATGAAGATAGACATCATGCAGCGCTGGAAGGTCGCAGGAGCATTACAAAGTCCAAATGGCATTCTGCGATATGCAAAAGTGCCATAGGGACATGTAAAAGTGGTCTTCTCCTGGTCATCTGGGTGGATAGGAATCTGAAAGAACCCTGAATACCCATCTAGAAAGCAATAATATGGGTGATTCGCCAACCTTTCCAGCATCTGATCAATGAAAGGCAAAGGAAAGTGATCCTTTCTGGTCGCGGAATTCAGCTTCCGGTAGTCTATGCACATCCTGTGACCAGTCACAGTCCTTGTAGGAATCAGCTCGTTCTTCTCATTCTTTACCACGGTGACTCCTCCTTTCTTAGGGACCACGTGAACAGGGCTGACCCAAGCGCTATCTGAGATGGGATAGATGATCCCTGCATCTAACAGCTTCATGATCTCTTTCTTGACAACTTCCTTCAGGTTCGGATTCAGCCTCCTTTGGTGTTCAATTGATGACTTTGCCTCATCCTCAAGGTGAATCCGATGCATGCATAAGTCTGGTGAGATCCCTGAAATATCATCAAGAGAATAGCCAAGAGCTTTGCGATACTTGCGCAGCTTGCTTAGCAACAAAGTGAGCTCTGCGTTGTTTAGTGAAGCATTGACTATAACAGGGTAAGTCGAATTGGGACCAAGAAATGCGTACCTTAGCCCGGCAGGGAGCTGTTTAAGCTCAACTTTAGGTGCTTTGATCTCACTCCAATCGCCAAGTGATGCATCTGAGCTTGATGTCGCATGGTGTCGATCGACACAGATCGTCCTGTGCGATAAGTTGCATCACTTGCTCACTTGCGTCCATCATCTTCGCGTAACCAGCAGCAGCTACGTCGAGGTCTTCAATGTCCTTGGTAGAGGTGGTCAGAGCTCGCTCCAACGGGTCTGTAGGATGGTCTTCCTTGAAGATCTCTTCAGCAAGGTTGGTGAGTGTATCGACGTAGAAGGTCTGTCCATCAATTGTGGGTCTCTTCATCAGCTTCTCCATGTCGAAGTTCATCACCAAATCACCAATGTTTAGTGCGATCCTTCCCTTCCTTACGTCAATGATGGCTCCGGCTGTAGCTAGGAATGGTCTACCAAGTATCAGAGGGTCCTTGGGTTCCTCATCATAGGCTAATACCACAAAGTCTGTGGGTATTAGACAATTTCCAACTCTGATAGGAACATCCTCCAAAACACCTTCAGGGATCCTGATAGATCGATCTGCAAGGACTAAAGAGATTCTGGTGGCCTTGAAATCCGTCATATCCATCCTGAGAGCAACCGAAAGAGGCATCAAGTTGACACTAGAGCCTAAATCGCATAGAGACCTTCCAAATCTGTCTGAGAAAATGGAGCAATCTAGAACAAAGCTCCCTGGATCGGAGAGCTTTTCTGGTAGCCTGTTCTGAATGACCGCACTGACTTGCTCTGATATCATCATCACGCCTTCTTCCATGTCAACGTTATTGGTCATCATCCACTTCAAGTATCTCTTTATCATGGGAGTAGTTCTAATGGCATCCATCAAAGGAATTTCAACCACTAGTCTATCCATGATAGCCTTGCATCTGGCTTCCAGCAGCTCCTTCTTACTCTTCTTTGTGATCAGAGGGAAAGGGATCCTTGGCTTGTAAATTTTTTCTTCAGCAACAGTCTTGGTTTTAGCTCGATCTGCTTCAGTCCGTGGTGGGTGTCGATCGATACCCTCCTGGTGTCGATCGACACTGGTCTCTGGAGGAGTTGAATCCTTCGCGTCGCGTTTCTCTGATTTGTCGTTCATCTCCTCGGGTGTCGATCGACACAGGTGGTGTCGATCGACACTCTGCTCCGCAGCATCTTCTGTGTCTTCAAGCTCCTCGAATTCTGCAGTGCTGAGCCCTCTTTTCTGCACGGTTTGAAGTGTCTTGCCACTCCTTAGCGCAATGGCATTCACGTGGCGTTTGGGATTGGTATCCGTCTTCCCTGGAAGAAATCCTTCCTGTCTGTTAACAGTTTCTGCGGTTTGAGCAACCTGAATATCCAGTTTCTTCATGTGAGAATGTATGTTGGTAATCTTCCCATTCAGGTCCTCATACAGTGCATCAATCTTGCCATTGAAGCTCACTGTCATCTTCTGCTGTCCTTCCAATATCTGCTCAAGCATGGCCTCCATTTTGTTGTCTTGCGGAGGTGGCTTCTGGTATGAAGAATTTCCATAGCTCCTAGTGTAGTTGCTGCTCTGAAATGGAGGTTTCGGCGTGTAACCAGAAGAGTTTTGATTTCCTGTGAAGGAACTCTTCTGATAATTCCCAGTGAAGTTCCTGTTTCCCTGCTGGTTCCCATAGCGCTGGCCCTGAAATCCTCCTCCGTTGATGTAATTCACGTCTTCTTCTTCACAGTCTGGCTCTGGTTCGAATGACTCCACCTCATTGGCAAAATGGACTTGCTTCTTCCCTACCAAGAGATTTTGTACGTTGTCCAGCTTCCTATTGACTTCAGCGATTTGGTTTCCTCCAGCTTGTCCTGCGCTTTGTCTTCTCTCGAAGTCGGCATTCTTGGTGCTGTTACTAGAAGCCAAATTTTCAATAAGCTCTATCGCAGCTTCCGGAATCCTTGTGTTGAAGTTGCCATTGCTTGCAGCGTCCAAGGCCATCTGGTACCTCCAATCAATCCCTCGGTAAAAGATACCGATAAGCTGTGGTTTGCTAAAACCGTGATGTGGGCAGTCCCTCTGGTAGGCCTTGAATCGCACCCATGAAGCCTTGAATGCTTCAGCAGGTCCTTGGGAGAATGTAGTGATCTTCATCCGCAGCTCCTCGGATCTTGCATCATCAAAGAAATTGCATAAGAATGCATTCTTTGTTTCTTCCCAAGTGTTTAAAGATCCTGGATCAAGCTGCTTCAGCCAGTAGGACGCATCGCCTGCAAGTGAGTAAGGAAAGAGCTTGCAGAAAATGTAGTCGTAGGTCACTCCATTGGCCTTGATGCTTGATGCGAGGTCCTCGAATCTTTCGATATGGTCCATAGGGTGCTCACTGGGAAGACCATGAAAGAGATGCTGAGCCACTAAAGTGTAATAAGCGGGCTTCAGCTCAAAGTCATTCCTCTGGAATGCAGGAGGACGGATCGCAGCTCTATTGGCATAGAACTGGTCTGGGCGGTTGTACTCGCCTAGTGTTCTTCCACGTCCAGCTTCTGCAGCTTCGACGATGATGGCGCCAGCCTCATCAAGTCTCTGTCCTTGGGCGTTCCTTCTGTTGCCCTGCAGGTCAACAAAGTCGCCATCCTCGTTGCGTATCATGATTACAGGTTCAGCCATCTCTATCTGCGCAAGGTGTCGATCGATACTAGGTGTGTCGATCGATGCTGGTGCAGAACGGTGTCGATCGACGCCTGGTGTGTCGATCGATGCTCGTGCAGACTTGCGGTTCGTACGTTCGAGACGGTTGATTTCCTGGTTCAAAGTGACTAGTTCTTCTTCCTTGTTGCTCCTGGTACTGGGCATGCACCTGAAACAAAAGATAGAGAACTAAATCAGTAACAAAAATAAAACAAAATCCTAGACAGAATCCTAATACTAGATCCCGTTAGGTAGCTATTAGCTTCCCCGGCAACGGCGCCAAAAACTTGATAGGGCTCAGGTTTTACCCAAATAATCAACTACTGCAAGTGCACAGCAATGCAGTTGTAGTATAAGGGGTATCGAATCCTCAGGGAAGTTAAAGCTACACTTATGGTTTCTAGGTTTAGATTATGCTAGGTCGAATAATGAAATTGAAAACTAAGCAATTAAAGCAAGTAATAAATCGGAATTAGATGGATTAAAGTTCAGGAGACGAGGCGCTAGGCAAGGATAATTATCAGGTTTGAATCCAAGAATGCAGAATCTAAGTCTATTAGGGATTTATTAAGAACTGTCTAGAACTCGAAACTCTAAGGTAAAACCAATCAACTCTCGTTGCAGAAGTTATCTATGCCTAAATCCCTAAATTCCAAATCTCTTTGCGAATTTAAACAATAAAGGCAAGCAATAAGAACATGTTCGATTTGTTCACAAATTACCTAGACCAAATCTCTTTGCGAATAGATAATTTGCTCACCTAAGATTAGTTCAAGTTATTAATAATGCTCTCGCATCTATTAAACAACCTAAGGTTTGATTTCTAAGTGATCAATTCAGAGAATCAAGTTAAGCACAAATCTAGGTGAAGATCCAATTGATTTCCCTAATAATTCTAGTGATTCTATAAACTCTTCATCAAACCCTAAATTACCCTAACCTAATAAGCAAACTACTCAGACATAATAATGCAAACACAAAACATGGCTTAATAATATTGCATAAAAGAATAGATAATGATACAGGAGTTCGAAATCTGGCTCAGATGAGTTAGAATTGTCTCACTAAAAGCTCAGGATCAATCTCTCTCTAAGTCTCAAAAACAGAAAATAATGATCAAGTATATTTCTAAACAATGCCTGAAAACTATTTATAAAAGGGGATTTTTCGTCCAGGGGTAGATTTGTAATTCTTCAGAACTTGCTCTTCTTTCCTTTTTCTGATTGGAAACCGTCACTTTTGGCCGTCTATCCTTGGTGTCGATCGACACTGAGTGTGTCGATCGACACTCAGCTCGTGAATTCCACCCTCTTGACTTCATCACTTCGGCTGCTTCTCCAAAGTGCTCCAAAATGCTCCAGATTCTCCCATTTAGCTCCAAATGCTCTCCATCCTGTAAAGACTCTAAAGAGACTCCAAAACTAGCAAAAGACTCTATAAAAACACTTATATCATGGCTTAAAAACGGGTAAAAACCATGATATATCATGATGCAATGATATATTTATAGACGGCTAAATGATGTTTAACGGTCAGATCTTCGTGAATACGCGTTATTAACGCGTTTAGTTTTGTTCTTTTAATCTTCCCGCCCAAAATCTGATGTTTTCACGGCTCGGTTGTAGATTTTTTTTCATCCTTGTGTGTTTAACTGTTTATTATCTTGAAACTTTTTTTTGTCTTACGTTTTTATTTCTAAAATAATCAATCATATAAAATCATTACAAATTTACGGTTGGTAAATTCTAAAAACCAAATAAAATCATATGAAACATTTTTTTTCTTAGTTTCACTTTGAATAGTAGGCATGACCACGATTACGTTTAATGTGGTTAAGCTTATTTAACCGCCATTTACAGTTACAAATCTATCTATAATAGCAATCTGAATAAATGTCAATTGCAGATAAATAAGTTACGTCTTTTCGAAATTATTATTTGTATATTTTTGTTAATCCAAATTTTAATCCAATAAATATCATTTGTGGTTGCGCCTTTTCATTAATTATTATATAGTTTGTGGTGTTTTATCATTAATTAAGTATATTTTTTTATAACAATTTTTATGAAAACTGCTTCTTTTTACTTATATCTTTTTAAGATTATTTATATTGCTCAAAATCACACAAAATTAAGGTTCATTAGATAGTAATTCTTGATATAATCAAAGAAATCAAAGAAGTATGTTATCTATCTAGATGAGTTGTCCTAAATAAAATAAGAAAAAATAGAAAATCCAACATATGATAATTTTCCAACAAAATATGCATGGAACAAAAGTCTAAAAACTTGAAATAAATGTTAATTGTACATGTGTCTTTTCATTATAACTTGTTTCATCACCGTCATTAGTATGTGTGTCCTCTCATTATTTGTTAAGTACTTTTTTCTTTATAATTATTGATTTTATGAAAAGTTGCATTTTAAAACTGAATAAATGCCAATTGTGGTTGTGTTTTTTTATCATGACTTTTTTTTCTAACGTTTATTAAAGTTTGTGCCTTTTTATTATTCATTAGGTATACTTTCATTCATAACTGCTTATTTGATGAAAAATCGCATCTTTTAACATTTATGTTTTTTCAACTCTATAAAAAGACACAAATTTTTTGAGGATCTGCGTTACTTTTTTTTATATGTATGTTTAGTAAAAAAACTTTATTATACTAAAATGAGGATACCATGAGGCAATTAAAAATATTTTACTTTGAGCTACACCAAACTAAATCAATCATATACCACTTTCCTTGGATTTGCTATGTCTCACGACAATTCTAACGATCGATCTTGGAGGATGAGTCTTCAAGGATGCTATTAAGCGCAAGAACGCGATTGAAGAGATTAAAGACGCAGCAGCGAAGATGAAAGATAATACATGTGATCAAAAATTGAGTTTTTGCAGGATCTTAACGAGAAAAAGAAAGATGGAGTTCGTAGATGTCACGAGCAATCCTCAAAAGTATGGAAAGAATACTACGATCGCAATTTCAGTAGAAATATTATGTGTTTAAATAATTTCGATCTCTATAGTTCTTCCACTGCTAATTGGTGAGACTTTTTCTCTTGTTACATTGATCCAGATCCTCCAAAACTAGAGTACCTACAAGCGATTTGTAGATAACTTAGTCTATATTCATTTAAATCATTAATTCACTGTAAAATTACAAATCTATTAAAATTTGAAAGATAAACAATGCAAGAACCCAATAAATGCAATCTACGGTTGTGTCTTTTCTGTTACGTGCTTTTGCATTATTATCGCTTATATTTATTAGAAGTTGCATTCTACAATTGTGTATTTTCTTTACACATTTTTTCTCTAACAACCGATATTTATTAAAAGATGCATCTTTTAAGAATTACGTCTTTTTAACTCCGTTTAACTATTTTGCTTACAACCGATCGGTTTCGAAATTTATAATCACTGACTATTAAAATCTTTAAATTTAATAATTCTATAAATTAATAAAATTTCAAAGTCTCAACATTATTAATTTATAGAATTTCTACTGTGTATCTAACTACTACGTTATTACATTAGTAAAAAAAGGTGGCATATAATATCGCTTGATGTGCTTTTAAAAAAAAAATATATATCGTCTGATGTGGAAATTCCTGAAACATATAGTATATGCTTTTTTTTAGCCCATCTCTTTCAAAATCTAAAATATATATTTTTGACATATCTGAAATCCATTTTAAAATTAAACTTCAAATGGTAACATATATCATAAATAGTGCAGATCAGTAGATCATACAGATCAAATAGAATAAGTACAAATCAAACATATCATGTATAAATCATGCTTTTAAATAGATAGTTTTCTAAATTAGTGGTTATAAAACTAATTAAGTGGTCATGATTTTTAAAATTATGGTGGTTTTACTATCTAAAATTTGGGAAAGAGTCAATCATATCAATATAAATGTTTAAGTAATAATAAATACGAAATTCATTATATTTTTGATTTTTGTGTTCTGAATAATATATATGTTTCTTACGTGAAGCTATATATGTTTAGATGAGATATATTTCTTTGTTGATCTAAAATAATAGTATATACGTTTCTTAAGTGAAACTATATATTTATATATGATGGAAATAATCAACATGTAATTAGTTATTACAAATAAGTTATATAAAACTTATGAATATGCAAAATAAATATATATAATACTTTTTAGTTATTACAAATAAGTTATATATGTTTCTCACTATTATATATCTCACTAAATTAATAACCTCTTTTAGAAAAAAATATTGCACAAAAACTGAAAAAAGAGAAAAAAATAGTACAACATACTTTAATTTTTTTTGGCTCTCTCTCTCTCTCTCTCTCTCTCGTGAGGCCGTGGCCTAGAAGCCCCCTTTTCTTCCGTGACTTCAATCCCTAGCTTCAGTCGCCAGATTTCTTTCTCCGATTTGAGATTTCCAGATTTGTGTAAGCTGTTTCCTCCTCCCTTCTGGGTATAACTCGTTGATTTTGGTTCCATGGATTTTGATGCTGATTTGCTTGATTTGGGGTTTTGGATGCTTCTGTGAAGAAATAACAATTTATGGGTTCTTCTACAATTTCTGGAGAGCCTTCTTCTTCTTCTGTTTCCTCCTCCCTTCTGGGTATAGGTTAGGGTTTGTGTTCCTTAAGAAAACATCTCCTCTTCCAATTAAAGACTTGGTTTTTTTTTTCTCAAGAAATTCATTTGATAGTTGACGATTATAGTCAAGGCTGGGAGGGTCTGAATTTGATATTAGTTGGAGTTTTAAGGTTTTGGTTTTCTGTAGTAGGAAGATGAAATACATTCTACGGTTTGTTTCTTCTGTAAACATTGTATATGATTGGATTGAAGCTGATGAATTATACTTTATGAATTTGATTATAACGGATTATACCGCTTATGAAGCCATTTGTTTCTTGATCGAAACAGGTTTCCAGTAAATTGTTTGAAGTGATTGGTATAAGAAGATGCCTTCTCTCATCTCACAACAATAGCAGGAGAGGACTAGTGGATTCTTTTCTTCATCAGGTTAGATAATCTCTATACTAACGTCTTTATTCTCTATGTGTGTGTTTGTGTTGTGGTGGAAGGCTTATTATGGTTTTTACCGAACAGGAACGAAGCTTAGGGAAGCCGGGCAATCAGCTGGTAGTTATGTCGGGGAAGTTGCCAAGGATGCGAAAGTGAATGTAGCTGATGTTGCAGAACGAGTCGGGTCGTTGTTCAAAAGCCGGTGGGCAATTCTTCAGCAGCCTGCAACTAGACATGCCGTGCAAGAACACCTCATAACAGCGGCTGCCACGAACGGGACATTGGTCAGGAAGGGTACTCTTCTTCTCTGTCAGCTCTAATGACACTGTGAATTGGTCCTTTATTTCTCTATGCATTGGTGTGCACTTAGATGAGCTGAGATTGCTTGTTGAATTAGTCTCGTTAGTGGTCGTAAGTGATTATTCAAGTTATCTTTGATGCATGTAAAAGTAATTTCTCTGCCGATTTTATGTTTCCAAGTTGCACAATTGTTGTGATTTGATTGAAGTTTAGCGTTTGTATTTTGTTTTCATTTTGGAATTCAAAATGGGTTTGAAGAGGCCATGAAAAGGCAAATCTTTGCAAATCATTTTGTAGACATTTTGTATAATTTTAAAATAATATTTATTTATTTTTAAGACCAATTGAGATTCTACCATTGGAGGAGGACAGATTTAAAAACTCTTAAGAGGTTTTTAATTTTAGATTTTTCAAAATTTATATTAAAAATAATGGTAAGAACCCATGAAGGTTTCTTACCATTGGAGATGGTCTAAGAGCAACAGAACCGTATCTTGAAGGAGAGACTTTGACAATGGCTTAAGAAACGTTTCTTACACATGTTTATTAACAATTGGTTGAATCTTTTTATAATTTAAAATTTAATTATATAAATAAATTATATTAATATTAAATGGGTTAGATACACTTGAAGGTATCTTAACCGATGGAGATGGTCTAACATAATAATATCCTATCTCTAAACATAGTATATTTGTGTGTGTGTCTGCGCAAATAACATAGTAGAACTTTTTTTTTTGTTTATCAACAATGTGAACATGTTAGCAAAATAACTTTTTAATTTTAAGTTACATATAAAAATTCTCTATTTTTAAATATAATTTTTTATTATAAAATATTTTTTAATTTTGATATGTTTTTATTTTGTATTTAAACAAAATTATATGTTTTAGTTTTATATTTTTTAAAAATTATAACAACAATAACTAGTTGTGTTTTTTAACAGTCAATAGTAATTAGGTATATGATTAATAAAAGTTTTAAAATACAACATTAAAATATATTAAATTAAAAATAACATTATAAATAATAAATTAAAAATACATAATTAATACTTAAAAATAAAGATAGGAAAATCCAAAATAATTTTTTTTATAACGTTTAATTTTATTGAAATCATAATTTTATGTAATTTTTGTTAAACACATAAATAAATGGGTACAATTTATATGTTTGTAAAGTAAAAAAAATTATAAATAATTAATAACTAAACAAAAATAGAATATTTTGGAATATTTTTTTATAGTAAAAGTTAGAGATAACTATTAGATTAAATCTTTTTTTTTAAAAGAATTTTACTTTTATAAATAAAAAATAGAGTAAAGTATTGGAGATATCTTGTTCAGTGTGAAAAGATATTTAAAAAAAATATTTGAAAAATTAAAAAAATAGAGTAAACCATTGGAGATCATGTAGTCATATCAAATCCCCGATGTGAAATGTGTGAAAAATAGAGTAAACTATTGAAGATCGTGTTAGTGTAATCATATCAAATCTTATTCAGTGTGAAAAGATGTTTAAAAACAATTATTTAAAAAATTAAAAAAATAGAGTAAAGCATTATCGTGTAGTCATATCAAATCTCATGTGTGAAAAATAGAGTAAACTATTGGAGATTGTGTTAGTATAATCATATCAAATGTTCAGTGTGAAAAGATGTTTAAAAATTTTTACTTCAGAAATTACAAAAATAGAATAAACTAAACCATTGGAGATCGTGTGCGGCTTGGAAGAATACGTATTTACTGTTTTACGTCACTGATATGATATTCCAGCAAATAAGAAAAATACTAAATAAACGTATTACACAACCATACGTCACTGATATGATATTCCTGCAAATAAGAAAAATATTAAATAAACGTATTACCCAACCATTTCCCTTATTTATCAAGCCTTCTAGTCATATTACCTTGATATTTCATCGAGAAAACAGCAAACCTCTTTACCTAAAGTGTTTTCTTTTTTTGTTAAAAGATTTAACTAAAAGTTTGAAACCTTTCTTCACTTAAGCTTTACCGTTTAGAATTTTAATGGCAAACAAGCATTTGGGGCTGTTTGGAAGTTCTTCTTCTGGAGAAGAGGAAGAAGATGAAGGTAGGAATACTCCCGAACAGCCCCGGCCCAAGTGGGTAGGGCAGAGGTGCGACCGCCCCTGGGCCCAAAATTGAATGGCCCAATTGTTTTTTTTTTATGTTTAGGTTATAAATTTTTTGTTTTAGCCGAGGGTTTATAGAAAAAAAAAAACAACTTTTGTTCTCTCTGAATTTTCTTCTCCATTTGCAATTGCTTTGATTTCGTTTTTCTTTGATCTTTGTTTATTCAATCACTATTCTCCGTTCATCTCCGCCAGTTTCCGTAAGTTTCGATCTTAGCTCTTTTAATTTAATTGAGAAATTGTAATTTGTAAATCCCAATAACTAGAATCTTCGGGTCTCAATTTTCAAATGGTAAATTGGTAATAGAATATTACTATGAATGGGTTCAATGATTCTTTTTGTTCATTGTTGACTTGCTGTTGTCTTTTTTTTTTTTTGTTTCTTATGAATTTTTAAATATTTGTTTCAGGTTTTTAGTTTCAATCTTGGCGATTAAACTACACAACAAGCTATATTCACACCGATTCCTGTCGTTCACATAATATAACCAGGTGCTATTTCTTCTTTTACTAATATCATGACATCTGGCGGTGCAAGACGGTTGAAAAGAAAATCAGATGAATTATTTGTTCAATCTCAAAGAGGTTCTTTAGACAAATTTGTTATAAAACTAGATGCAAATGTTTCTCAATCAACTGAAAACATGAATGATAACCATGCTGCTGTTGATGATGGTCATGGTCCTAGTCATCAAAGTGAGCATGATAATGTTCCAAATGCATCTATGCTTGAAAGTGTGAATGTTCATGGTCCTAATCGAATGAGTAAACATGATAATGTGTCAAGTGCATTTTTGATTGATATTTATGATCCTAGATATTGGGAAAATCTTGATGATAAAATGAGAGATACATTAATCGAATTTGGACCTAAAAGAGAATTGAATTTGGAATTTTCTCTTGATAAGAACAATAGGCATTTCTCATATGAATATTATTCTAGAAAATTGAGTATTGGGGAGACTTGTGATAGAAATTGGTTGGTTTATTCTAAACATGTGAATAGAGTTTATTGTTTTTGTTTTAAGTTGTTTAAATCTCGTGGTTATTCAAGTGTGTTAGCAAATGATGGATTTAGTGATTGGAAGCATCTTAGCGAGAGACTTAAGCAACATGAGAGAAGTGTAGAGCATATGGCTAACATGAAAACTTGGAATGAACTGAAAGTTAGATTTAAGAAAAATCTAACTATTGATAAAGAAATGCAAAAAGAAATTGCAAAAGAGAAATAACGATGGAGGCTAGTTTTATTTACAATTATTGCTGTTGTGAAATGTCTTGCTAAAAAGAATTTAGCTTTTCGTGGCTCAAATGAAAAACTTTTTCAAGATAGTAATGGTAATTTTCTAGGGATGATTAAATCAATTGCTGAATTTGATTTGATAATGCAAGATCATATTAGGCGTATTCATAGTCATGAAATACATCATCATTATCTTGGTCAGAGAATTCAGAATGAGTTAATTTCACTTTTGGCACATAAAGTTCAAGTTTCAATAGTTAACATTATCAAAGAGGCCAAATATTTTTCTATCATTCTTGATTGTACACCTGATGTGAGTCATCAAGAGCAAATGACTTTAATAATACGATGTGTAAGGTTGTCTGAAAGAAAGATTAAAGTAGAAGAGTACTTTTTAGAGTTTCTAGTTGTAGATGACACATCTGGATTAGGTCTCTTTGCTAAAACTCTTGAAGCCTTAAAATCTCTCAATCTTGATGTTGATAATGTGAGAGGTCAAGGTTATGACAATGGTTCAAATATGAAAGGAAAACATCAAGGGGTTCAAAAGAGATTACTTGAAATTAATCCAAAAGCTTTATATATGCCATGTGCTTGTCACAGCCTCAATCTTGTGGTTAGTGATATGGCACATTCTTGTGTGAAGGCTATTTCTTTTTTTGGAATTTTGCAACGTATATATGTACTATTTTCTGGTTCTACAAAAAGATGGAAAATTCTATTTGATCATGTTCCTTACTTGACTGTTAAGTGTTTGTCTAATACTCGTTGGGAAAGTCGTATCAAAAGTGTTAAAGCTATTAGGTTTCAAGCTCCTCAAGTACGATTAGCTTTATGTGATTTATTTGAATCTTGTGATGATGCCATATCAAAAAGTGAAGCTGAAAGTTTAGTTGGTTCACTTGAGAATTTTGAGTTTTTACTTGGCATGACTATTTGGTATGAAATTTTGTTTGTTATAAACACGGTAAGCAAGAATTTACAATCCAAGTCTATATGCATTGATAATGCTTTAAAACAATTGGAAGGTATAATGTTATTTTTTGAAAAATTTAGAGATGAGGGGTTTAGTTTTTGTTTGAAAGTAGCTCAAGGTCTTGCTCATGAAATGAATGTTGATCCTATATTTCCAATTAAACGTCGTGTCTTTAGAAAAAGACAATTTGATGAGAATGATGTTGATGAAGAAGCACTATCTGGTGAAGAGTCCTTTAGAGTTGATTATTTTCTTGTTGTTGTGGACATGGCAATTGTTTCGGTGAAAAATAGGTTTGAGCAAATGATTACTTTTAAAAGTGTCTTTGGCTTTTTGTTTGATTCACTGAAATTAAAGTCACTTGATGGAAATGAATTAAGAGACCATTGCATTAATTTTTCACAAGACATTTTCTCATGGCATTGTATCTCATGTTGATTTAGAAGACTTTTATTCTGAATTGAAAATTTTGCAAATGAATTTACTAGACGTGCCTATGACACCTACTGAAGTGCTTGAGTATGCTGAAGATTTACATTGTTATCCAAATGTTTCAATTGCTTATAGACTTCTATTAACTACACCTGTCACTGTAGCATCAGCTGAGAGAAGCTTCTCAAAGTTGAAGCTATTGAAAAATTATATGAGATCTTCTATGTCCCAAGAACGTTTAAATGGTTTAGCAATTTTATGCATTGCAAAAAAAAATGTTAGAGGATATTGATTTTGAAACTCTTATTCATGAGTTTGCATCGAGTAAAGCTCGGAAAACCCGCTTTTTATGATCATTTTCTTTTTTTTTGAAATAACTATTGGATTTTATTTTGTTTCAGGTTATATGATGCAACTTTAAAGATATTCTGAAGCTTAAAACATGAAGCGAATACGTTTTATAACCGGTGTTAAGGGCCCTTTTTGTATCTCGCCCTAGGGCTTGTAAAATGTTTGGGCCGGGGCTGCTCACGAAGACGAACCTCAAGCCGTCATCACGACTTCCATGAAGAATGATGCCATTCATCGTGGTTCCGACGAAGCTCAGCCGTCGTCTGCTGGAGCGATGAAATCAGGGTCGAAGCGGCTTAATGAAGACTCAGCGGGCGTGAGTTCGAAGCGGGCCAAGAAGGCAAAAGATGACAAGATCAAGAAAGCTAAAAAAAGACAGTATTTCCCTAAACGGTGGACTGAAGAAGACGAGCTCCATATGCTACGTGCAGTCATAGAGTTCAAATCCAAAACAGGGAGGACTCCGTCCGATGATGGAGACGGATTTTACGAATCATTCAAGAATGTCGTTAGCTTCGAGACTAACAAGCGTCAATTCATTGGAAAGATTAGGCATTTAAAGAAGAAGTATATGAAGAAAGTCGAGAAGGGTGTGGAACCATCTTCCTTGGACGATAAGGAACAAGAGCTTTTCAAGTTGTCCGAGTCTATTTGGGGATTAGCTGAAGAGATGCCTCTTACATCTCCTGATGTTAAGTCAAAGACGAGTGAGAGAATCAAAACAAAGAAGCTTGACTTGCTCTCTTCAACTAATGCTAACGAGGGTGAAGACGATAGTAGAGGAAGAAGAGATGTGGAGTCACCACCAATTGGTGGTGTTAATACACATTCTGATTGGTTTCAGGAGTCGTATCTTGTTCCAGTCATTGAGAGGATTGGTATCGATTCTGTCAAACAAAAATGGAGCTTAGTACCGACGGAGACTAAAAAGAAACTTGAAGAAAAGTTGAAGTCTTTGCATGCCAAAGAAGTTGAGTGTAAGAAAAGCGAAGAGATCTTGAAAGCGATGAAATTTGATTGTGACTGTGAAAAGATAGACCTGTTGAAAGAGGTGTGTTCTGTGTTCATCACTAAACCAAACTAGATTATATAAATTTAGGGATGCAATGCCTCTTTTTGTTTTGTGAACTTAGAATTTTAACTTTCTGGTTTTTCTGGTGGCTTAGCTTATCATGATTCTCCTATTTTGGGTTGTTGCTTATGTATTAAAACTCCATGGAAGATAAATTAATATGTTGGCAAGTTAATTAGTTGAATTGAGTAATAAACGTGGAAGAAAGTAAGTCATCAAATTTTCTGAGAATAACTTAGCAGATTGTCACGGGACTGATATTTGGGATCAAAACCGTGCGGCCTTAGCCTCTCTTTGTCTCGACAAATAGACTAAGCAGTCTCTCTCTCTCTCTCTGAAAACCCAACCCTTTGAGAAGAACTAGAAAGAAAAACGGGAAAGTGTTGTAATGCTTCTCTTATTCAAGGAATGAGTGAGTGATTACAAATGAGGCATCCTACCTCTATTTATACAAAAACACCTCCAAAATGGATGGTGGGGATGAATTCAATCTAAGGGCTTATAATTAAAGATGCCCCCTTAAACAATATTAAACAAGCTAAGTGGAAGACAAAGTGGGATGGTTTTAGGGAGTGGTAGACAAGGTGGCCGGATTTTGGGGAGTGGGTGACTGAGTGGGCGGTTTTCGGGGGATTTTGCTGAGTGTGCACTAACTATCCATCCCGGAACCCCTCGTGGTTCGGCCCGTGTGATGCGGAAATGATCGGGCCGTGACACTCTCCCCCACTTAATTCGGCAACGCCCTCGTTGCTGTGAATGTCTTGAGCTTGTCCGCGAATTGCCATAGCTCGCTCTCCGCCTCCCATGTTGCCTCTGATACGGGTTGTCCTTTCCACTTAATGAGGAAGTGTGTACTTCGTGGGACGCCGCGTTTCCGAACCACCTTTGACTCGAGAACTTCTTCAACCTCTTTGTCATAGGACTTGGTTACTATCGGTGGTGCTCGAGTTGATTGGCCCCGGTTCTGGTCCGTATCTTCTCCATGGTATGACTTGAGCATGCTCACGTGGAAGACCGGGTGTATCTTCAAGGTTGGTGGAAGATCCAACTTGTATGAAACTTTGCCCACCTTGGCAATGACTTCGAAAGGCCCTTCATATTTTCGGATTAGTCCCTTGTGTATGCTCCGAAATGCCTTGAATTGTTGGGGAAGGAGTTTCACAAGTACTTGGTCTCCAACGGTGAACTCCAACGATCGCCTCTTCTTGTCGGCCCATTTCTTCATCCGTTTGCGGGATTTCTCCAAACAAACCCGCGCAAGGTCTGCATGATCTTCCCATGTTTGGACCATTTTAACCGCTCCGGGGCTTTGGGACTCGACAACCGGTGTAGCCAAGGTATGGGGAGTGGATGGTTGTTGCTCCGTCGTGAGTTCAAAAGCACTCTTGCTAGTTGCCTAGCTTCGCTGCAGGTTGTAGGAGAACTGAGCGATGTCCAGCAACTTAGCCCAGTCTCGTTGATTGGCACTAACAAAATGCCGAAGGTAGCATTCTAACAAAGAATTCACCCTTTCTGTCTGCCCATCCGTCTGTGGGTGAAAGCTTGTTGAGAAGCTTAGTCCTGTCCCGAGATTCTTAAATAACTCAGTCCAGAGTTTCCCAGTAAAACGGGGATCTCTATCGCTCACGATGTTCCTCGGTAGCCCCCATAGTTTGACCACGTTTTTGAAGAAGGCCCTAGCCGCTTCTTCGGCCGTGCAGTCCTTTGGACAGGCTATGAATGTCCCATACTTAGAGAATCGATCGACAATCACCAAAATGGACCCGAACCCTTCGGATTTTGGTAAAGCACTGATGAAGTCTAGGGAGACCGAATCCCAAGGCCGGCTTGGTATGGGTAATGGCTCTAACATCCCCGCAGGTCTTTTGGTCTCCGTCTTGTCTTGCTGGCACACAAGGCAAGTCTTTACATAGAGTTCCACGGTATCCCTCATCCGTGGCCAGAAGTAGGTCGTTTCTATAAGCGCCAGGGTTCGCTTTTGCCCAGGATGTCCCGCCCATGGGGTGTCGTGGCACTCGCGGATAATGTCTCGTTGCAAGCTCCCCCATTTTGGCACGAACAGACGTCTTTCGGTCGTGTATAAGAGCTTGTTCTCTACCCAAAATCGAGAAGTCTTGCCCTCCTCTGCCAACTTCATTAACTGTTTGGCAGTGGTATCGTGATTCAATCCCTCCTGGATCCGAGTCACGATTGTTCCCTCGGCTTGACTTATCGCCGCAAGTTCTGCTTTCCGGCTCAGAGCATCCGCAACAACATTGGCCTTCCCTGGCTTATACTCCAAGGTATAATCAAACTCGGCCAAGAAGTCTTGCCATCGGGCCTGCTTCGGCGATAGCTTCTTCTGAGTCTGGAAGTAACTTGTTGCCACATTGTCCGTCTTGACTTGGAACAGGGCCCCTAGGAGATAGTGTCGCCAAACCCGTAAACAATGAACCACCACTGTCATCTCCTTCTCTTGGACGGTGTAGCGTTTCTCGGTGTCATTTAGTTTGCGGCTTTCGAATGCTATAGGATGCCCCTCCTGCATTAGAACTCCACCAATAGCAAAGTCGGAAGCGTCGGATTGTACCTCAAATGGGAGATTAAAGTTGGGTAAGGCAAGGACCGGCTCTTGGCTTACTGCGGTCTTAAGCCCTTCAAACGCCCCATTGCACTGATCCGACCATTCCCATTTCTTCTCCTTCTTCAGAAGATCGGTCAATGGTGCAGTTTTCTTCGAGTATCCCTCGATGAACCGTCGGTAATAGTTAATGAGTCCAAGAAAAGACCGTAACTCTGTTACTTTGGTTGGTCTTTCCCACTCGGTGATGGCCGTCACCTTGGCATTGTCCATCATTATCTTTCCCCGCCCGATAACATGTCCTAGGAAGTGTACCTCCTCTGTCGCAAAGGTGCACTTCTCCCTTTTCACGAATAGCTTGTTATCGCGGAGGATTTGGAAGACGGTTTGCAAATGTCCCACATGCTCTTCCATTGAGTTGGAGTAGATGACAATGTCGTCAAGGTAGGCTACGACGAACTGGTCCAAGTATGGTTAGAATATCTGGTTCATGAGGGTGCAGAACGTAGCTGGAGCGTTCGTAAGACCGAAAGGCATCACTAGCCACTCAAACGAGCCATACCGGGTTATGCACGCTGTTTTGGGCTCATCTCCTTCGGCTATTCGAACCTGATAGTAGCCCTTTTGGAGATCCATCTTGGTGTACACCTTTGCTCCACCAAGTCGGTCGAACAAATCTGCTATCAAAGGGATTGGATATCGATTTTTGACAGTTACCTTGTTGAGTGCTCGGTAGTCCACACACATCCGTAAAGAGCCATCTTGCTTCTTTTGGAATAGTACCGGCGCGCCATAAGGAGCTTTTGACGGTCTGAGCATCCCCGTTGAAAATAATTCGTCGAGTTGTTTCCGAAGTTCGGCTAGTTCGGAGGGAGCCATGCGGTATGGTGCCATTGCTGGTGGTTTGGCTCCCACTTCTAACTCAATCTCGTGGTCTACCCCTCTCCTCGGTGGTAACTCGTTGGGTAGCTTGGATGGCATCATGTCCTTGTTCTGCTCAAGGACTGTCTCGATCATGGGAGAAGTGATACTTCCCTTTCCTATCCCGTCGTCCGTCTTCAGGAAGGCAAGGTATGTTATCTCCCCCTTCTTGACTCCCCGGATTAATTGCATTGCCGTGAGCTGCTTAACACCATCCTTGCTCGGTGCCTCCACGGTTGGAATCATACAAGGGGATCCTTTCTCGAGTATACAGACCGTGCTAAGGGCGGGCATGGGGATAGCCGAGACTTGCCTCTGAAAGTCCAACCCAAGCACGACCTTAAAGTCATCCATTTGTGCCACCGAGAAGTTTACTGGACCCTTCCATGCTACCAAGCTGAGTACAACATCCTTGGCGATTCCGCATAGTGGTTTGGCTTTGGCATTTACTGACTTGAGCCAACCCTCGCCCTTGGTCCATGTGAGACCGAGTCTCCTTGCCTCGTCATCGGACATGAAGTTGTGGGTTGCGCCTGTGTCTACCATTGCCCGGGTGGTGTGTCCATTGATGATGACTTCAACATACATCAACCCCTTGTTCATCACCTTGGACACCGGATTAGTCTTCAGGGCGTTGAGCAGTTGAAGAGATCCCATCATCCCGCTCTCATCCTCTTGAGCTTCGGTATTTTTTTGCTCAAGGAGAGCCGACAAGGAACCCAGCTTTGGGCACTCCCTTGCTGGATGCGGCCCCTTGTACACATAACATCCGCTTCTCGGAACAAAAGTACGTTTCTTCGCCTCATACTCGTCACGCCCCGAACTCTTCACATAGTTCCGAGTGTAAGACGGTGTTGCCTGGTCTCGTCTCTCCCCCTCAGGCCGTGGAGCCACCCTCTCTCTTCTCCTGAAATTCTCGGTCTGGTTTTGGACCTGGAAATCGGAAAGAGATTCGGCCGCAGCAATGGCTTAGTCCACAGAGTTTACACCTCTTCGCTGCAACTCTTGTTTTGCCCCTCCATGGAGCCCATCCACAAAGTGGAATAACAGGTCTTGCTCGGACAGATTCGGAATCTGCAATGAGAGTGTGGTGAAATCTTTGACATAGTCTCGGATCTTACCCCTTTGCCGGAGTTCTCTCAACTTCCTCCGTGCCTCATAGACCACGTTCTCTGGATAGAACTGCCGCTTGAGTTCCATCTTGAACTCATCCCACGTAGCCATTTGACATGTGCCCCGCTCAATGTCACCATGACGCCTTCGCCACCATAGCATGGCCGTATCCGTGAGATAAGAAGTGGCTGCCTTGATTTTTGCCAATTCATTGGTAAGACCAAGGTTGTCAAAGTATTGCTCCATATGCCACAAGAACTTCTCAACTTCCTTGGCATCCCTTGAGCCATCAAACCGTGATGGTCTCGGAAAATCCACCTTTCCCGAGCCAGAGTTGTTGGTACCCCCGTTGGCAACTGCCTTTTTGCACAACATGAGATCTTCTTGCATCGCCTCGATGCTCACCTTCAACGACTGGACTGCTCCCATCAATGTATCCTCCAACTTGATGAATCGTGCTTCGATTCCACCAAAGTCATTCTTGACATCCGCAACTTCGCTGAACAGTGTGTTCTCGAGTTCGGATGTCGAGTGTTCGACTCGCTCGAGTCGTTCATTCATATCGGTCATGGCTCCGCTCAAAGCCCCAACTTCGTCTCTGACCCTGCTCCTGTCTCGAGCCTTGCTTTTGTCGCGCTGCTTCCTTGGAACGTTTGCATCAAAAGCCTCTGAGTCGAGAACCTCGTCGCCATTGTTACCCTTGATAACATTCTCGTTATCGGACATCGTTCAGCCTCTGAACGAACATTCGCTCTGATACCACGTGTCACGGGATTGATATTTGGGATCAAAACCGTGCGGCCTTAGCCTCTCTTTGCCTCGGCAAATAGACTAAGCAGCCTCTCTCTCTCTCTGAAAACCCAACCCTTTGAGAAGAACTAGAAAGAAAAACGGGAAAGTGTTGTAATGCTTCTCTTATTCAAGGAATGAGTGAGTGATTACAAATGAGGCATCCTACCTCTATTTATACAAAAACACCTCCAAAATGGATGGTGGGGATGAATTCAATCTAAGGGCTTATAATTAAAGATGCCCCCTTAAACAATATTAAACAAGCTAAGTGGAAGACAAAGTGGGATGGTTTTAGGGAGTGGTAGACAAGGTGGCCGGATTTTGGGGAGTGGGTGACTGAGTGGGCGGTTTTCGGGGGATTGTGCTGAGTGTGCACTAACTATCCATCACGGAACCCCTCGTGGTTCGGCCCGTGTGATGCGGAAATGATCGGGCCGTGACAAGATGCTATCAAGTCAATAAAGCTTTATGATGGAGGTATTCAACTAACTAATTTAATTGAATTTGAAAATTTTAAATTATTTAATTAATTTCTACTCTAATTGAACGATGTATTTTATGAACTTAAAAAAAAATTATGTGTTATTAGAGATTAGGTATTTGCAATCACTTTTCTAAATTACTTTTATTTTTTTTAATTCTGTTATTTAAACTATTTGTTCAATTCCTTAAACAAAGAAAACCACATCAATTCCATGACATATTGTTTCTTAACGCCCAAGAATCAAAGACTGTGTCTCCTCATTGACAGTGATCAAATCCTTAGACAAGGGTTCTTCATCTCTGGTGTGCACTGCAAATAAGGGTTGTTTTGGCGATGGAAGATCTGTTGTGGTGGTGAGCATAGACAGCAACTCAAGTGTGTTGGGTCTCTCTACGAGTTGGTGTTGAACACACAGTAGACCAATCTGAACACATCTCTCAACTTCTAATGGGTGACATGAATCAGCAACATCTTTATCCAGAAGATCAACTCCTCCAGTTTAACAAATCCACATATATTTTTTATACTCGTATTTTTAAAATATCAAAGTTTATTATTTTTTAACTAATATATTTGTTATGTACTTTCTAATAATGCAAAAAATATTTTTGAAAATTGATATTTTTCATCTTTGTATTTTCACTTATAGCCATAATAATTTTAGAAAACATATCATTAAATCTTTATCAGCATTTTTTATTCCATATTTTTTTTTTATAACCGTTTTAGGTAATTCCTATAGTCTTTTTTAAAAACTGGCAAGTTTTCATCATATATAATTATTTGCTTGTAATTGTAATTTTCACTTATAACTATAATCTACTATATGAAAGCAGAAGGGCTCTCTCCTGCTTCAGCCACGTCAACACGTGAGAGAGTGTGTCACGTGCCACTTCCTCATTTATTTTTTTAAAATAATTTAATTTGAATTAAATCAGAACCATTTGCATTCATGGGGATTTGAACTCATAACCCTCTCAATTAAAGAAGACCATTTTTTCCATTCTGCCATAGACACTATTTGACAATCCTCTTTAAATACGTATGATATTGTCTTTATGTTTTACATATTAAATTATAAGCATTTGTTTTTAATTTATATGTATATCAATTATAGACTTATGCCTCAAACGTATAAATACAAAAAAACCTCAAAATGATAAATTGAATTTTTTTTTTTAAACATTAAGTAACATAAATAAATATTAACATATGTACAATTAACTATACATAAAAACCACTAAATTTGAATACAACTATTTAAAAATTATTATAAGTAGATAAAATTCTAATTTAATTTAAAAAAAAATAAATATATAAATCTTATATAATACATAATTTTAAATATATCATTATATTTTTTTGAGTGTCCTTATTTTCTACTATATGAAAGCTTAATAGCTGTCTACATGACCTGCCACTTCAGCATCTCACAGTATGCCACCTGTAATTTATTATTTAATTTTCAAAAAACTTATTTTATTTATACTAAATTTGAACCAAACAAAATATTTTTATTCTCTTATTTGCATTCATGCGGATTCAAACTCATAATCTTTTCAATAAAAGAATACCGTTCTTTCCCATTATGTCATGGGTACTCTTTGACAACCCTCTCTAAAAACTTATGATATTATCTATATATTTTACATATTAAATTAGAACCACTTTTTAAATTTATATCTATATCAATTATAAAATTATGTCCCAACACATAAATAAATAAATCCTCAAAGTGATAAATTGAAAAAATTTTTTTTTTTTTTAAAAACGTCAACTAACATAAATACATATTAATATATGTACAATTAACTATACATAAAACCACTAAATTTGTTTCAACTATTTAAAAATTATTATAAGTAGATGAAATTTTAATTTAATTTTTAAATATAATAAATATATTAATATTATATAATACATAATTTTGAAAATATCATTATATTTTTTTAGCGATTTAATCCTTATTTTCAAATAGATTACGGTAAATAAACTTGGTATAAGTGCAAAAAATATGATATATAATAAATTAAGAAGTTAACTGCAACCTATAAAATCTTAAGACACAACAAAGTATTCAATAAAATATCGAGAAGATAAAAAATTATATAAAAAAATTTAGAGAAATAGAAAAAAATAAAGAAAAAGAAAAATAGATACAAAAATATACAAAATTTTAAAACATGGAAAAACATGGATTTAATGGAAGATATGTAAAATAAACCTTCAAAATGATAAACTGAAAAAATAAAAATTATTATAATATTAATATATAGATAAATAAGAAGAGTATGAAAATTAAAGAATAAATATAAATTCATAAAATAATATACGAAAGAAATTGCACAGATCATCAAGAAAAAAGTAAAAAATTTAAATTCTTAAAAAAAAATAGTCAAAATAAAGATTTTTTAAAAAAAAAGTTAAAACTTAATTTAAAATAAAACCCTCGCATCGCGCGGGTTCTCTCCTAGTCATTATATAAAATGTTTTGAAAGATTGTCTCATCATTAAATTTTTTGCTTTATAACTTTTCACATATACCCATTTTTAATAATCATATAAAAAGTTTGAAAGATTGCATATTTTGTTTTTTACTTCAAATTGAATATTTCATTCATATGGAATTGTTATAATCAGAGTACAATAGGTTTGTTATCCAGGAAGGAGGATAATCGGATCCAGAAAAGAATAAGTCATTTGGCGGACCAATTCAAGCGAGTTCATGAGCTACAATATTACAATCTCGTTTAACATGAGTAATCTCGACATTTCGAAATCTAAGCATCCATGTCTTAATATCTGTGACTAAATTAGACATACTAAAATCATGCCCATTATTATACAGCAGATTCACCAGGATTTGACAATCCCCTTCAAAACAAAGGGAAGCATAACCCATACTCCACGTATTTTGAAGAGCGCCTAGTAAAGCTTTGCCTTCTGCTTCAAGATAGGATATGGTGGAGCCTAAATTTAGCGTGCCCCAGTATTTGCCATTGCCGTCAGAATCACGAATGATCCAGCCACCTGTAGATTGTTGTGTTTGTAAATTAAACGCTGCATCGTAGTTGCATTTGAGGGAGCCTTGAGGAGGGTGTGTCCATGATCGTTTTGGGGAAGTAGGAGTAGTTGTTATAGATGATGTGTAGGTGATCTTAATCCATTCTGTTACATCCGCCCTCGCTTTATTCACATCTCGAACGATTTTGATACTTTCTTTTTGAAAAATTAGGTTGTTTCTTGATTTCCAAATGCACCACATAATCCAAAACGGCAATAATTTGTCTATGTTAGCGATGCCATTGTTGGATTGTGCGTCAAGTATCAAACCAGGGATTGCCTCAGTGTCCTGTGAGGGAATGTTAAGGAAATTGAGTGGAGTGTTAGATCTCCTCCAAGTTGATATGGACACTGGACATTCAAAGAAAAGGTGTTGAATTTTTTCTGGTTGTAGACAACACCGGATACATGTAGTCGGAATGGGAACGCCTCGGCTCTGCAACCTCGTCGCAGTACCAATTGCTTTGGAAAGGATTCGCCATAAGAAGTGCTTAAGCTTTGTCATGATGTTGAGTTTCCAGATTTTGTGTTTTAGGATTGGATCACCATAGGGGATTGGAGGTGCAATAATTTGAGCTTCTGGGAGATGTCGAAGTAGCCAATAACCTGATTTCACGGAGTATTCACCATTTTTTGCATAATTCCAAAATATTTGATCCTTTTTATTATTTTGGCCTAGATATAAGGTTTTGGTTAATGCAACATCAACATCAGAGAGTGAAGCCGATAAAGCTATTTCGTCCCATTGGTTGGTTGTGCCTCCGCGAGTAATCAAATCTTTCACTAAGAGGGAGGAGTTTCCATTCCCGCCCGATGCAGGCCTAGGAGGATGGGAGGGGAGCCAATTGTCGCAAAAAAACTTTCGTATTTTTACCGTTTCCAACAATAGATCGTGAGCCTTTTTAATAAGGTCAAAACCACTGAGAATAGAAGCCCAGCCATACGATTGGTGTCATCTAGATTTTGCATCATAAAGATGATCTTCTGGAAAATATCGAGCTTTACATAGTCTTGAGAATAAACAGGTTGGGTGCTGTAAAAGTCTCCATGCTTGCTTAGCAAGTAAAGTGTCATTGAATTTTTCTAAGTCTTTAAAACCCAATCCCCCTTCATTTTTAGTATAATGTAATCGTTTCCAAGCGACCCACGGTATTCCTTTAGTGTCAGTATTTTTTTCCCACCAGAATTGAGTTAGAATAATATTAAGTTCAGATATTACTTGTTGTGGGAGTTTGAAACATGACATTGAATACACCGGCATTGACATTGCAACTGATTTCATCATAATTTATTTACCAGACGGAGAAAGTAGTTTAGCACTCCACGAAGATGTCCTGCTTTTGACTCGGTTGATAATATTGTTAAACATATTTTTTTTTCCGACTAAACTGTTCAGGGAGTCCTAAATATTTTCCATCACCACCAGTATTCGAGATCCCCAGAATACGTTTCAGTCTTTCTTGTTTAGCCCCTTGGATACGTGAGCCAAAAGTGATCATAGATTTATTAGGATTTATTTGTTGTCCGGAGCATGCTTCATAGATGTTAAAAATGTTCTTAATGGTTGAACAATTTTTCTCATTGGCTTGACAAAAAAATATTGAATCATCAGCAAATAAAAGATGTGTGATTCTTGGCACCCCGTTTCCTATTTTGATACCATTTAATTTTCCATTCCTAGCATTTAGATCGAGGAGATGGCTCATTACATCGACACAAAGTATGAATAGATAGGGTAAGAGAGGATCGCCGCCCTGACGCAAGCCACGTTGTGGAACAATATAACCTTGTGGATGTCCATTAATGAGGACTGAATATGTAACTGAACGGACGGTTTCCATGATCCATGAGATCCATTTGTCCTTAAAACCAAAAGCTCGCATAGTATTCTCAAAAACATCCCATTCAACTCTGTCATAGTACACATTTGCGGCTTTTAAAGGAATGCATTAATTCATAGTAAACATTTCTTTTTTTTAGGAAAATTTCCATATTTTGTTTATTTCTATATATGTAAAAGAGTATGTATATTACTTAAAACTCATTTTCCTTTTTTTTTGTTTAATATTCTAATTTTTTAAAACAAACATGGTTTTAAAAATAGATTAATGAATCTAAATAATATTTTCAATCTATATGAAAATAACATTCTATTCTACTTCTTGTGTAGAATGACATATAAAAAATATTCAAGAGAAAGTAAGGTTATTTTTGTCCAATCTGAAAACGAAGAATTTACAGTGACATCATCCGTAATTTTTTTTTTTTTGTGTGTGCTCGAGCTACTACTAGTTCCCCATTCTTTCTGATATCTAAAATAAGACTTTGATTAAAAAAAACAAAATAGTACCTCTAATACCACCAACTGATCTAAAAACAAATTAGAAAAGTCACAAGATTAGTAGTTTATTTTGAGAATATCATTGTGGAGAGCTATTCTTTTAAATTGTGTAAATTTTAAGAAATTAGAAGAAGACGATTTAGAAGAACGTCTTCTTCTTCCTCACATAATCTATATGTTAAATTGATTTTGTTTTCAATATATTTTAAGAGTGGTTTTAAGAAACAGTGGTGGTGGGTCTACAAGATTTGTATCACGTGATTCTCTTCCAATTCAATCTCCTTTTTTAAAAGAGAAAAATTCATACAGCCACAAAAATCCACTCAAAAATCCCATAACCAAAAACATGAACAAAAACATTTTCCACAAAACTACATGAATTTTTATTTATTTATGACATGTGAATAATTAGCCAACCTAACAAATCCGTTACATAACTGTTTTTTAGTCTCATAAAACCATACGATTGGTCCAAAGTCCATGTCGACACGCTTGAGCCACTTCTTGGCATTCCAAAAGAATAAAAGAAAATATAACTTATGTGACTTGCATTCTAGCCACAATATAAATTAGGTACACTGCCTGATTCACATGCTAGCCACCTGATCCATTCAGGATTATCGCATTATAAATTAGGTACAGAGCATTTTAAAATAAGTTTTTGTAAAACTCATATGAAAATCTCTTTTAAACTGTTGTGAAATATGTGTCGCTAATTTGTACCATTTGTCTTANGAATCGTAAGCATTTGGTTTATAATTTTATTAAAATTCAACAAGTATACATTTAAAAAGGTATATCCAAAAAGATTAAACTGAAGTGATCGGAGTTTAGGGTATAGGGTATTGATTTAGGACGAATTTGGGAGGAATTTAGGATTTCGTCCCAAATTCGTCGTAAAATTAGGGACGAATTTGGGACGAAATCCTAAATTCCTCCTAAATTCATCCTAAATCAATACCCAGTTTGGATAGTATTCACGAAAACTACCATAACTTCAGATCGAACCGTTGGATCGACTTCAAACCACTTGAAAATGAAAGCTAACTCAGAGGTCTAGTTCGTACCCAAATTTCAGCTCGATCCATCGGTGGAAAGTACCTCGGCGAATGCCAAACTTCTCGGTACGGTATAGGATATTGATTTAGGACGAATTTGGGACGAATTTAGGATTTCGTCCCAAATTCGTCGCAAAATTAGCGACGAATTTGGGACGAATTCCTAAATTCGTCCCAAATTCGTCCTAAATCAATACCCTGTTTGTACAGTCTTCACGAAAACTAGCATAACTTCAGATCACACCATTGAATCGACTTCAAACCATTTCCAAATGAAAGCTAACTCAAAGATGTAGTTCGTGTCCAAAATTCAGCTCGATCCATCGGTGGGAAGTGCCTTGGCGAATGCCAAACATTTATTTTTAAAAAATATTGGTAAGCATCTGTTTATATTTTTCTTTTTAATTCTAGTATCTTAAATTGAATTAGAAAAACATGTTGGACTGAAATTCATATAATAATATTGTATTAATTAGTTCAAATTACAAATTATAGCGCTTATACATCGATATCACTCATTCAAGTCATTTTCAGATACATATGTGTCTTCTTCATTGGGTTCATCACTTTCTTCAAACTCATCTGCATCCTCTTCTTCTTCAGCCCTATCGTCATTTCATATACATCTGCGTCTTCTTCATCTTTTTCACTTATTTTCATCTTTAATTCGTCGTTAAATGCCTTCGCTTTTATTTTCTCGTTAATTTAAAGTTAATTAACAATAAATTTACGAGAAATGTGCGGCAAATTTATTTCGTTCTTAATTCGTCGGTAATTTACGAGGAATTAACGACGAAATATTATTTCCTCGTTAATTCCTCGTAAATCCGTTCCTATTTACGACGATTTAACAACGATTTTTTTTTTCCTCCCTATTTCCGACGAATTTATGACGATTTTAAATTTCCTCCAAAATTCGTCGTAAATTCGACGTTAATTTACTACGAACTATTTTCCTCGTAAATTTTCGTGGCAAATCTCATGTTTTCTTGTAGTGATGCTTGCTTAGCAAGTAAAGCGTCATTGAATTTTTCTAAGTCTTTAAAACCCGATCCCCCTTCATTTTTAGTATAATGTAATCGTTTCCAAGCGACCCACGGTATTCCTTTAGTGTCAGTATTTTTTTCCCACCAGAATTGAGTTAGAATACTATTAAGCTCAGATATTACTTGTTGTGGGAGTTTGAAACATCACATTGAATACACCGGCATTGCCATTGCAACTGATTTCATCATAATTTCTTTACCAGCCGGAGAAAGTAGTTTAGCACTCCACGAAGATGTCTTGCTTTTGACTCGGTTGATAATTTTGTTAAACATATCTTTTTTTTTTTCCGACCAAACTGTTCAGGGAGTCCTAAATATTTTCCACCACCACCAGTATTCGAGATCCCTAGAACACGTTTCAGTCTTTCTTGTTTAGCCCCTTGGATACGTGAGCCAAAAGTGATCATAGATTTATTAGGATTTATTTGTTGTCCCGAGCATGCTTCATAGATGTTAAAAATGTTCTTAATGGTTGAACAATTTTTCTCATTGGCTTGACAAAAAAATATTGAATCATCAACAAATAAAAGATGTGTGATTCTTGGCACCCCGTTTCCTATATTGAGACCATTTAATTTTCAATTCCTAGCATTTAGGTCGAGGAGATGGCTCATTACATCGGCACAAAGTATGAATAGATAGGGTGAGAGAGGATCGCCCTGACGCAAGCCACGTTGTGGAACAATATAACCTTGTGGATTTCCATTAATGAGGACTGAATATGTAACTGAACGGACGGTTTCCATGATCCATGAGATCCATTTGTCATTAAAACCAAAAGCTCGCATAGTATTTTCAAGAAAATCCCATTCAACTCTGTCATAGGCTTTTATCATATCAGTTTTAATAGCCATATATGTTTGGGATACACATTTGCGACTTTTAAGGGAATGCATTAATTCATGTGCAACCATGACATTATCTGAAATTAAGCGTCCCGGAACGAAAGCGGCCTGCGATTCAGAGACAATTGAGTCTAGGAATGATTTTAATCTGGTTACTAGAACCTTAGAGATGATCTTATAAGAGACATTACAAAGAGAGATGGGTCGATATTCAGAAAGAGTTTTTGGGGATTTCGTTTTTGGGATCATACAAATGTTGGTATGATTGATATGTTCTTGCATATGTGATGATTCGAAAAAGTGTAAAACGTCATTCGTAACATCATTACCCACAATATCCCAGCAGTGTTGATAAAAACGTGTTGTTATACCATCTGGCCCGGGAGCCTTATCAGCGCCGATGGCACAGATGGCATCAAAAATTTCTTCTCTCGTTATGTCTCTAGTGATCGTATTGTTGATATTTGGTGTGACCATTGGTTTGAAGTCTTTGAAAGTAGCTTGAATGGATTGAGATGTTTCACTTGAGTACATTTTATGGAAATACACCTCAGCATGTTTACCAATATCATGATCACCATGATATATATTTCCGTCATCGTCTTTGATGGAAAGTATACGATTTCTGGAAAATCTTGATCTAGTAACAGCATGGTAAAAATTTGTATTTTTTATCACCATCTATTAACCATGAATTTCTACTTTTAATATGCCAATAGATCTCCTCATCGCGGTAAGCTTGCACCAATTCACGACGAATTTGGGGAATACAGTAGGGTGTATGATCTATTGCGGTTAAAGCAAAATCAAGTTCTAGTAGTAATGAGTCAATCCGTTTAGCCGAGTTCATTTGTGAATTGCGTCGGAATCTTGACATAGATTTTCTGATGTTTGTAATCCGC
Organism: Alliaria petiolata; assembly: GCA_020283515.1. Taxonomy (NCBI): domain Eukaryota; kingdom Viridiplantae; phylum Streptophyta; class Magnoliopsida; order Brassicales; family Brassicaceae; genus Alliaria; species Alliaria petiolata. The sequence continues at coordinate 88,419,018 of JAHZTW010000001.1, forward strand.
TCATTGAGGCTTAAGTTACTTGTTGTTTTGATAGAGTTCCAGTTTGAAGTGATAAAATTTTTAAACTCTGGATGTTGGAGAAGTCTTTTGTCAAAGTGAAAAGGTTTTTTAAAAACTTCTTCGACATAAGCGATTGAAGTTAGGACTGGCCGATGATCGGAGGCACAAAATCCTTTATATTCGGCAACAGATCCAGGAAACATCAGCATCCATTCAGAGTTTGCAATAACTCTATCTAAACAACACTTAACGTTATGGATTCCTCTTTTTCCACGCCATGAAAGTCGGTTTCCTCTGTGTTGAATATCATGAAAATCACAAATATTGTACATGTTTCGAAAGTTTTGGAAAGTTTTTTTCATTCCGTTGAGGTCCTCCTTGTTTTTCATTGTTAGAGAGGATTTCGTTGAAATCTCCCATGAGAAGCCAAGGGCCTGATCGGTTTTGATTTATATGTTAAATGAGTTCCCATAGATCATTTCTTAAAGATTGATTTGGATCTCCATATACACAAGACAAATAGAAAGTCATTTCATTGCAATGAACAGATACATCAATCATTCTATTCGAATGATAGAATGGAACTATACTTAGTTCCTTTTTCCAGAACACAGCAAGACCCCCACTATGTCCTTGTGGAGGGACAGTAAAAACGAAATCGAAACCTAATGTGTTACAAATATCACGAACTACATCACACTTATTCATAGTCTCCACTAAAAACAATAGATCAGGGGAAGATTTGCATAATTCCTTTAGTCTATCCTTTGTTAATGGCGACTCTAACCCCTAGCAGTTCCAGGAGAGAAACTTGAAGGTGTTCTTCAGAGACGTGGGGGGATCATGTCCCCTGTATCTCTGTCTAGTGGTTGATGCACACTGCAGGATCCTTGAAAGTCGTTTGGATACTCCTTCTTAACCGGAAACAAGACCTTCCGATCATCATCAATGTAGATTGGTATGGCTTGACGCTTGCACTTTCTTTCATAATTAGTGGTCTTCTCCATCCCGTCGTCAAATTTGCGTTTGATATCCTTGCAATGGTGGTGGTTCGCTCCTTCCTCGACACAAATAAAGGTATCGAAGTCTGAAAACATCTAAGAGAATTGGCCATAAGAATACACACCTTGGTTCGTAATTCCCGGTATTATTGGAGCGAAGTCATCAGTGAAGCCACGATGGTAGGAATCAGCCATGAAACTGGACTCAACGTTTTCATATTGTCGCAGCATTGCTGCTACTTTGTTTCTTTTGGTGGAGTCAAATCCAGAATTTTCCTCTTGGTCAGCATAATCTTTGAGTATGGTGGTAAATTCGCCTTCTGTGAACTTGCCTATCTCCATCTTCGCCTGTAAGTAGCGCCACGTTTCGGAGATCATGTCTCTGTCTTCCTTGATTTCAAAAGGGGGACTGCGAAGATTCTTGGTATCCGTAGTAGCAACCTGAGAGGTTGTATTGGCTTCGTTATGGTTCTGCGTCTCTGTAGTACAAATTTCATTATCATTATTTGTATCATCGTTGTCATCACCGTCGTCAGGGTCATCACAGGCATCATCATCATTGATAAGAGGGTATTCCTTTGCTTCGTGAGACAGAATTCCACACTTAAGAAAGAAGTTTCGTAGCCTCTCATATCGAAGTTTGAGAACAGTATTTTCAACGGGTGTGAATTGGAAGATCCTCTGGAAGCGAAGCGGTGTGTTAATGTTCCATTCAAGTATTATGCGGACGTAATCGACGACATGGGCTGCTTTGTTGAAGTCGATATCCGCAACAATTCCAAGCTTTCCGACATTGTATTCCACAAGCGCACGGTTGAGGAATTGAGGAGGAATTCCTCGTATTTGAACCCAAAAATGGATTGTTTGTAACGATTCATCATTCATATCTCGAGACCATTTTTTCATAACAAGCATCCATTCATTGAATGACCACGGTCCATGCCTGAGTATGAGATTGACTTCTTCATCGGTTTGGAATATGAATTGAAATTTGGTAGCTTCGATGATTCTGCCAGTGACGGAGTCGCTCATTCCTCAGAGGCGCGGCATTTATCCTATCAGGGCTCGCATATTCTGTTTTCTGGGATTCAGCAATTTACCCACAATTGCAAACCGATTTGCTCGCACCGCTTGAGCGCAAATCGAATCTGGTAAAGCAATTGGGGCTTCATAAATTTCCAAATCGATTTCCTGTAATCGTTTCTGTAAGTTATCACTCATGAGTGAGAGATTTGGTGAGTTTTTTGTTGCCCATTTAGGGGTTTTATAGAGCATCCATGGCGGTTCCATCCATGGCGGTTGGATGAAAGAGATGAAGATTGGACAACCGCCAGAGTAACTGCTCAACGTACAAAAACCGGCGACAAAAATCCATGATAATCGGGATGAAAACCGTCGGACAACATTACCCAAAACAGAAAGAGAAAGCTGTTCTTCGCGATCGATTTGGGAGGGAGAGGGAGATTTTAGAGAGAGATTTTAGAGAGAGAAACATTTTGTAACTCTGTTTTTGAAAGATTGCATATTTACATCATATTTTTTGTATTGCAAATTTTTATATATAACTTTTTTTAACACTAACAAAATTACACTGTAGAGTTGTGTGTTTTATAATTTTTTTGTTTATAATTTTTTCTCTTAGTAATAACTAATAACAATCATTGAAAATATTTTACAAATTTTCATATTTGAATTATTTTGAAACTTTCCATTTATATTGTTAATAATCCAATAATTATTTTTAGAAGATCGTATCTTTTTTTATTTTTTTTAATAATTCAAATTTTCTGAATATTTACGTGTTTTTATCATCATTTTTTGTTTTATGTATTTTCACTTATAATAATTTTAAATATATTTATGTTTAAGTTTTAATGTACGACAAATACCCCCGCGAAGGCGGGGTTATATTCCTAGTTTTTTTAATGGTAATCTTAACCGTTTAATATTCGGTTAAAACAGTTACGGTTAAATACGATCTAGTTAGTACGTTTATGGTTAAATACGATTATAGTTATTTGATGATTATAAAATAATTAATATTATTATTTATAGTTAAGTAATTAAATTTTTTTATTAAAATAAAAAATTAGCTAGTTTAATGGTGACAGTTATAATTAAATATTTATAAATAATTTTAATTACACGAAGTAAATATATATAATAATTTTAATGGTGACAGTTATAATTAAATGTTTATGTTTTTAAATATGAAGATATTTTGATTGTAATTTTAGGTTTTATTTAAACTTTTTGGACAAATTTATTAATTTTTTTTGTCTCGCGGAGCCATTGTTTGTTTGTGATTTATCTCTTTTGCAGAAGAAAATTAAAGTTGGCCAGAGTATGAGAGATCAATGATGGAATGGTTGTGAGAGGAGAATATTAGGGTTATGATGCTATATTTATAGACTGGTAAACATTTTTTTTTGTGAAAACGCGTTTAAGACTTGTTAAGTTTTATTTTTTTTTCTTTTTTCTTTTTTAATTTCCTGTCCAACAAAATCTTAGATTTTTTTAAGTTCCTTTGCTTTTTTCTTGAAACCTGTGTATCTCTTTATGAAATAATCAACCTTCATTTTCTTTAATTCATCATCGGAGTTTTTGTGATTTTTCTGTCGAGTAGCCATTATTTGTGATTTTTTTCTTTTGCGGCATGAAACTAAGCTACGCGAGAGAGATTAAGAGAGAGGGGAGTAATGGAATTGATGTGAAAAGAAAATAGAGATAGGGTTATGATGCAATGATATTTATGGACTGATAAAATATGTTTAACGATCATATTTAAACGCATTTTTAACGCGGTTAAAATTTCTTCTTTTAATATTTCCCGCCCAAAATATTATATTTTTTCATAGCTCGGTTGTAGTTTTTTTTTTCAGCCTCGTTTTTATCGGGTACCTTTTCTGTACGTTTTTTATTTCCAACATAATCATACAAAAACATTACAACAACACTACCGTCGGTTAATTCCTAAAACCTAATAAATCATATGAAACATTTTTTTTTTCTTAGTTTTACTGTGAATGGATTACATTTTCTTATTTCCAAAATAATGTATTTACTTTTATTCAGTAATTTTTTATTTTCTTTAATTTGCGATGGATGATAGATTTTTTTATTCCTTGTAAAAATTCGTCAAACTACTTAATTTAATTCAACGACGAATAGGGAAACAAATTCTAAAATTCGATAGATCCACATATAGACTAGATATATAAACCCATGATCACTCATCTCATCAACGACCTCAAAACTCTAATTAACTCTTGACTTTGGTTTTATCACGAGAATATGAGTCAAAAGTTAAGAAAGTAAATGAGGGCCTGAGGCAGTAAGGTAAGAGCAATTTCTTCTTATTCTTCAAGTCTTCTCTAAAAGCATCTCCAATGTAAGAGCAATTTCTTACCTTTCTTCTTCAAGTCTTCTCTAAAACTAAAGTTCAAAAAAAAAAAAAAAAAAAAAAAGTCCTCTAAAACTGTTATGTTTTAACTTTTAAAAGCATGTGTATTGTAGCTGTCTATGATATGTTTGGTACTTTTTTGCTCCACATCTGTATAGGCTAGTAAATTGCTAAAAGAAAATGAAGACGTTCCACCAGCCCCGGCCCAAGTGGGTAGGGCAGAGGTGCGACCGCCCCTGGGCCCAAAATTGAATGGCCCAATTGTTTTTTTTTTATGTTTAGGTTATAAATTTTTTGTTTTAGCCGAGGGTTTATAGAAAAAAAAAACAACTTTTGTTCTCTCTGAATTTTCTTCTCCATTTGCAATTGCTTTGATTTCGTTTTTCTTTGATCTTTGTTNGTTTACTGAACCGTGCGCCAGCTGCTTGTCCACCAGTGGTGTTTGACGGAGATTGTTGAGTAGCCGACGTTGTTGACGTTGTCGCCGAAAACCCCACAACAGGAGCTCTGTCATCGGAACTTCGCATCGCGTCCAGATGCCTTTCTTCTTGAATTATATGTGAGTAAACGGTGTCGAGATTTAACTCCATCTGTCGACTCAACGATTCGACCTTGCTGTCCCAAACCGAGACGTATCAAGGCCCATGAGAAATTGATGCACTCTGATCTTCTCTTGCATCTTCTCGTATTTGACCATCGAAGCACACTCTGCGCTTCCACAACAACATGTGAAACCTTTTTCAAAATCAGCAAGATCATCCCACATGACCTTTAAGGTGCTGAAATACACTTCCACGGTTTCACCACTCTGTTTGCAGGCTGTGATATCTGCATGGAGTTGATGAATACGCGTGTCGTCACTAACGAAGAAACGCCTCTGAAGACTTCCCCACATCGCCTTCGCGCTGTCGACCAAAGATATCGATGGTCGAAGCTTTGGTTCAATGCTGCTATAGATCCAACCGATGATCATAGCATTCACCATATCCCACTTCTTTCTTCTTCTGGTTTTGCAACCGGTCGTTTGAGCGATCCATCAATGAACCCTAATTTTCTTTTGGTACGAAGTGAATTAATCATCAACTTCGACCATCTTTCAAAATTAGGTCCATTCAAAAGAATTGGAGTCTGCACTTGTCCCGTGCTATCCGACGGATGCAGATAGTATGGAGAAACAAGTGTATCCAAGCTTGCGACTGTCGATCCGGTCGAACCAGCCACCACGTTTGTTGGAACTACGTTCGACATTGAACAGAAATTTTAGATTTTGAGAGAGAGAAGAAAAAAAACGTATTTAGTGTTTTTTGGATCTAGGCTCTGCTACCATGTAAATTCAGCCGTAATCTCTCTTGTTATTCATCAATGTCAAGATACAAGTATTTATACACGGTTCATGGTAGCTGGATAACTCCTACAAACCAGGAGATATATACGAATCATAGATATATGCTAATCTACCCAAACTATATCATTATCACAATATAAACATTAATCTTATCCTAATATATTTTAAACACTACTACATGATTCGGTTATCATTAAGATGGTTAAGATGAAAAATGCAATTTTGAAGTTACTATGGTTTAGGAATGATCTTGATATACTGTGATCTTAGTGTTCAATAAACGAGTGTATAAGAGGATCGGCGGTAAGATTTCTCTAAATAACACCAACTTTTATCAACCAAAGAGTAAAACACAAATTTCATTGAAAAATCATATAATAAGCAATAAAATCCTACAACTCGACGCTACTTCAGCTGCTGAATCTATAAGACTAAAAGTATGGAGAAACTAGTCTCGTGATCAGAGATAACCTACGACATATTTTCGTAGGAAAGTCGTAGGAAATGACTGTTTCCTACCAATTATCTACGATATTTTCTGTAGGAAAATGTAATGTTTTCTTATAGTGTATCCTGGAACAAACCAAAAACTTTTCCAGAACGGGACATCTAATGATGTCATGTGTACTTGTCGCAAGATCAAACACACCACAGTTGTTTTTTCTGCTGTCATTAAAATGATCTTCACTTGGGAAAAGATCATCACCACCGAAACAGATTGAGTCACTCTTGATTCCCCAACCATTAGTTAATATCTTTGATCGGGGCTTTTATTGTGACCCCATGACCAAATATCAACATCTCACCTCCAAGAGATGCGACTCTCTCCCAATTACCATTTTCTAAATTCATCTCATAGATGTACAAGGAACACTTCAACCCTGTGAAGCTTACAACGATCAAAACCTCTCCTAGGACGACTTCTTCACGCAAACCCGACAATAAATCAAGAATCTTGAAGCATCTATCAAATGTATACACATAGAGCTTTTTATATTTATACGCCATGCATTTACATTTTGTCTTGATGACTGAAGGTTGCTAGACCGAGATAAAATAACCAAAAGGAAGCTGGTTCTCAGCTCAAGTGTACCGGATACTCGGTTTAAGTTCCGCTGGTACGAGAGTCCACTAGTAGCCGTACAAATGTCTCTCTCTTAGCGGTTAAGTGTGCGAGTCACACGTGCTAAGTGTAGAGCTAACCCGAGCTAGTATAAATCTCATCTTATCTTCTTCCTCGGGTAGTTAGAGCCGTTGTAACCGAGAGAGAGACAGACGAGAAAACTATGTACAAGATTCCGGCGAGTTTGCCCGGAGAGATAGTGGATTGCTTGTCGGAGCGTTTCCGGCCCCAGAGACGTAGCTACCCTCGCGGGTGTGAACTCTGGGTGACCAAGTCTTGAGTGTTCTTTCTATGCTTTAAGTTTCTTCTTCTTTCTTGTGTTTTGATTCCAAATCGAAGTACATCCGAGCTCGAAATCGCACAAATTGGTATAAGAGCGCCATGTTACGGCGCGGATTGAAAGATCGACGGAGCTACATCGAAGATGACGACTCATCGGATCGAAGTAGCGTTGTTCGACGGATCAGGAGATTTCGGGATCTGGAAGAAGCGGATGCTCCCGAATCTGAGTGTACAAGGCCTAAAGGATGTGTTGACGGAGCAAGCTCAAACATCGGCTCAAGTGAAGGCAGGAGAAGCGGACCCTCTCAAAGCCGGTCTCAAAGGCATTAAAGATCTGACGCGAGCTGAGCGAGATGAAAGGGCGATGAATATCATCTTCACGTGTGTCTCAGATCAAGTACTCCGCAAGCTAGACAAGTGCGTTACACCAGCTCATGTATGGACGATGCTCGAGAGGCTTTATACACCAAAGACCTTACCGAATCGAGTACACGCACAGCTCAGCGTTTACTCTTACAAGATGCAAGACTCAAGATCAATCGACCAGAACGTGGACGACTTCTTGAGGCTGATATCGGAGCTGAGCAGCCTCAACATAGACATTCCAGAGGAAGTTCAGGCTATACTACTACTCAACGCTCTCCCTGCAAGGTCTGATTCCCTTAAAGAAACATTGAAATATGGTAGATAATCTATTAGGTCTGAGGAAGTGATTAGTGCTGCTAGATCTAAGGAAATGGAATATAAAGAATCTGTTAGTTCTAGGAATTCTGGTGAAGGGAACTATGTTAGGGGTAGAACGGATAGTAGGAATGGTAGTAGCTCGGATTCTGGTACAGGTAAAAACAGGAACACGTCAAGATCAAAGTCAAAAGATGGCAAGAGAGTTTGCTGGATATGCGGTAAGGAAGGTCATTTCAAAAGACAGTGCTACAAGTGGTTAGAGAGAAACAAAGGAAAAGGTTACTCTCAAGACAAGAGTGAATCAGCATCAGCTCAAGATGATGCAAAGGATTTGGTTGGTTTGTTGGTTGCAGAGGTTATTCTGACTACAGGACAAGCCGATCAAGAAGAGTGGGTTCTAGACACGGGCTGCTCATTTCACATGACTCCAAGGAAGGAGTTGTTTATCGAGTTAAAAGAGTCACCAACGGGAAAGGTCATAATGGCAAACAACACAGTGACTGAAGTGAAGGGCATTGGTTCTGTCAGGTTTGAGAATCCGGATGGAACGACATTTTTGCTTCATGAAGTCAGATACATGTCGGGCATATCAAGGAATCTGATCTCCGTGGGGACTCTAGAGAACAAGGGCTGTGAATTCAAGGGAGCAAACGAATTGTTGAAAGTCGTCAAGGGTTGCACAGTGTTCATGAAAGGACAGAGAAAGCATTCTCTGTATATTCTTCAAGCAAAGGCAAGAGTGTCTGAAGTCTATGTTGTTGAGTCAGGTTCCGAAGTCAGAGAAGACTCCAGTGATGATATGACTCAGCTATGGCACAGCAGGATGGGACACATTGGACAGAAAGGTCTCGATGTGTTAGTGAAGAAAGGATGTTTNTGAGTCAGGTTCCGAAGTCAGAGAAGACTCCAGTGATGATATGACTCAGCTATGGCACAGCAGGATGGGACACATTGGACAGAAAGGTCTCGATGTGTTAGTGAAGAAAGGATGTTTCGAGGGAAACAAAGTCTCAGAAATCAAGTTCTGTGAAGACTGTGTAAAAGGCAAGACACACAGTGTGAAATTTGGACCTGCGAAGCATGTTACAAAAGAAAAGCTAGATTACATTCACTCAAATCTTTGGGGATCTAAAAATGTCCCAATGAGTCAAAGTAAATGTCAGTACTTCATCTCATTTACAGATGACTACTCGAGAAAAGTTTGGGTCTACTTCCTGAGGTTCAAAGATGAAGCATTCAAGAGTTTTGTCAACTGGAAGAAGATGGCAGAGACTCAAAGTGAAAGGAAAGTCAAGAAGCTTCGGACAGATAATGGCTTAGAATTCTGCTACAATCTATTTGACAGTTTATGTAAAGAAGAAGGGATCGTGAGGCATAGAACATGTACTTATACCCCTCAAAAAAACGGCGTTGCAGAGAGACTAAAAAAGAGCATTATGAACAAAGTCCGAAGCATGTTAAGTGAGAGTGGTTTCGGGTTGAAGTTCTGGGCTGAGGCAACAACAACTGCAGTCTACTTGATAAATAGATCACCATCGTCAGTTATTGACATCCAAGTTCCGGAAGAGCTATGGACATCAGTGATGCCAAGTCTCAAAGATCTTAAAAGATTTGGATGTCTTGTGTATGTTCATGCAGATGATGGCAAGCTGAATCCTCGAGCCAAAAGAGGAGTATTCACAAGATATCCAAAAGGTGTAAAGGGCTTCAAGGTTTGGTTGATGGACGAGCAGAAAGTGGTAATCAGTAGAAATGTTGTATTCAGAGAGGACAGGGTCTTCAAGCAGTTGGTGCTAGGTACAGAGACTGAAGCAAGTGCAGAAAGGTCTACTAGAACAGTAAGTTTCGACGTGCCAGTGTTCTTCCCGAGAGGTTCAGTTCAAGGTGGAGTTATTCCGGAGAATGATCCAGAAGATAGTACTACAGGAGAGGAAAGTGAGCCAGTTACAGAACAGACAGAGACAATGACTCCAGCTGAAGATCAACCAGAAAGAGAACGTCCAATCAGAGTTACTAAGCCTCATGCGAGGTTAGCAGACTATCAGTGTGATTTAGCAGAAGGAGAAGACACATTTGCAGGGTTTGTTTGTGCTATGTCAGAAGATGCAAGCTCAGAACCCTCCTCATACCAAGAGGCAATGAGTGATCCAGATAGTGACAAGTGGACCAAAGCCACAAACGAAGAGATGGACTCACTCAGAAGAAATCACACTTGGAATCTTATTGATAGACCTAAGATTCAAGAGGCTATCAGATGCAAGTTGATATTCAAAAGAAAGCCAGGAATTGCAGGAGTGGAAGCACCGAGATATAAAGCAAGACTCGTGGCTAAGGGGTTCTCACAGAAAGAGGGTATAAATTACCAAGAAATCTTTGCTCATGTGGTGAAACATGTATCAATCAGATACTTGTTGTCAGCCGTGGTTCATTATGACATGAAATTGCAGCAGATGGATGTCAAGACGGCATTTCTACATGAGAACCTAGATGAGTTCATAGTGATGGAACAGGCTGAAGGATACTTAGACAAGAAGCATCCGGATAAAGTCTGTTTACTCAAGAAGTCACTCTACGGTTTGAAACAGTCTCCGGGACAGTGGAACAAAAGGTTTGATGACTTCATGAGGGAGAAAGGTTATATCAGAAGCGAGCATGATCATTGTGTTTACTTCAAGAGGCTTGAGAATGATATCCACATTTATCTTTTACTTTATGTGGATGACATTCTCATAGCTTCGATAGACAAAGGTCAAGTTTTTAAGCTGAAGGCTCTGCTTGGTACAAAATTCGACATGAAAGATTTGGGTGATGCTAAGAAGGTCTTAGGCATGGAAATTGTCAGAGTAAATGGAGGACTATGGATATCTCAAGAGAGTTACTTGCTGAAGGTTCTGTCAAACTTAACCATGGATCAAGCTAAACCAGTCACTACTCCGATGGGAATGCATTTCAAGTTAAAGGCAGCCACTGAACATGAGTTAAGAGAACAGGCTGACTTTATGCAGAGCATCCCGTATCAAAGTGCAGTAGGGAGTATTATGTACTCCATGGTCGGCACAAGACCTGATTTAGCTTATCCTTTGGGATTGATCAGTCAGTTTATGACAAATCCCATCAAAGATCATTGGCAGGCAGTTAAGTGGGTTCTGAGGTACATCAGAGGTACAGTGGATACTCGATTAAGCTACAAGAAGAAAGGAGACTTGTGGTTAGAGTCTATTGTGATTCGGATTATGCAGCAGACTTGGATCATAGACGATCCATCACAGGTATAGTGTTTATTGCAGGTGGGAATACTGTCAGCTGGAGGTCTTCGTTGCAGAGAGTGGTTGCAGTGTCTACAACATTGGCTGAGTACATCGCATTGTCAGAGGCAGTGAAAGAAGGTGTTTGGCTAAAGAGGTTCGCAGAAGAGTTAGGATTTCCACAAGACTCTGTGGAAATCTACCGTGATTCGCAAAGTGCAATAGCATTGTCTAAAAATGCAGTTCATCACGAGAGAACGAAACATGTGGCGGTCAAATATCATTTCATCAGAGATTTGATCAACATTGGTGAAGTTCAAGTGTTGAAAATTGCAACAGCTTACAATCCAGCCGACATTTTCACTAAAGTTCTACCAGTTTACAAGTTAAGGGAAGCATTACAGATGCTTCGAGTCTCTAGGAACTGAGACAAGCATCCAGTGAAGGATGCAACATCCGGTGAAGGATGCAAGGAGCCACCAAGAGTTTGAAGAAGGTTGATCTGGTCTAAGGTGGAGATTTGAAGGTTGCTAGACCGAGATCAAATAACCGAAAGGAAGCTGGTTCTCAGCTCAAGTGTACCGGATACTCGGTTTGAGTTCCGCTGGTACGAGAGTCCACTAGTAGCCGTAGAGATGTCTCTCTCTTAAGGGTTAAGTGTGCGAGTCACACGTGCTAAGTGTAGAGCTAACCCGAGCTAGTATAAAGCTCATCTTATCTTCTTCCTCGAGTAGTTAGAGCCGTTGTAACCGAGAGAGATAAGTGAGAGAGAGAGAGAGAGACGAGAAAACTCTGTACAAGATTACGGCGAGTTTGCCCGGAGAGATAGTGGATTGCTTGCCGGAGCGTTTCCGGCCCCAGAGACGTAGCTACCCTCGCGGGTGTGAACTCTGGGTGACCAAGTGTTGAGTGTTCTTTCTATGCTTTAAGTTTCTTCTTCTTTCTTGTGTTTTGATTCCAAATCGAAGTACATCCGAGCTCGAAATCGCACAATGACTCTACCAAGAATCGTGTCCTTTCTTGTACGAGAACCAGTAGCCTTGTTTGCTACTCCAAGCTACAACATAATCTTTTGTTCTCTCATTTATCCACAGACAAGAAGCTGGTTTTTTTAGGGAAAATATTGCCTTTTGAGGTCTATGTATGTGTTTCTATCCGTTTGTATCTTCACCTTTTGTTTTTGCGTTTGATGTTTTTCTCTTTTACTCGAATGGAATTATTGGAACATTGGAAATTATGTCTTAAGTTTTAGGACTTTATGTTCATAACTCTTAAAAGGCTTCGGGTCAAAAGTTAATCGGTTGAACTCCGATTAGCTCAGCATACATACGGGAACTTGGCGGGNCATGAAATTGAGATAAGAACTAGGCTGAGTGAAATCGACCTCGAGATGAAATCGAGCTGAGATGGAGAATGAAATCGACCTGAGGTGGGTGGGTGAATGTCTTCGATAAGATCTGAATGTCTGGGACAAGATCTGAAACAAAATGTTTCTGGGTCGTATGGTATCCAAAGAGTGTTTTGGAAGAGGGAAAAAAACTAAGGGTTCGACGCTTAATGAAATTTTCAGCTAAAAATACTAAGTGTTCGGCGCTTTATTATCCCGCGTATCTTTTTTCTATCTTAGCGTTTTTCTATTGCTATTACTAGAAACCAAAACCTCAAATTTATCGTACATAGCACTTTAGAAAACCGTGCTATCATAATGTGCTATCAATGCCTATTTTTTTTGTAGTGGTTGTTTGAGTTTTCAGGTTGAGTGAAACTGGTGGTTTTAAATGGACGTTTAGGTGTTAGATGATTTGGAATAAATAGCCGGCTCATTGGTGAAAGAAAGTGATTTTAATTTGATCTTTTGCTCGGAAATAAACAATGGCTTCCTCCATTGGGAGTTTTAGATCAAACATCGAACACCAATGTATAATTTGAATATATAACAAGGAGATTAACATTGGTTACTTTGATTTTGCTACATGTGGTTCCCTACCTTGAGTTTTACACCCCATATATGTGTTCTTTCAGATGTTATGGATGCTATATACAGAACAATCATCACTTAAGGTAATGCCTATGCCTATAACTCTCTTTGATTTCGTATAAAGTAAAGCTTAGAGATAAATAATTATGTCATAAGGAATCGAATACAAAATAAACTCCTGGTTTTATGGTTATCTCGGAAAGATCTTTTGGTTTATGCTTATTGTCTTTTTAGATAAAGTGGGATTAGAAAATTATATATGATTACCCAAAAAACCTCAACTTGAATAATAAGTTCTGTTTTCTTTTTCATTTAGTTAGATTCCTCAAACTAAATGGAATGGTTCTGTACTTCTGTTTATAATATTAGTTCTATTATATTGCTTTTATGTGTCTCAAACGCACCATTTACCAGTATGTGTTCGAAGATTCGTTTTTTTCTCCACTTTTTCTTCAACAGAGCAATTCTCAAACCTTTCTAATTGGTGAGTCATCTCTACCTTTTGTTTCTTAGTTACATTGTAACGGTTTTAATACTTTAAAACTTAAGTAATAGATAAATTGTTTTAAGAGAATCTAGATAATGGTTTCTCACCTTTAGGAATTAAACTTCTTATGCATTACCTTATTGACTAGATTATATTACCATTGTAGAGGTTTTAAGAGTATCTCACAAGCACATACTGTTTCGATATGATTAATTGCTTATATTATATGCAAGGGTTTTTGTATAGATTCTCTCTTTTAATCGAGCTACGAGTGTTTGAGATTTTCATTCTGAAACGTTTAGGCCCTCACGAACAGCAAAATGTTTGCTCGATTAATGGGATGGATCGATCATTAATGGGAAGTTCCATAACGGGTATTTTGTAACCACGAAGATGTACTCATAAGAGCTTAAAGGAGTGCTCTAACACGTTCCTCAAACTTCTCTTGAATCTTGAAGACACAAGAAGAAATCAAAATCATCTCCAGGTGGATTCTCAGAGACCTAGGCCCACAGAAGCCGTAATAACTCATTTTCCTAGCAATACCAGAGCCTTAGAGCTGAGTACTCCTTATTAGTAACGATATCCCATTAAGAAAATTGAGAACGTGTAGAACAAAGAAACATTGTTATTAGACTTTATTATTTGTGAACAGAAAAAAAAGAACTATCGGAATGAGCTACGGCTAATGAAGACAAAATGAATAATCGGAAGCGTTAGAGTTGGTACACAGCGTTGTTCTTGCTATCTCTCTGCTAGGTTTAGAATTCTCTGGAATCAATGTCATAATGATTGAGCTATTGCATCATCTAAAGGGGTTCGATCTGGATTTAGATTGCATTTCCTAGATAGGAATCTAATCATTGCCAAAGACTTAAACCTTAAAGCTATAGAATCAATGAAACTGGATATTAGCATTGATCTTTGAGGCGTGATCTTCAATGCTCCATGGTTCATGGGACTTTCACTATCTCACTGAAACCCACTGCTCTCTGCAGCTTCGAAGAATCAACAGGATTGGCCATTAGGTTTATTATAGGCAAAAGAAGGTGGTGTTTCCGAACTCTTCGATGATTAAAACGAAGACGAAGAATCCAGAATATTTTGGCATAAATTTTTTCTGTATAAACCTATTTTTAAAAAAAAAAATCAATGTAGTTACCAACTAATACATATCCAAAAACTATTGTAGATTGCAAATGAAAATAGTGCTAATTAATAGATAGTTACTTCCAAGTTCTAACATGTATATTGTTTCTAAGAAATAATTATTGGTTTGTAAAAAATTATTGGTTTCTTTTTTAATTGAAATTCCCTTATGCCAAATAGGAAAAAATATACCTTTTGTTGTTCTTCTTACAATTTAGGATACAACTTGCAATGGTGTAACTCTAATCAGATTACCTAGGTGAGTAACTATATGGACATTACCTTGAGTTTGAAACATCTTTTAACAACGGAAGACATTAAAATATCATTTTGTATTTCCTTTACTCATCATTCATGTTTTTTTTTTCCAAAAAGCACTCGAGCTAATTTCTCTAGCCAAATTTTAGAAATGCACTTCCAGTGAAAGTGAAAATGAGCTAAACTACAACCATAATGAAAAACGGCTACGTATTTTAAGAAATGAACAGAAAGACATCAAAAGATGTTTAATGTAGTTAAGGTTGATACATGTGGTGTGTTTTTTTTTTTTGATGGACGGATAACCTTTCTAAGGAGATTAATTAGCATAGTTAGTTAGAGGAGTTAGGTTCATAGTGTTTTGGCATTCATTACCAAAATCAAACAAACTCAAACACTTAGAGTTTACATGTAAAATTTTTGAGTCTTTGACCACAAGAAGAGAAAAGGCAAAAGCAAAAAAATTGTTCCAAAAGAAATGGATAATAGCTTGCTCGAGTCTAAAGTTGGTGGCTTGACTTCTGATCGACATAGAGTATTGATGGGTTAGAAAAAAGTGATGTGGAAGAAAAACAACGCTATCATGTCTTAGACTTTTTTATTTTTATATCCAATTTTGAATTTAATGTGTTCCAATATACGAGAGCTATGAAAACATAGGAAAATCATTGTCTTTATCTATATTTTACGACATGATGTGTATGAGATAAATAACACATATGCAGAAAATGTGACTCATTTCTGCTTTTGTTTTTCAACCAAACAGTAGCAAGCATCAATTTTTTGTTAAACTCTTTTTTGGATTGTGTATAATAACCCACAGTGTATAAGAACTCCGACCATAGACAAAAATAATTAATTCTCATAAGGTATATTTACTTAGAACCAATATCTGATATAATATATGTACAAACTTTAATGATTGGGGTTTGGTCATTGGTGTAGTGGAATTATTGATGTTGGATGAGGACCATGAGGTAGATGACAAGAAAAAAAACTTGATGTCCTCGGAGGATAATATTGAGCTCCAAACTACCTGATACATTCAAAGAAAAAGGCGTTGCGTATCATTTATTAGGAGAACCCACCGCTTCAAACTCAACAAATTATAGAAAGCCTAATCCTCAAAAAGAAAGAAAATAGTGGAGGTAAGAAGAACAACGGTTCCGTCGCCGAGAAGAAACTCGATTAGAAGACGGATTGATCTAAAAATCTCTTAAACAAATGCAAGTAGAATTCGATTTGTGTGCCAAAGAGAAAAAAACAACAACCATAAGGACAAAAACAAAAGCGAAGAAAACGACAACAACGAAAATAAATTGTTAGAAGAAGCAAGATAACGAAAAAAATATTTGGTCTTACTATATCGTTTTATGTAAAGAATATGATTCTGAGTGTTTGATGCTTCGAATAATTGTCATCTATTCTCTTTTATCATCTATCAAGTAAGCATCCCATATCAAAATCGGATTAGGAACCCTCGCTGGCTCTAGATTTATCTTTTTGTATCCTTTTTCTTCGTCATTACTCCATCTGGACATTCAAAAGATAGTAGTTACGGCTACGCAAGAGAAAAAAGTGTCATCAAGTATAAACCATTCAGGCCTCTAACCAAACCAGTGTCTGTGAATGTCAATATAGAACATTCAAATCAGTTTTACTCTCACCTAGAGCCAGCCCTACCTGATTCCAAATACATATTCACATGAAATTAGAATCTGTTACTAGGGAACACACATGCTTTTCTATATATGAGTTTCCAAGCATCTATTAAAAAGAAAACAAAGAGATACCGTGTTGGACAAGGTAGTGAGAACAACCGAGAAAAATGTCAAGCTATATTTTATAAACAATCATAAGAGAGTGAGGTTAAAGAGGCCACAAGCAACGAAGGAGCTAGAGGTTACGACGTTGGTTTTTATATGAAATATAGATCGGTTTCAAGACTGATTAAAAACATGAAAGAAAATTGTAAAACAAATGATAAAAAGAGTATAAACCTACTACATCTCTTTTCGCAAGTTTTTAAATTTTAGGAATTCTTGAGATAATATATAACATGATTTTAAGAGAATTATATCCAGATGTTTGGATATAATTTGAAATCTTATCATTCGTACTGATATAATGATATGATATACATATTACGAGTACTGATTCTGTTCAAAACAAAAGAACTATTTTATATTGTTTCATATATCATCTATATGCACATAGCGCATACCAGTCATCTAATATTAATACATAATTGGTACATCATGCATGCCCATCCATGGCATACATAGACAATTTGAATTATTATTATTTAGTAATCCTAAAATCAATAATTTCTAATTATTATCCAAATTTGTTTCATTTTATGTAATTGTTATATTTCTTACTGAAATTTTAATAATAGTATACAACATATGAATTCATCGTGCATATTAAAATTCAGAATTAAATTTTAAAAAATATAAAAGAAATTTAGAAAACTAAAACATATTTATCATTTTATGGTGTATAATACGTACTACGAAGCAAAGCGTAATGTATGCGTGAGTATGTTAATCTATTAAATAAGATATTGGAAGAGGAACAAATTGCACTTGAAATCTCCTTAAAAATCCAGGTATTAAGCTGTGAGGTTATGAAGTTTAGAAAAACAGGGTAGACTTTGTTTTCAGCGTAGATAGATCAATTGCAAAGATTGAACAACGTGAAACAGGATAAAAAACTGTTGAAATGTGTTTGATCACAGTCAGAAAGATGAAGGACAATTCTAGGTCATTTCATGTTTGGAATATCTATTGTGGTGAACGGTTTACGACATGTTTGATCAAGTGTAGATCAAATCTAGCAAAATTATTTAAAGAAGCAAAGATTGTTTCGAGATTATGGTTAGAACGATGCATGATATTATAAAATGTGATAAATCAGCTGGTAGTAAATTTATCGTCTTTGGAGATCTTTCCAGTGATATTTAATGCTGGCGTGAGATTTTCGATAGAACGGTGCATAATATTATAAAATATTATAAATTATCTGGTAGTAAGGTTATCGTCTTTAGAGATCTTTCCAATGATGATTAATGCTTAATGGCACTTTAAGTTCGTCGTGAGACCACTCTAACTGCAAGTTGTTAAGACTTACAAATAACATGTGACTTATTGCTCGATATAATAGTCGTAAGTTGGTTGAGCTAGCAATTTTTTCTAAATGTATATTGGATATTGGTTATGGAAAGATAAAAAGAATGCTATCGGAAAATCCAAGGTTGACATTTGCAAAGATTTGTTGATCATGGATTGTGAAGATCATATCAAAGCAATTGTAGTTGAAGTTTATGGACGGTCGTTTGCCACAAAAATTGATCCTAATTATTTTCAAGAGAGGTGGTACTGAGTCCAAGGAACGATGATGTGGAAACATCAAATGGCTACATGCTCTCATCTATTAGTACAACACTCGATATCTTACAAATGGTCTAATAAATCATTCTTCATGTTCATTTACCAAATAATATATTTAATAATCCAACACTCAATACGAGAAAGAAGACAAAAAATGAAAAATAAAAACCGGGAGCAGGATTAAATGTCGGATCAAACGAGACGCTGAATAAAGATTAATGAGATGGATAATTTGAAAAAAAAAAAGAATAGTCAAAAGAACATGGATAAGAAAAAGGAAAGAAGAAGAAGAAAGAAAAAGAAGAAAAAGAAGAAGAAGAAGGAAGCAAGAAGAGAGAAGAAGAAAGGAGAAGAAGAAAGAAGAAACACGGAATAAGAAGAAGGAAGACGAAGAAAGAAAGAAAAGGGAGAAAGAAAAAAGAACAAGGAAAAAAGAAGAAAAAGGAGAAAGAAAAAGAAGAAAGAAGAATAATTTAATGACCGAGAAGAAAAAGAGGAAGAAAAAAAAAGAAACATAAGAAGACGAACAAGACGAAAACGTAGAAAAATAAAATGAAGATTTTAGAGAAGAGAACGAATATTTGAAAGAAGAGGAATAAAGCCAGAGAAGAAAACGCTATGATTTTTAAATTAATCATGTCCACGGAAGACGAAGATGAGATAAAGAAGAAAAAATCAGAAGAATTAGACGAAGAAAGACTTGAAAAAGAAAAGAAATCAAAGAAGACATGTACGGTAAAGAAGAAGAAGTAGAAGTCGAAGATAATGAATAAAAAGAAGGAAATGATGAAGAAAAATAAAAAAGGAAAGATAGAGAAGAGGAGGAAGAAGAAAACGAAACCGATAAGAAGAATTTGAAGATGACAAAGTAGGAGAAGATAAAGATGAAGGAGAAAACAAAAAGAAACTTAGAAGAACAAGAAATCAGAGGAGAAGAAGAAGACAAGTGCGATGAGTTTGGAGAAGGAAAAAGAAGACGAATAAAACTTGGAAGACAAAGAAGAAGAATAAGTTGAAGCAAGAGAAAATTATGAAAAGGAATAGTCGAAGATGATAAAAAATAATTGGCGTTTAGATTAGGGTAGAATAAGTATAATAAGAATCGAACCTTCTTCTCCTTTTGATCCAGACGAGGATGAACACAACATCTCTATCTATTGACGTGTCTGAATTCCACAACGTCAATTTTGATCGTAAAAACCGGATCTTTGCAAGAACTCAAAAAGTTTTCCTGCCTTCGAAAATAATGATAGAGAGATAAAGACAGAGAGAAGAACGATATCCAAATTGTGTGGGACTTTGAAACGTTTAGATTAGGGTAGAATAAGGAAAAATTAAAATCCAAAATATAAAATAACATAAATGAAGAAGATGAAGTTAAAGCAGAATAAGTAGAAGATGAGGACGAATAAAAAAAAACAGGAGAATAAGATGTCGAAGAAGACGAAGATAATAATGAAAGATAAAGAAGAAGAAAGGGAAGAAGGAAAACAAGAAAAAGAAAACCAACATACACTGTTAGAAAGAGAAAATGAATAATCTTTATCGCAAATCTTATTTTTTCTATAAGTTAAGAAAATATTAATATTTATTTGTATATCGTCTTTTTGGGTGGCTTCACTTACTGATAAATGAATAATCTAATATTTTTAATAGAAATTTAAAATAATTATTTTGTTATTTTATTTATTTTTGGTGTCTATTTGGTTTACATATATTTTAGAATAATTTAAAAATGACGAAGATAAATAGGAATAACAACTGAAAAAGTTCTTTTAGGAGAAAAAGAAAAACAAGAAAGATAAAACAATAAAAAAACAAATTAAAAAAATAATAGGAGGTGAAGAAAACAATAAGATGATGAAGCCGAGACAAATAAATACTGGAATGATAATATGTTGGGGAAGACAAATATGATGAATAATGAGAAGGAAAAAGAAGAGAAAGGAAATAATCGGGAGAACAAGACGAAGAAATCCAGAAGAAAAGGAAAAGAAGAAGTCGGAGGAGACAATGACGATGAAGAAGAAGAATGTTAAGACAACGAAGAAAACGAAAAATAAAAAACGAGTAAGAGGAATAAAAACAAAAATTCGATGAACTAGAAGTTGGAAAAGACGATGAAAAAGATAATTAAAACAGGAAATAGAAAAAGATGGATGATACGACGATGATGAAGAAGAAGAAGAAAAGCATCATGAAATTGGAGAAGAAGAAGAAAAACCGTAAGAAGAGGAATATGAATTAGGAAAAGAAGAAGAAAAATTAAATTGTGAGATGAAATCTATGGATGTAATTGATGGATACATATAATTCATAGGTACGCGTTAAAAGGAAACACCAAAGTTTTCTCTTTGGTGAGACAAGAAAAAAATATCAAAAAGATGCTTACTGCAGTTTTGTTTTCAACATTAGATGATATACAATTTAAATAAATTGTTTGGCTATAAGAGCATCAGCATAATTAAATAATATTATTTGTTGTTTCCTATTGAAATAATATTGTTGAGAGACTCCTTTAGAGACTACCAATGCTGCTAGTCTAAGAATGAGGAAGAAAAAAGAAAAAAAAAAAGAAGGAAGAAAGAAGAAGAACAAAGATGACAAAATAAAAAGGAAGAAAGAATAAAACAAGAGTCAATGTCAAACACTTGAAAAAGTAGGAGTGTTTCTACCAAAACCGGTTTTTACACATGGACAATTATACGTGGCTTTATCAAAGGTAACAACCAGGTCAGGATTGAAGATCTTGATAACAGGTAAATATAATAAACCACAACAGAAGACATTGAATGTTGTTTACGAAAAAGTGTTTCCGATTCTTTTTTAATTTCCTATCGATAAGTTTTATTTATGTTTTTCTTGATGCTATTTATATTCTATTGCTTTTGCATGCGATTTCTCTTCCTTACTTTAATGTTATAACTTTGGTATTTATATTCTATTATTTATGTTTTTCTTGATGGTATTTATAATTGGAAACATTTGGCATGTATCTAAATATTGTTATTTCATCGCAAACTAAAAAAATGGGCATGTATTGTTATTGGCATGTATACGTGATTTTCACTATCGTAAACTAAATATTGTTGTTAAATTTTTAATAAGACAAACATATTTACAGGTTGTTTAGAACAAACTGAATCAAGAAATTTAAAATAAATTTTGAGAACAATATCATCATAGAATCTGTAATTTATATAATGAAAAATCAATAGTCCGCGCATTTGCGCGGGCACCCACCTAATTATGTTAAATTGTGTAAAATTATATGTGCTACTACCTTTTAAGCTTGTACTCACGATTGGATATATACCAAATTTGATTAATTGGTCATAATGTAAGATACCATATTTAAAAACGACAAGCACAGTTATCGTTTGGATAATATTTGATAGTAGATTCTAAGCTGTTGAATTTAATTAGTTTTACAAAATAGTAGTATCATTTTGTATGGGAATGCTAGAAAAAGTGAGGTAAGAAATTCATCTATTGGAAAAAAGATTTTTTATTTTTTCCATTTTATATTAAATAATGTTTTTATCATTTTTTGTTTTATTTTAAATTATGCTTTCAATTTTTGATGTAAAATTAATTAATCTTTCTTTGTTTTTTTTGTTTGAAAGATTTTGTTTTTTTATATACTTTGTACTTTGTAGGTTGTTTTATGATTGACTGAATATGTTTTAAATTGATAGATAAATAATATCTTAATCAAAATAATAATTTCGATTTTTTTAAAAAAAAACTTTAAACATTTTTTAAAAAATAAAACAGAGATAATACAGTACTACTAAATTAATGATTCGTACGTCAATGATAAAAGGAAATAAATAATCGAAAGGAGAGGAATCACCATGGATGGTGGTCGGTTATCGAGGCATATGTAAGTGATGAAGCCAGCTGGATGGGTTGCCTTCTCTTGACTTCTTGACCTAACATTCTACTAACTTTTTAATTAACCTGTTATAATCGTGATGAAAATAATCTTTCATAACTAGGATTACTAGGAAATAATCTTTAATACTAATTAATCCCTACTGAGATTCCATGGTTTGAACTTTAAATTCAACAGTATCACTCCTTTTGATATCACTATGTCGTCAGGCTTACCGCTTAAACCACATTAGTGTGGTAAATGTTTGATACTCCTTCTGTTTTCTTTATAGAAAGATTTTCTAACTATTTTTCTTATTTTATAAAAATTGGATTTCAGTTCAATTTGAAACAGAAAAAAAAAGTTGGTGTTATTAATGCGATCATCGTCGGTTTATTATCGTATACAGTAATTTTGATTTCTTCACAAATCTTCCTTCGTGACTACTATTCATAGATCTTGTTTTCTTTAATTTTCATGTTGATTTTTCTTATTCGATTTCGGCAAGAGAGAGAGAGTGTGGAATTCATTTTAACTGACTCAAGGTTATAGTGGATGATAACTTTAGGAGGATTTAAGCAGATTAGGATCTTCACACCAAATATTAACTAGGTGATCGGTCCCCACCGTGTGCGAGCTATAAAATATTTTTTAGCTTCAATATATAATTATATTGTATATTGAAGTTGATGTATTTGTATATAATTAATTATGCATTAATAATAACATTATATGAATATTTAATAATAAAAAGTAATGATAAATCAAATGAAAAATATTCTAGATTTCAATAGAAATTAAAGATAAAAAGCCATTAATCAAGATTTTAAAATACTTCCTTAGATAAAAAGTGTAAATATGATAACTAAATAAACTGAAAAATAATAATTTTTATGGTTGGCCTGGAGGCATGTGCATGTATAATTTTTTTATAGACATAAATAGTTGTAATATTAAAGTATTGATTAATTTTCTTATATATTATGTAAACATTATATTTTTATACATATACAGTTTTAGTGTTTAACAACAATCACACAAACGTTTCATATCGTTTTATGTTTTTTGAAACTGATTTATTTTAAAACTTTTTATTTTTTCTACCGTTTACATTAACATATAATTGCAAATGTAAAAGTTTTATTAAATAATAATTAAATTCTTATAATATGTCTTGAATATTATTTATACAGTGCTTTCTTTTTTCTTTACACAATATAATTTTGGCAATTTATATATTTTTCTTTGACGAATTGCTAATTAAACCAAAATGGATTTTACAATTTTTACTTATCATAAGAGCGGGTAGATAGTTGGTCTGCACGCTCGTGTGCACCAACCACCTCACCGCTCTTAGGACATATAGAGATCTAAATAATATATATGAATTGTTTAATAACTAAATTTAAAATTGGACTGTAATCGAGGTTAACAAAATGCACGCACAACAAGTTCGCATACGACTTTGATTTTTGCATATTTAATATTTATATACACACACATATTTGTGAAAAAATCAAAGTATGCCTTTTATGTGTTAAAAAAATAACAAAGTGTATTCATGTTTTAATTTTATAATTTATTTAATTTTAACTCAACCAATCAAAACATTTCGTTTATTTTAGGAAATTTGACATGTCACATTTACATGTCATCAAAAAAATACACTAACTTTGATTCTAGAGTTGACAAGTAAG
>JAHZTW010000001.1:88444723-88469734 GCA_020283515.1 Alliaria petiolata
AAGATTAGGCAAAAATATCCCTTTTTCAATGGTAATAAAAGATTAAGGTGAATTAAATTGTATGATAATTAATTGACATTATCTACTTTTCCGTTTGATCATGATTTCTACATACTTGAAAGAGGAAATTACAAATATGAGACCACCTACCTTAAACCCTTTCGTTTTTTATTTGACCTTTTACTTTCAACTCTAGTCGCTAATATTGTTCATCTTAACTGTCTTATGTTCTGTTTGTGATTCCTTTCCATGTGCAGTGATACAACCGAGTGTGTTTTACTTTGCGATTGGATTAGTTATGTAGTCTTGCAATTTTTGTTTTGGTTTCAAGTTGTTAAATCACATGTAAAGCTATTTGTGAAAATAAAAAAATATGCAAAATATATAAGCAAAATGTAAGTAAAATATAAGGAAAATATAAGGAAAAANATTTTTGTTTTGGTTTCAAGTTGTTAAATCACATGTAAAGCTATTTGTGAAAATAAAAAAATATGCAAAATATATAAGCAAAATGTAAGTAAAATATAAGGAAAATATAAGGAAAAAAATGTGATAACAACATTTTTCGGTTTTTTTTTTAATCTTGAAGCTTTTTAGAGTTTGCTCTTATACCATTTTAAAAGTCATTGCTTCTTGTACAAAGCATAAAGATGGGATTCTTTTGAGCAAAAACAAAAGCAGAAAATGATTTTGATTGTAAGCAGAATGAGTTTTTTTTTGTGTGGATGAACTTGAACAAATATACTTGATGATAGAAAAGTAACAGAGTAAATGTGAAAATTCTCGTCTTTCTCGTTATTCTTACATGGTTCATTTAAATGAGACGTTAATGTAAAAAAAGAAAACAGACGAAGGAAAGTTAAATTTATGTTTCATTGATAGTTACACCGATTCGTTGAATTAAATTTTAAAACGAGTAAATGTGCTGGTAAAGTCTGTACGCAGTTTACCAACTAGTAATGTTGTTAACCAATGACATAGATTTAGAATAGACGTTTAATGCCAATTTTACGTCTTCCTAATTTGCCCTTATAGTGATATGATGTTGATATTTTCTTTAGGTCCGGTGGACAATGATATGTTCCATTGAGAAGCGAAAATCATGGGACCTCGGCACAGTCCCTATTGTGAAGTATTGGCTAATCTGCCCTTAAAGATCCAAGCTTTATCTCAACACCTATGTTGGAGGAGTCTTCCTCATCATCAACCTCCATTTTCCTCCAGAGTATCCGATGAAACCCCCAAAGGTAAATTTGCATACCAAGTGTTCTTTCCTCAATCGAATGTTTATGGTTATGGCTTTTAATAGTTCAAGTATGACATTTCCCAAGTGAGTTTCAAGACGAAGATCTACCACCCAAACATCTCTGATAAAGGAGCCGTTTATCTTGACATGTTGTTGGATAAATGGAGTCCTGGTTTTACCATACCAGATGTAAGACTTTCATCAGTAATGGTTTTGTATTTCTTATCACTCCATTTTATTACTACTACATTAGAAAGCTATGGGATCTTATATCGACACTGCGCAAATTCCTCTGTTTTAAAGCCATTGATCTCCCTCGATAAAGGAGATGTTTGTGAAATGAGCAGCTTCCATATCAGCGAGCTGGTTTGCGTAAAGAACCTTTTAACTTTTATTGGCTTTTAGTCTGTAGCATTAATGTTTTCTGTAATACACTGTCCTGAAAATGAAACCCAAAAGAAAAGAAATACTTTTGTGATCAGTGTGATAAACTAAGACAAGAGACAACTCCAGACACATGTTTTGGAGAAGATAAAAATTACATTAGGGATCCACGCAGGCTCAAGCCACACTTTCTCGCTTCCTTTGATCTTGAATTTCAAGAAAATGAATCCCTTTCGTTCTGTTTGTGATTCCTTTCCATGTGCAGTGATACAACCGAGTGTATTTTACTTTGCGATTGGATTAGTTATGTAGTCTTGCAATTTTTGTTTTGGTTTCAAGTTGTTAAATCACATGTAAAGCTATTTGTGAAAATAAAAAAATATGCAAAATATATAAGCAAAATGTAAGTAAAATAAAAGGAAAATATAAGGAAAAAAAGTGATAAACAAAAAAACTTCGGTTTTCTTATCTTGAAGCTTTTTAGAATCTGCTCTTATACCATTTTAAATGTCATTGCTTCTTGTACAGAGCATAAAGATGGGATTCTTTTGAGCAAAAAGAAAAGCAGAAAATGATTTTCGTTACATATAATCAGAATTGAGTTTTTTTTTTTGTGTGAATGAACTTGGACAAAGATACTAGATGATAGAAAAGAAACAGAGTAAATGTGAAACTTCTCGTCTTTCTCGTTATTCTTACATTAAGACAACATGACCCAAACTTATGCAACACAGACTACGGTGCACTATCTGTCTATCTCCAATGCAGATGTGAAGTTCTCCATAGTTAGCATTATACCATCAGCAGTTGGAACGCCACCAGTGACAGTGAGGACTGTGCCGACAGTGCACCGCCTTGAGCAACTTTCACCAGAGTTTCGAGCTCAGAAGCAGAGTATTTCTGTATCAGAGCTCCCCAAAAAAAAAAAGAGTAATTAAGAACCATGTAACAAGAAACCATGCTAGTCAGTTACTACACCATATTCCTACTAAAAGTTACCATCAATTATTTATTAAATTCTGAAAATGTCCATTTTAAAGTGTGCTATTTTAACCTTTTTATTTATTTTTTTATTTTTTTTAATTTTAAACATTTATATTATTTATATTGTAATTTATTTTTATTAAAACTACTAATTATAGAAATCAGTTTTAAATAAGTTACTTAATTAGTTTGGCTAGTTAATTATCTTATAAGATAGTTACCATTTATTTTGTCAACAAAATTTCAGTTATTCCGTCATAATATTTTAAGTTATTTTGCTTGCAAATTTTTAATTCTTCTGTTATTTAAAATAAATAATCATTTTTAAAAATATTTTTGTCACTGTCAGCATTTAAATTTGGGAAAATTAGAAAATTAAGACATATTTTGAAAGGTATTGTCTCATTAATACTTTGTTTAAAAACATTGTCCACCTAATATTTTAAATAATACAAAACCTAAATTACCCCTTTAATAAGTAAAATCTATTTGTTTTAATTTTTTAAAACTATTTTTAAAAAATATTGCAAATTATATTGACATAAAAATCTTAGAAGTCTCGCCTCCTCTTAGAACTCTCCGTCTCCTCTTCGAACTATCCGCCTCCTCCACCTCCTGCGTTCTCATCTTTCGCCGGCATCTTCCTTCACCTCCTGCGTCCTCATCCTTCGCCGGCGACCAGCTCTTCCATCAGAACTATATATATATTTTTTAATTTGTTTCCTCCTCTTCGAACTCTCCGCCACCTCCACCTCCTGCGTCCTCATCCTTCGCCGGCGTTGTCGTCCTCCATCAGCGTTCTCTTCTGCCGGTAAGTTTTTCCTCCTCCCCCCCCCTTCATTATTTCCTCCCAAATCTAGGTTTCAAATCAAAGGTATCCAATTTCATAGATTGTAGAGACAAAACCCAAATCTATAGCAAAACCAAGACTTGAATTTGAATTCACGGGTATGGAAGCGATGAGATACAAACCGTAATCAACTGCAATAACCAGACTTCTAAACGATTTTTTCTAAACGATTTTTCCAAACTTGGGATTACAACAGAGTCTTCTGCACTTCCTGATTCATTACATTATAAAGTTTGTTTAGTTTCAGCAATTCATATATGCTCCATGCTCTCTGATTAGCCGCCAAGCAATACATATTTGTTACAGTAATTTAAGTGATAGAATAGTTCCATGGTTGATGAGAAAAATAGTCTTACCTGAGTGAGACGAGCTGCTATAGAGACTGCTTTTGTTGCAGCGGCTAGCTCCTTCTCATAAGACATTTGAAAATCTTTATACTATGTGGTTTTATTGAGCCAATTTAGTATAAGCTTATTAATGTTGAATTGTTTGTGAGCAATTTAGTTGATAGTATAAGCTTATTGATGTTGAATTGTTGACATTGCAGGTATGAATTTGGAATTGCCAAAACGGTTGTTTAAGGCAGGATGTGAGCCGCAAGTGTCACATATTAACAACAACTGCAAAATGACATATATGGAGAAATTGGAGGGAGCCTTGCCAGATGAGTATGAAATTGTCAAGAGAGACCCCGTTTTTGCTAAGATTTTGGCGATCCATGAAAACAATTTAGGATTTTCGGGAAAATTGCTTCACAGCTTTATGTGTAGGCGACTGATAACTGACAAACGTCGTGAGCTATGGTTTGTGTTTGACAGCAGGCCCCTACGATTTTCTTTGCAAGAATTCTCTGCAGTTTCTGGGCTGAAGCACTTAAATGAGGATAATTGCAATGTGGAGAACTTTGTAGAAGATAAGGGGTTTTGGAGCAAAGTGATAAAAACTGACGCTAAGATTAGCATGAAGGCAATAATGGATAACCACTTAAAAGGTGCTAACAATTGGGATCGTGAGGACAGATTGAGGTTGGTGTATTTGTGTGTTATTGCTGGTTTGATTATGGCTAAGGATGAGAAGGTTGCTATCCCACTCATATACATCAAACTGGTGATGAATCTTGATAATCTGCGGGCGTATCCATGGGGTCGAGAATCTTTTAAACTTCTTGTGGACTCAATTATCAAGAACCGAAAGAAGTTGAAGTCGAAGACAACGTATTCTTTGAATGGCTTCTCCTACGCATTTCAGATTTGGCTCATGGAAGCAATTCCAGACTTTGTTACATTGTTGGGACGGAAACTCGAGAATGCTTCCACAGAAACTGTCAGATGCTCTTATTGGACAGGAGCTGCAAGAGTATCGTATGATGAGATTATTCAGCTCGAGAGCACATTTGGATCGGAGGTATGTATTTTTTTTTGAAAACGTTTATTAATTTATATTTTGATTCTTCAAATGAATGTAACTATTTTTGTATTTCTTTATAGGATGTTATTTATCCATACATCTCTTTTACCGGGAATTTCGATATAATGGAGGCTGCTGAGTTTTTATGGTCTGACGAAATGCGTGATGGAAGAGTTGATCGTATGAAAGAGCTGATCAGAGATGGAAATGACTGGAGTGACCATATATGGGAGTTTGTAGAATCTGATGACGAGGTAGAGAATGAGATTATTGATGAGGCACTTGAAGTGAGAACTTCTAATGTTCAAAGCAGCTCCATTTCTGGTTTAAAGAGGAGTATTAACAAGCTCCCTGACCTTGGTGCGGAGAAACGAAAAAAGAAATTGTTGTGCCAAAGATCAGCTGTAAAACATGGAGCTTATGTTGAAGATATGAAGTCTTTTTTTGAAGGAATGTTTCAGACATCGTTCTCTGCTTTGGAGGAGAAGCTTAACAAAAGAATTGATGAAAGATTAGAGAAATTAGAGAATGAGTTCACAAAACTCAAGGATTCAGTCACACAAAGTGCAGCTGCAGGGACTTGTGGAGAGCTATCTAACGTAGGTGCCAACCAATCTCAGAGAAAAAGAACGGTAAATAAGAAAAAAAACTCTACGTCTTGATCATCTTCGGTTTTACGTAATATCGAATGTTTGTTTTCTGTTTCTCAAAATGGAGCGTTGCTTATGTTTTCGCTTGATTGTTTTTTGTTTCTCAAAATGTAATGATAATTGTAACCTAACGTTGTTATGTTTAATATTGTATTGCGTTTAGGTCTATTTAATAATGTATGCATCATTGTGTTTAATTTTCTATATTTCACTCTGCCTTTTTATTTTTATATGAGTTAATCTTTTTATATTAACAGGGCGAAAATGTGTTTGTGAGTATACATGAAAATTCGAATGGAGCAATCGGCAATGTGTCTGCGAGTCTACATGAAGTATTTGTGAGTCAGACATCAGATATTGATCTGCAAATGAGTACACAAGATTTCCTCCAGAAAACTCTGGGCGGACTTTCTCAGGATTCATTTGTACAAGGTTTTGATCCAACACAATCTGCAAAAGAGAACCAACCATCACATCCTTCTGAAGTCCAAAATTCATTTGGTAAAGGCTTAGATGAGAGGTGGTCAGAATTTGAAAGAAGAGACCCAACGAAAGATGCTGATTACCAATTAGTTTACGTGTCAGAGGAATCATGGAATCAACTAAATGTCTGGCATATGTCTTTGTCGCCCATGTAAGGCCTTTCACTTTTTCTTTTGGGAATTCATGTTTTTCCATATTTGCTTATTTGTTTATATGTTTTCAGATCTCTGCAGATTGGCCCAAGTGTTTTCGATAAAGAGTTAGCTAATCGTATAGTTGGACCAAGAGTATGGCTCGGTAACAAGGTTAGTAGTTCACAAAATATTATGTTGTAAACTTGACCACGAGTATGGCTTAGTAACGTGTTAATTTTGTTTTTGCAGGATATGGATGCAGTCATGTACTTATTCCGGGAGAACACTACTTTACGTCGTTGGAATCCAAAACGAGTTGCTTTCTTGAACTGTTTATTCGGCGTCCAAATCAATACCGTTTACAAAAGATATTTGGAGAACAAAAAAGAATTCAAATGGGATAGTTTACTCTTATCTTACGCAACCGGTGAGCTTCCATCGCATGGAAAAACAAGTGAAGTGTGGAATGTGGATGTTGATCGTATCTACGCTCCGCTCTTTGTCAATGGAAATCACTGGGCTTCTATGTGCATCAATTTGGTTCAAAGAACTATTGAAGTGTTCGATTGTTCAGGCCTGAAAAAGAATAGGCACGTAGAAGCATTTGCAGTCCTCATTCCTCGACTTGTGAAGGAAGTTCAGTCACCTGCCAACAAGAAACATTTTACTATTACTCCGTATTCTATTTTGCATGTGCCGATGCGAAGTGGAATTAATAAGAGTGCACATGATTGTGGAGTCTATGCGTTGAAATTTATAGAATGTCACCTCCTTGGACTAGATATGTGTTTGTTGGATGATGACAACATCAATGGGGCTCGACATAAGATTGGTTCGGATCTCTTTCAAGCGGCAAATGATCTTGTCCTGATTGACCGAATGGCGACATATGAACGTCCAAAAACTGACTTGGAAGTTGTGAACATAAATTGAGATAAGAGGTTACCTTTTAGTTTTTTACTTGTGTTTTTCTTAGATCTTATTGACTTTAATAATTATTCATTAGATCTTATTGAACATCTTTGTACTTTGAGTATGAAATTCCAAGTGTGATGATAATGATGATTCATTAAGTTGTTACTCGCTGCAAACCTGCAACTCCAACCACAAATCAACCGAATCTGAGAATTTTCAGAAAACGTGTGCGAGATGGGACTTTTGCAGGCGAATTACAGAATAAGCAGGAGGATGCAGATCGCATATAAGGTGTCTCTGGAAAGATCTCGTTTCAAATAATCTCCAGCATCTTACGGTGTTTCAATCGGAGTTAAACTCCAGCAACAAATCGCGTTACAATTTGAGAAAAAATCAACAGAACCTGAGAATTTGCAGAAAACGTGTGCGAGATGGGACTTTTGCAGGCGAATTCCAGAATAAACAGGAGGATGCAGATCGCATATAAGGTGTCTATGGAAAGATCTCGTTTCATATAATCTCCAGCATCTTACGGTGTTTCAATCGGAGTTAAACTCCAGCCACAAATCACGTCTCAATTAGGGAAAAAATCAAAAGAATCTGAGAATTTGCAGAAAACGTGTGCGAGATGGGACTTTTGCAGGCGAATTCCAGAATAAGCAGGAGGATGTAGATCGCATATAAGGTGTCTATGGAAAGATCTCATTTCAAATAATCTCCAGCATCTTACGGTGTTTCAGTCGGAGTTAAACTCCAACCACAAATCGCATCACAAATTAGGAAAAAATCAACAGAATCTGAGAATTTGCAGAAAACTTGTGCGAGATGGGACTTTTGCAGGCGAATTCCAGAATAAGCAGGAGGATGCAGATCGCATATAAGGTGTCTATGGAAAGATCTCGTTTCATAGAATCTACAGCATCTTACGGCGTTTCAATCGGATTTAAACTCAAACCACAAATTGCATCACAAATTGGAAAAAAATCAAAAATAGTTTTCAAAGCTTGGTTCGATCTACAAAGCTCGGTTTGATCTGAAATAGTACGTTAAACATGGGATCGATCGATCCGTAGTGGGATCGATCGATCTGAAGCTGAACGATCGATCTTCAAAGTTCGGTTCGATCTCAAATAGTATGTTAAACATGGGATCGATCGATATGTAGTGGGATCGATCGATCTAAAGCTTAACGATCGATCTTCAAAGCTCGGTTCGTTCCAAGATCATACATTTTCTCTCCTTTTGTTGGATCGATCGTTCCAAGTAAGAATCGATCGATCTGAGCTCCGACAATGACCACTTCTTACTACTTTACTCACGTTCCTTGCCCATTCACGATCGATCGATCTAAGATCATTCAAACGTCTTTAAGTTGAAAAATCTGCAACCGAATCTGAGAATTTGCAGAAAACGTGTGCGAGATGGGACTTTGGCAGGCGAATTCCAGAATAAGCAGGAGGACGCAGATCGCATAAAAGGTGTCTTTGGAAAGATCTCGTTTTATTACTTTTTCTCTATTAGGTTTAGCTAGACTAATGCCTATATAATGTAACTCCTATCATTGAGATCAATAACACATAATATTCAGAGCAATCTCTTCTCTTAGCATGGTATCAGAGCCTCCCTTTGGCCTGTGAAATTGCTCTTGAAAAAAAAAACACAAAAGAAAGAATCGGTTGTTTCATTAAAACATGACAACCGGCGCTGTAACGGATTCTGGAAAATCCTCCAGCGGAGAAGGAGCTCTCATGTCTCCTTATTATCTTAACCCAACCGATAACACAAGTCATGTGCAAACACCAATTCTCTTGAATGGTGTCAATTATGAGCGATGGTCCAAATTGATAATCAACGCTATGCGCACAAAGCGCAAATTAAGGTTCCTTAAAGGAACACTCAAAAGACCAGCAGAAGGAACAGAAGATGCAGAACGATGGGATATGGTTAACTCCATGTTGATCGGATGGATTTACAGTAGCGTGGAACCGAAGCTTCGCTCCTCCATATCTCTGGTGAATAATGTCTCTGTGATGTGGGCCAGTATCAAGAGTCGCTACTCACTTGGAGATGGCACGAAGGAACACCAGCTTCACGCGGATCTCACTGCCTACAAACAGAACGGACAATCCGTTGAAGAGTACTTTGGAAGACTCAAAGTTCTTTGGGATGATCTTGCTGATATTGATCAAGGGTTTTCTTGCTGTTGTGGAAGGTCCAATTGCGATTCTATGCTAAAATATCAGAAGAAACAAGACCAGCCTCTCATTCATCAGTTTTTAATGGGGCTCGACAGTCAACGGTTTGAAACAACATGTGACCCTTCCTCTTGGGGGAAAACTTATTCTTCATCACGTTTTCTATGCTCCTGATTTGTTCATTACACTCATCTCAGTCGCACAACTTTTACGTGATATTGCAAGCTGTGTGATATTTACGAGACAATTTTGTTTTATTCAGGACCAAGCTTCGAGGACTTTGATTGGTGCGGGTGAGGCACGTGATGGGGTTTATCATCTTGCTGGCGCAGTCATCCCTCAAGTGAGTCGTGTTGCAAAGATGAATGCTCGTGATCTATGGCATGGGAGAATGGGACATCCTTCTTCAAAAGTATTATCTTTACTTTCAGATTTTGGAGATTTTCAGAATAATAGTAGTTCTTTAGACGAATGTTGTGATGTGTGCTTTCGAGCAAAACAAACTCGTGTTCCGTTTTCAGAAAGTTCTAATAAAGCTGATGATTTGTTTTCACTAATCCATTGCGATATATGGGGCCCTTATTGGACCAAATCTACAAGTGGTGCTGTTTATTTCTTGACCATTGTAGACGATTTCTCACGAGCCATTTGGACTCATCTACTTCTTGAAAAATCATCAGTTTCTACCATTCCCAAGAACTTCTTTGCTTGGGTTCATCGTCAATTCAACAAAGTAGTCAAGTGTATCCGATAATGGTACTGAGTTCACATGTATGCGTTCATATTTTTCTGATAATGGCATTGAGCATCAGACTTCATGTGTTGATACACCACAACAAAACAGACGTGTTGAAAGAAATCATCGGCACATATTGAATGTGGCTCGAGCAATATTACTCTTTCAAGCTAAACTACCGATTCGTTTTTGGGGAGAGAGCATACTAGCAGCCACTCACTTGATAAATCGCACACCATCGGTTCTTCTCAAAGGGAAAACTCCCTATGAAATTCTCTATGCGAAACGTCCCTGTTACGATGAGATTCGAATATTCGGATGTCTTTGTTATGCTCGCTTAGTACGACGCTCTAATGACAAGTTTGAAGATCGCAGTGCTCGTTGCATCTTCCTCGGATATCCGTTTGGTAAGAAAGGTTGGCTGGTCTTTGATCTCTGTTCTGAGAAAATATTTGCTTCTCGTGATGTTATTTTTCATGAAGAAGTGTTTCCGTACTCGGCTATGTCTCCAAACGAACCTGATGCTAGTAGACAGGGGGAGCTTATTTCTTTGGACAATGGACCACCAGAGATAGAGTTCTCACCTGTTACAACAGAACATGTTGCTACAACACCTATCGAACAAGAACATGTTGACCAAGATTCTAGTCCCACCGAAACAGTGCATGATCACACAGAAATAGCGCCTGCTCCTACAGATACTACGTTGCATGAACAAGAAATTTATGTTGTGTCAGACATTACCACCGTTGAACATGCTTCATCATCTGATACAACTGTTGTTTCAGCGCCTCCTGTTGAACAGTTGGGACGTGGACATCGTCTTACTAAGCCGTCAGTTCGTCTAAAAGATTATGTCCTCAATACAGTTACAGCAAAGCCACATGATAAACCCTCTCACGTTCTAACCGTCTCCACCAAAATGTCCTCAAGTAAGTGTATTTATCCCCTTGCCGGATTTGTTTCTCTCACACGTTTTTCTTCTCCTCAGCAGATCTTCTTGGCCACGGTTAATGCTTGTCATGAACCTAATTCTTTTCAAGAAGCAGTACTTAATGAGTATTGTAATAATGCGATGAAAGATGAAGTTCACGCCTTAGAGAAGAAGAAAACGTGGAATATTACTGATTTACCAGAAGGGAAACATGCCATTGGATGTAAATGGGTGTATAAAATCAAACTGAATGCAGATGGGACTCTAGAAAGATACAAGGCACGCTTGGTTGTTCTAGGAAATAGGCAAAAGGAAGGTGAAGACTATGATGAAACTTTTGCACCAGTTGTCAAGATGACTACTGTTCGTGTTTTTTTAAAAGTGGCTGCTGAACGAAATTGGGAGTTGTACCAAATGGATGTTCACAATGCTTTCTTGCATGGTGATCTTGATGAGGAAGTCTACATGAAATTGCCTCCGGGTTTCTCTACAGGTGACAAATCGAAAGTTTGTAAACTAAATAAAGCACTTTATGGTCTTAAACAGGCTCCTAGATGTTGGTTTGCGAAACTCTCTTCATCGCTATTGAAGTTTGGGTTTGTTCAAAATAAGAAGGATTATTCGTTGTTTACTTATATTCGTGGGAGTTCTTATCTCTATGTACTCGTATACGTCGACGATCTGGTTATTGGTGGCAACGATTCGGGTTTAATAAAAAAATTCAAGGCTTACATGAGTGATTGTTTTCATATGAAGGATCTCGGTGTACTAAAGTATTTTCTTGGCCTTGAAGTTTCTCGCAGTAGTGAAGGGATTTACGTCTCGCAACGCAAGTATGCGTTAGACATAATAAGTGAGTGTGGTTTAACCGGAGCTAAACCATTTGACACTCCTATTAAACAGAATCATAACCTCGCCAAAGACGAGGGTGAGTTTTGTCCTGATCCAGAAAAGTACCGAAGACTTGTTGGACGTCTGGTTTACTTGATAATCACCAGACCTGATCTCAGCTATGTGGTTCATTTGCTTGCACAGTTTCTCAAAGAACCTCGACAACGACATTGGGAAGCAGCCCTCCGTGTTGTACGTTATCTCAAAGGTGCTCCGGGTCAAGGAATTTTGCTCCATTCTAAGCCAGGTCTTCATCTTGATGTTTATTGTGACTCTGATTGGGCAGCTTGCCCTCTAACGCGTCGTTCCCTAACTGGTTATGTTGTTATGCTTGGCGACTCTCCTGTTTCATGGAAAACAAAGAAGCACGATCATCTGCTGAAGCTGATTATCGGGCTATGTCGTTTACTTATTCAGAGATACAATGGTTTCTTGAGCTTCTTCATGCATTAGGAGTTAATCACAAAGAGGCGGTTACTCTCTTTTGTGATAATAAAGCTGCTCTTCATATTGCAGCCAATCCAGTTTTTCATGAGAGGACAAAACATATAGAGGTGGACTGTCATGTTATTCGTGATGCAATTCAAGATGGACATCTTGAAACTAAACATGTTCGTACAACCGAAAAATTAGCTGATTTTTTTACTAAGGCTGTTGGACGTTCACCATTTTCTTATCTACTTGGCAAGATGGGTGTTCGCGATCTCCACACGTCATCTTGAGGGGGAGTATTGGACGATAGAAGAAACAAGAATATACGAAGATATGGAAGATATACAATATTACTTATTCATGAATATATATTTCCTTTTTCTCTATTAGGTTTAGCTAGACCAATGCCTATATAATGTAACTCCTATCATTGAGATCAATAACACATAATATTCAGAGCAATCTCTTCTCTTAGCACGTTTCATAGAATCTCCAGCATCTTACGGTGTTTCAATCGAAGTTAAACTCCAGCCACAAATCGCGTCACAATTTGAGAAAAAAATCAAAAGAATCTGAGAATTTGCAGAAAACGTGTGCAAGATGGGACTTTTGCAGGTGAATTCCAGAATAAGCAGGAGGATGCAGATCGCATATAAGGTGTCTATGGAAAGATCTCGTTTCATAGAATCTCCAGCATCTTACGGTGTTTCCGTCGGAGTTAAACTAAAACCACAAATCGCATCACAATTTGGGAAAAAATCAACAGAATCTGAGAATTTGCAGAAAACGTGTGCGAGATGGGACTTTTGCAGGCGAATTCCAGAATAAGCAGGAGGATGCAAATCGCATATAAGGTGTCTATGGAAAGATCTCGTTTCATAGAATCTACAGCATCTTACGGTATTTCAATCGGAGTTAAAATGATGGGATTGGTAAAGTGATGGTGGGATTGGTAAAGTGATGGTTAATTTCGTATTTACTCATGCCTTTCAGAAGCTACGTGCTGCAGTATTACAACCAAATTCAACAGAAAATAAAATTTATAACCAAATTCAACACAAAATGTAATTCATAACCAAATTCAACACAAAATGAAATGATGTTATAAGAAGATAGAGAAAGTGTAACTTTTTATATTGCTATTTCACAAGTTTCTCTTTTGTGACCTTCGATACCACACCGACTGCACTTATGCTTCTTAGATCTTTGTGATCCTTGTGACGACTGTATCTTGTCTTCAACTGTTTCGTATCGCCGTTTCCTTCGTCTACCTGCAGTTCTTCGTGTTTCAGGTGGTAGAACTTTAGCATGTTCAACATCCTTTGGAATACGCCATGCATCTTCTGGAACACCTATTGGATTAATGCTTTCTTCATAAAGCGTTATCCATGCTGCTGTAGTATAACTTTCATCTGTGAATGGGTAAACTTCCTTGCCTATCGAAAAAGCTGCACTGGTGGCGTGTCTGCAAGGAATCTTCAACAAATCATACTTTCCACAAGAACAAGTTCTACGGCCCAAATCAACAACGCAGTCGAATTTGTCGCCTTTAACTTGAAATCGGTTGTGGTCAACCGGGAAAACAATAAATGTTTTACCCTTCCCAATCCTTCTTGCTATCTTTTTCTCCACTTCAATCGTTAAAGGGTGCTTCTGCTCCGAGCTTAATTTTCTACGCTCATAAAACCACCTGGTTAACATCTCTCTGATGCTATCCAACAAAGGAATGACTGGATATTCTCTTGGTTTCACCAATGCAGCATTTATCGATTCAGCAGGATTATTGGTCCTAACATCATACCTGAAACCGGGAAATAGACAACGAGCCCATTTTTTCACATCAGCATCCTGCAGATATTTTCCAATGACAGGACTAATATTCCATATATCTTTGAAGTCTTTCTCAAAATCTGCAATCCTATATGCTCTTGAAGCTTTTGCAACGAGGCCAGTCAAACCCTTTCCATGGAAATATGTTACCACATTATTCAGTAAATGGTGAATGCAAATTCCATGTCTAGAAAGAGGGTACACTTTCACGAGAGATTTTTCAATTGAGGAATTTCTATCTGACACAAAAGCCAAGCTTTCCTCATCTGCGATGACAACCTTTAGTTGCATTAAAAACCACTCCCATGACTTGTCATTCTCTGAATCAACAACCCCAAATGCAATTGGATACAAATTAGAGTTACCATCTAAAGATGTAGCGACAAGTAGAGTTCCTCTGTATTTACTCTTCAAGTACGTACCATCAACAACAATGACCTTCCGAATAGCGTTGTAGAACCCTCTAATAGACTGACCGAAAGAAACAAATAGATATCTGAATCTACCATCGTAATCAGTTTTGTAATCAGTATGCGTACCCGGATTAGCTTCTTTTAGCATGTGCAAGTATTTTGGTATTCTACCATAACTTTTCTCCGGAATACCTCTAACAGCGTTAACTGCATACTCACGGGACTCCCATGCTTGATTATAAGAGATCTCACAACCATGGTCTACACGCATAATCTGTATAATATCATTCGGTTTAGGCCCTTCCTTGACACCCTCATACTTATGCATAATCAGATTGCCAATTGTTTTTGCTGAAGCTGTCCTACCGGATTTGTTTTTCCTTGAAGGAGCACATGTATGTTCAGCCACATACTTGTTGATTTTGAAATAGGAAGATCCCTTTAAAGACTCCGCGCGAACAGCCCAATTGCATATGTTATCTTTGCAGCGTATACTCCACCATCTTGTAGTAGATTGGACAACCCTGTAGTCAAAGTTATACTTCATTGCACAAATTTCCAGAGTTGCCTTCAAAACGTTTTTGCTTCCGAAATGTTGTCCCTTCTTTACATAATCCACTGACCAAAACTGATCTTTCTTTTGATTGTCTTCTTTGTTTTCAGACATTACTTCATCATCACCATCAACATCAACATCAGAGTCATCCTTCACCTTAGCCACATTCACAAATTCTTCTGATTTTTCAGGCAACTTAACATCATCTTCTCCAACACGTGAATGAGATGGTTCCTTATTCAAATCGATGTTGATTCTACTATTTCGATTGTCAACTGTAGCTGTAAATGTCACACACAATTGTACCGACAAATACTTCCTTGCATATCCAACAAAATTTCTCACTTGTCGATCATTTGTGATAATAACTGGGGGAGATCCTGAGGTATTGATCAAATCGCTAGGTAGATAACTGAACTCGACATAACTAATGCTTTGTTCGATTCTGTAATCCTCTAAAACCATCTTCTTTAACTCGTCAAGACTAGTAATAGATTCCAAATCAAGTAATATACCACCTTTTTTCTTGATCAATGATGAATCTCCACCCCTTGTTCACATCCGATTTCCATACACCACATTTTACATAGATATGCCGCATATTAACTTGAACAGAAAACACACAGAGAGGAAAAAAACCTTGAGAGAAAGAGAGAAAGTCGAGAGAATGGTTGAAAGAGAAGAGGGTTTGAATGCAAACCACCACCACTGCTAAGAAAAACGATTTTTTTAAAAAAAACCCTAACAAAAAACCCTAAGAAAAACGAATTTTTAATAAACCGGACAATATTTTCGGTTAGGATATTCCAGATTTTTTTAGCTGAATTGGTAGAAGACATATTCTACATTTCGCAGAAGAAAGACAAAACTGTAGAATATGTATTCTAATTCTAGTAGAAGAAAGATCAAACGGTAGAATATGTATTCTAATTCTAGTAGAAGAAATAGCAAACGGTAGAAAACACATTCTACAACACTCTACCATAAAAGACGACTTCTACCATTGAGTAGACGTCATAGTAAATGTTAGAATATGTATTCTACGACTGGTAGATGATAGTGCAAATAGCAGAACACGTACTATAATAAATCGTATAAGGTAGAATATGAATTCTAGATTTCGGTAGAACATTAGAAAAATAGTTTTTGCAAGCAAATTTTTTCATAAATTTATAGTTCTTTGCTTTTATGTATTTTTCATAACACAATCTGATTTTTTCTGATTTTAAAATAATTTATTGAAATTTTTTAATATTTATGTAAGGGTAGTTTAGTACAAAATTGACAAAAGTTGTAAAAGGTATAGTAGGACAATAAGTTAATTTTTTTGACTTATTTACCCAATTTTCCCTTTAAAGTTTAGCTAATCCGTCAATTTCTACCAAAATTTACTTGTAGTATTATTATTATTATTTTTTTAACATCTGGCTTTCATTAATTTATCTCCAAAGTACAATAATCAGAGTGTAAAGCTTCAGAAAGAAAACGGGGTACAAATGAATGAAAGTAAAAGTCTGTATTGTTCCAAATCGGGGTTTTGGCTAGAATGTCCGCAGGCGTGTTGGCATCGCGATTGGTCCATGTATATTCAACGTCCTTGAACTTTGCCTTCCAAAATCTGATATGATGTGGCCAATTGAAAATCTTGAAATTGAGAGAAGATCCATTTACCAAATGTATAAGTTCTTGATTATCTCCTTCAAAGATCACCCTCCTATTCCCGCGTGACCATGCATTTTGCATTGCAATGATCAGAGCTTGGCATTCACTTTGCAGTGGATTCATGATAGATTGCCCTTTAGCTTGACCCGAACCTAAGTACACTCCTCTGTCATCCCTGGATATACACCCAGCTTTTCCTTCTTGATTGGCATTATGAAAGGATCCGTCAAAGTTGCACTTAATCCAGTCTTTTGATGGTTTAATCCATGCCCGCCGAACAATGGTTTTGTAGCATTATTAACTCCTGTCGCTCCATTGTTTCCTCCTATTTCGGATAAAGCATAATTCCATTCAGTAGCATCATTCCTAGCAAAGGTTAGGTTTCTTCCCCATGGTATATTCTTCTTCTGAAACAATAAAATGTTTCGACTCTTCCATAATCTCCATGAGATTGACATCGGTAATTGAGAAGATGGTGAATGTGACGCATGAAGTTGTAGATCAATAAGAATCTGAATTTTAGCCTCAAATGAAGTATTTAGATCTGACAAAGCAGGTTGATAAATCCCATAAGCCCTCCAAGTAGCTTGAGCATAAGAACATGTAAAAAATAAATGGTCAGTTGATTCAAGAACTTGACAACATCTAGGGCAGAGGCTAGACCGTGCAATATGTCTCTGAAGTAGCTTTTCGCCGGTAGCAAGGGCGCTTGATAACAATTTCCAGAGGAAATGTCTGATCTTTGGAGGTGTTTTGAGTTTCCAAATATGTGTTTGATCTGAGGGTTCCCAGGAGGTGCATGAGGTGCGTGTTGTGATCGTAGATGACAGGCCAACCAGTATGCCCATTTTACAGTGTAGAGTCCAAACTTGTTGTAGTTCCATCCAAACAAATCTCTTGCATCATGTGTGAATAGTTTTAACTTTAAGATTTCTTCTGCATCTTCGTCCCTGGCCGAGGATCTGATTTTCTCCACATCCCAACTGGTTTTAGTTTCATTGAACCAATCACTGATCTTAGAAGAATCTGATAGTACATCTTGTTGAGCAATAGGAGTTCGTAAAGGATGGGTGGGAATCCACTTATCATTCCAGAACTCTATTGTCGTCGCCTATTACCCAACTCATACCATGTTGTAATAGTTCACGTCCATGAAGAATCGATTGCCATCCAAAAGAAACATTTTTACCAACTTTAGCTTGTAGAATGTTTGAGTCCCAAAAGTATCTACCTCGAAGAACTCTGGCCATAAGACAATCAGGATTTTGTAATATTCTCCATACTTGTTTCCCCAGTAAAGCTTGACTGAAATTTTGCAAATCTTTAAATCCCAGACCGCCTTCCTTTTTTGGTAAACATAAGCGATCCCAAGCAAACCAGTGCATTCCCTTCCTGTCATGAGCTTTACCCCACCAGAACTGAGCAATAATTTTGGTAATTTCAGCACAAATTTGTACTGGAATGCGAAAGATATTCATGGAGAAGACAGGAATTGCCATGGCCACAGCTTTAAGTAGGGTTTCCTTCCCACCATGCGACAAGAACT
Organism: Alliaria petiolata; assembly: GCA_020283515.1. Lineage (NCBI taxonomy): Eukaryota > Viridiplantae > Streptophyta > Magnoliopsida > Brassicales > Brassicaceae > Alliaria > Alliaria petiolata. Next base: position 88,462,972 of record JAHZTW010000001.1, read on the forward strand.
GTTTATTCCAACCTTGGGTTTTCTGTTTTACTTTATCAATAATATATCGCCCCAAAATTGTTGGTAAAAATCCCCTATAAAACCGTCTGGACCAAGTGCTTTAAAAGGTCCCATTGCAAAAACCGATTCTCTAATTTCTTCATCACTTACAGGTCTTGTTAAATCCTCATTGATCTCCTGAGTAATTTTACCCTGAAATCCTCGAAATATTTCTTCAACTGAAGCAGTTGTTGGCGGAGTTGGTGTATACAGCTCCTAGAAATACCGTTCAGCCACTTTTGCTATTTCAGAATCCCCTCTTCTTAGGACACCTTCATCATCAAGGATGGTTAGCATTTTATTCCTAGTGTATCATTCTCTTGAAGCCGAGTGATAGAATTTGGTGTTGTAATCGCGTGCAGAGAACCATTGGTTCCGGCTTTTAATTTTCCAGAACATCTCTTCATCAATATAGGCTTGGTTGAAGTCTTCTTTGAGTCTATCCCGTTCGGTAGGAGTTATTATGCCAGAGGTTATTGCAGAATCTGGTTCCACTCGTATTCTGTGAATGCGCTCATCAGCATTAATCCGATGTCTTCGTTTCCAATGAGAGATGCTACGGCAGCATTGTATTATACGGTTATAGAGAGAAGGTATTCCATGGGTATTGGGAGTTTCAAAGTGCCAACCACGCAGAACTTCAGTTTTGAATCCTTCCTTGTGTGATAACCGAGAGTCATATTTAAAGCCCAATCTTCTCTCTTCTTCCATCGCAGATATAAAAGTCACCAATGGTCGATGATCAGATTCGCCAAACTCTAGAAACTCCGTTTCAGAACAGGGGAAGAGATCATGCCATTGAGTATTGCCCATTGTCCTATCCAAATAGCAATGTATATAGTGTGAGCCTCGTTGTCCTGTCCAGGAAAAACGATCTCCCTGTGTTTCAAATCCACTAAGTCACATCTGCGAACCACTCTTCTAAAATCCTGAAAGCTTCTTTCATTTCTTACGGGGTCTCCCTTCTTTTCAGTATTATTCAGCAATTCATTGAAGTCCCCACATAAAAACCATGGTTGCCCTCGTTTACTGATTTCAATTCTCTCTAATTTCTCCCAAAGATGATTCCTTAGTTGAGTATTGGGATTTCCATAGACGAAGGAATAGTAGAAACGATTACCATTGATAGAAACATTACAATCTATCAGATTAGGGGATTGAAAAGAGCATCTTAAATCTACTGCTGGCTTCCAAAAGATAACTAAGCCACCGCTACGACCAACAGGTGGAACTGAAATTTGATTGACAAATCCTAACTGACTACCAACATCACGCACATAGTCGTCCTGCTGCTTTGTTTCTGATAGGCAAATGATGTCCCGAAGATACTTATTAGTAATCTCCTTAAGGCGTCGAACTGTTAGGTCACTGCCAAGACCCTGACAGTTCCAGCAGGCTGTCCTCATGGCGGTAATGGTGGTTCAGGGCCCACCGCGCCTCCATCGTTATCCTTGTCGTCCATGTTCGGACCTGAGCTGCTATCATCACCAATTCGCCCTTTCTTCAAAGATGTACTGCTGCTGCTCCCATCCTCTAATTTGTGAAAGTACTGAGTAGATTTCGTCGTGTCCTCCAAGAATTTCCTTTTGGAGTTATCCCTCCTTCGGTGCATAATGGTATCCGGCATAGGATCACTGAGACCATCAAAGTAATATTCATCAGAGAGATCTGTTGAACACATCATAGGAATATTCGGAAGATCGTCCTCCGGGTCGATCTGGGGTTCCCCATCATTTGCCATCTCGTTTTCCTCCCATATAATCGGAAGGTTATCATCTCTTTGGAGGCCATCATCCTGTTGAACATTAGCCTCATAGTCCTCGATCTCCATTGTTGTCGGGGACCTTTAAATCTGGATCATTTTTGCTATCGCTGTCATCATTCGGTGCATCCGGGCCTCCATTATGAATGAGACACGCTCCAGAATCATGAGTTAACATACCACACTCCACACAAAAGCCATGTAGCCTTTCGTAGGTGCATCGTAACAAAGTACTCACACCAGTAGTGAATTGAAAGTGTCGTTGGAAACTTAATGGATCACCAATGTCCCAATTGATTCTTACACGGACATATTCCACTCCAGCTGCTGCTTCTGCCACAAAATCAACCTCCATTAACATCACGAGGGCTCGGTCGATGTGCGCGATGACATTGTGGCTGAGGAATTAGAATGGAATTCCACGGATCTGAATCCAAAATGGAATGAAGAACATCATGTTGGGGTTAAGATGTGGAGTCCACCGCTCAAGGATGAGCATACGATCAGCAAAGGCCCAAGGTCCACTTCGCAGAATTAACTCCATGGCTTCTTCATTAGGAAACACAAATTGGAACCGTCCACCTTCAACGATTCGGCCATGGACAAGCCCTCCCTGTCCCCAATAACGGGGCATGTTTGCAACAATTGAACGGATGTTTTGACGCCGAGACATAATTGGACGCCCCATGATGATGAATCGATTTTCCGCCGCCGCTTGGTTTACCACTTCCATAGGTAAGGCCACCGGAGGATCTTCCACCTCCAGATTGATTTCCTCGACTGCGCGCCTTAGATTGTCTCCCATTTTACTGAAAATTCGATAAAACCGAAGAGGAAAGTATAGATTTGCTGGTATTGCTTCAGATTTGTAGTGGATTGAAAGCCCAAGATAAGTCCACCATATATAGGAAGTTGAAAGTTTTGGATCGGGTATCGCGTCGTCACGATTCATCGTGGGATTAATCATGGGAATAAACCGTCGGAAAGCCAGATCGTGGGTGGATCCACTCGTCTACTTCACCGGAAATTAAACCGTTCACCACGAAGGTGAAGAAACGTCGGAAAAGAAACCGTCGAAAGATTTCATCTCTTCCTCCAAATTTTTTCTTTTGACACGTCAGCAGAGGCTCTCTCTAGGGCGATCAGAAAGGAGATTAGGGTTTTGAAAGGTTTGGCCGCAAGGCAAAGGCTCACCGCCGATGTTGGCATCGGAAAAGGGGGATCCCCCTCTTTCTTCGGGTACGGAGGATCAAAGGCAATCTCAGGGAGTTCAAGTGGAGAAGAAATCATCATGGGTTAATGTTGTAAAGAACAGGGCGTCGCTATAGAATCATTCAGTTCAAGTCGATGTCGTAGATGGAGTCTCAATGGTGGAGATACCGGACGAAATACTTCAAAATTCTGTACCGCTATGGGAGGATTTCCTGGAAGGGAAGTTTCTTTCTCCAGCTCCTCACGTAGCAAAAATCCATGTGATCGTTAATAAGATATGGCCATTGGGAGATAAGACAATTCGAGTGAACGTGTTCTCTGTGAACGAGACGACAGTCAAATTCAGAATCAGAGATGCTCAAACAAGGAGTAGAATTCTTCGAAGGGGAATGTGGAATATAGCCGATATTCCTATGATTGTTTCAAAGTGGTCACCGATTGTAGAAGAAGAAGAGCCTGAGATCAAAACAATCCCGATGTGGATAACATTGAAAAATGTTCCACATAGGATGTACTCTTGGGATGGACTCGAATTCATAGCAAGCTCGGCAGGCAAGCCAGTAAGCTTACACCCGGATACAGAGCTTTGCTCCAACTTTGAGGAAGCAAAGGTATTCATTGAAGCAGATATGTCAAAGGAACTTCCCAAAGTTTACCGTTTTAAGTCAACGATGGGAATTGATGCGGCTGTGGTATTTGAATATCCTTGGCTGCCGGCAAGGTGCACAGGATGCTCAAAGTGGGGCCATCTACAAAAGAATTGTATCGTGAAAGGAGGGAAAGATCAGAACATTGTTCAAGAGAAAATTCCAACCACGGTCCAAGTGGAAGAACAAGAAAAACAGAACGGGAAAAAAGTGGATGTGATCACGAGTCAGGAGAAAGTGATGGTGGCAAGCGAAAGTACTGGCGCCGATGAACGAGAGACTGATATTAGTCAGGTCACATCAACTCCAGTAGAGGAGATGGTGGTAGAAGTACGACATGGTGAAGAAATGGATAATTGGACGAAAGTATCACCAAACAAAGTTGGTAGATCTGGAACAAAAACAATAAGTAACAACAAAGAGGTTGGATCACCATCTTGTTTTGCGGTCTTAAATTTAGATACGACAGAGGGAGAAGTCATGAGGGAGGAAGAAGCAGAGGAGAGTGGGGGAGAAGAGAATGGTGAAATGAAGTGTCAAGAGGAGGAAACAGACACCGAATCACAGATTGCGATCACGATGAATCAGAAGAGGGGGAGATTTCTCAGACCTGCTTAAAGGTAGAGGAAAGGATTAGAAAACCCATACCTCGTGCCAAGAAGGGGATCAACAACAAATTCAACTCAGATTCTTTAGCCCAAACCACCAAGGACCCCCCTGGTGTTTCGGGTAAAAAGAGAACCTCTCGCAAGAAATAATCTTATGTCGGGCTTCTTTTGGAATGTCCGAGGATTAAACAAATCAGTTAAGCATTCCGTAATAAAGAAGTGGGTGGATGAAAGGAAGTTTCAGTTTGGGTGTGTGATAGAGACAAGAGTGAAGGAAAGGAAGTATCAGAGGATTGGAAGTAAGATTTTTAATGGTTGGTCGATTCTAACAAACTACGAATGCCACCGTCTCGGTCGTATCTGGGTAGTTTGGAGGGATAATGTCAGGCTTACTCCGTTGTTTAAGAGTAGCCAGTTAATAACGTGTTCGGTGAGGATGGAGGCTCGGGAAGACGAGTTCTTCTGTTCTTTTGTTTATGCATCAAACTTCACGGAAGAAAGGAAGGAACTATGGGGAGACTTGGTGAATCATCATAACTCCCCAATTTTTCGAAATAAACCTTGGATAATATTTGGAGATTTTAATGAAATTCTTAAGATGGAGGAGCATTCAGGTTTTCAAAACTCTCCAATAATTACCCCGGGCATGCGTGATTTTCAGGAGCTAGTGAATGTCTGTTCACTCTCTGACATGGCGTACCACGGTCCGCTATTTACATGGTCAAATAAGAGGGGCAATGGTCTGATATCGAAGAAGCTAGACCGAGTACTTGTGAATGACCAATGGAGACAAGATTTCCCTCTGGCTTATAACGTCTTCGAAGCGGGAGGTTGTTCTGATCACCTACGCAGTCGAATCCATCTAAGTCCAGAAGCAATACAACCCCGGAAGCCTTTTAAGTTTGTGAATGCAGTGGCAGAATTTGAGGAGTTTCAACCAATGATGGATGGATATTGGAAGGAAACGGAAAATACCTACCTATCCACCTCAGCTCTATTTCGTTTTTCAAAGAAACTCAAGCTTCTAAAGCCACTCATACGAAACCTGGCAAAGGAGCGAATGGGAAATCTGGTAAAGAAAGCTCGAGAAGCTTACATAGATCTTTGCGAAAAACAAGAGATAAACCTCACGAATCCATCGCAGAGGGCTATGGAGGAGAAGAGTATAGCGTACAAGAGATGGGATTTGGTGGCAGGGTTAGAGGAGAAATATCTGAAACAAAAGTCGAAGCTACACTGGCTAAAGGTTGGAGATAAAAACAACATAACCTATCATAGAGCTCTTACTACAAGAGCGGCAAAGAACACGATTCGTGAGATTCGTCGCCCAGATGGAAGTGTGATTACAAATGCTGAGGATATAAAATCTGAGGCGGAGAGGTTCTTCCGAGAATTTCTACAACTTGTTCCGGAGAGCTTTGAAGGGATATCAGTGGAAAATCTGCAAGATATATTACCGTTTCGATGCTCGGAGGAGGAGCATGAGAGGTTAATGAAAGAGGTTTCTCCAGAGGAGATTACGAAGGTTTTATTTTCAATGCCAAATGACAAATCGTCGGGACCGGATGGATACACGGTGGAGTTCTATAAATCAGCTTGGGAAATTATAGGAACGGAATTTATTATTTCGGTTCAATCCTTTTTCGCAACTGGTTTCCTACCAAAAGGTATAAACTCTACCATTCTAGCGTTCATTCCTAAGAAAACAGAGGCAGTGGAGATGAAAGATTATCGGCCTATATCCTGCTGCAATGTGATCTACAAGGTTATATCAAAGGTGATTGCAAATAGGCTGAAAGGGACCTTGCCAAAATTTGTAGCGGCAAATCAATCGGCGTTTGTAAAAGATAGGTTGTTGATCGAGAATGTGCTGCTGGCCACGGAATTAGTGAAAGATTACCACAAGGATTCGATCTCAGAGAGATGTGCTATCAAGATAGACATATCCAAAGCGTTCGACTCGGTTCAATGGGATTTTCTTCTGAACGTGCTGAAGGCTATGAATTTCCCAGCAGGGTTCATTCATTGGATATCACTGTGTATTACTTCAGCCTCTTGATAAACAGGATTTTAACCGGTTTGATAATCAAAACCTAAAGGTCTTTTTGCAGTTGTAGTACTTTAGGTGTCAAACCAACCTTGGGGTGAAAGCTACTAAGATTACAAAAGTTATATGAAGCTAAGCAAAATTCGGTTAATTTAGGGAACAAATCAAAATAAAATACTTACGATTGCTAGATAGAAATGAAAACAATTTTAAAATCCCTATAGAAGTGTTATACAACTACAAGATGACAATTAAACGATATAACAACCGATCTAATAATTTAATAAATTGAAAAGGTAAAACCGGATTTATAAAAAAGATTTGATGGTGAGCAGCTAAATAATTTAAAAACTATTTATAAAACTAAAACGACTACAAACACAACTCCACACAGTAAAATAAGGCTCTAAGCAATTTCTAAAATATTAAAAAGATCAAGAACACAATT
>JAHZTW010000001.1:88473490-88503300 GCA_020283515.1 Alliaria petiolata
AAAAAATAAGAGTTTTTAACAAAAGATCTAAACAAGAATTAAGAAGAAAGACTTGACTTTAGAATATCTTAAATACGAAATATCTATATATAAAATACGAATTTTTAAGGAACTAAAACAAGAAGAACTATAAAACTCAAGAACAAGGAAAGCTTACAAGAACACTTAAGAAGACTTTGTAAGAGAGAATATAAAGACTTGAATGTTTATTTGATGAAAAACTGAATGATTATTACAAGCACACACACACTCCTTATATAGAGTTTTAAACATGGCTCTTGGCCTTAAAAGAGGGGTCAAGGGGCAAGAGACAAAGGGCAAGGGACAAGGGACCTCTCTAATCCCACTTTTACTAAAGCATAAACACCTTTTTTGGAGCAATTTGCGAGTGGTAGCTTTTGGTTCGGGTATATGGATTGATCGATCTGTAACTTTTGCACTACTGCACCGTTTGACTTGAAATCACCACCAAATTAAAGCTAACTCAATTTCCTAAGACTCTTATGAAGACTTTCGAAGCTAAATCTCAATGCAAAACCCTTCATCCGAGCTGATTGTTCAGTTAACGAAATTGGTCGCCAAACTTCCAGACGGACATGTTGTTACTTAAATAGCCGTATCTTCTGTACGACTGACCATAATGACTTGAAATAACCTCTGTACGAAAGGTAACTCAATTCTCTATGAGTTTTATGAAGATTGTGGAGGCTAAATCGGAATGAAAAGTCTTTGTAGAGTCTGATCTTTAAGTCGCTTTAGGTGGCATGGACTTGAATCGGTTGCAACATCTTGGTACAGCAAGTCAGATGACATCAATTCGGTTCCTAGCTCATAATCTTATGTTTCCAGCTTCCACATTGTCGCCAAATCCATAGAATAACCTGAAATGATGCATATATACAAAAGAAAATGCAAATGCTAATGCAAATGTTCTAAACCCTATAAATGATCAAATACTATGATTATACTTATCTATAAATGAAATATGGATGAAAACTTATTCTAAATGCATGATAAATATGCGAAATATATGAGTATATCACCTCTTTCTCGGTGCAAGTAAATGGGGAGCTTGCAGGTTACTTCCAAAGTTCAAGAGGACTTAGACAGGGATGTGCTTTATCACCATATTTATTTGTCATAAGTATGGATGTTTTGTCAAAATTATTGGACAAGGCGGCGGCTGGCCGACAATTTGGATACCACCCTCGATGCAAAAACGCAGGTCTTACTCATCTAAGTTTTGCCGACGATATCATGGTCCTCACGGATGGTAAGATGAGATCAGTTGACGGTATAATAAAAATATTTGAGGAATTCGCAAGAATATCAGGGCTTACGATAAATTTAGAGAAATCTACAATGTATCTTGCGGGAGTTTCTGATGAAATTCGTCAAGAGATGATTGCACAATTCCCTTTTGCAGTGGGGACGCTCCCGGTGCGATATTTGGGACTGCCTCTGGTCACCAAATGCTTGGCTGCTGGAGACTATCTTCCGTTGATGGAACAGGTTCGAAGCCGGATTAGTTCATGGACCTCACGGTTTTTGTCTTTTGCGGGAAGACTCTGTCTCATAGAATCGGTGTTGTGGAGTATTTCACACTTTTGGATGGCGGCTTTCAGGCTTCCTCGTGCATGTATCAGGGAGCTAGATCGAATATGCTCAGCTTTTCTGTGGTCGTCAGATTCAAATCCCAGGAAAGCGAAGATTGCTTGGGAAGATGTGTGTAAACCGAAAGAGGAGGGTGGTCTTGGTTTGCGGTCACTGAAGGAAGCAAATGATGTCTGTTGTTTGAAATTGATATGGCGAATTTTTTCGGATCAGCCATCGTTATGGGTCAAATGGATTCAAACAAATCTGTTAAAGCACAGTTCTTTTTGGGCAATTCCGACGAACACAATTACAGGATCGTGGATGTGGCGCAAGCTACTGAAATATCGCACAATTGCAAGAGATCTCTGCCGAGTGGAGATAATGAACGGGGAGAATACTTCTTTCTGGTACGATTGGTGGTCAGACTTGGGGTGTTTGATGGACATTGTGGGGATGCGGGGAACTATAGATTTGGGAGTAAAGGAAACAGCTACAGTGGCAGAAGCGTGGAGGACAAGGCGACGTCACAGGCATCGCATTCAGCTTTTCAATGACATTGAAGCGGTTCTTGATACACATCGCCAACGATGCGTAATGGGCCAAGCAGATGTGGTTACGTGGAGAGGTAAAGGAGATAGATTCAAACCAACATTCATAACCAAGAACACTTGGAACCACATTCGGACAACGACAAGTAGAGTTAATTGGTACAAGGGGGTTTGGTTTACACACACAACACCAAAGTACTCTTTTTGCACCTGGCTTGCGATGCACAATCGCCTATCAACGGGGGATCGCATGAGGGTCTGGAACACGGGTGCAAGCTCGACTTGTGTTCTGTGCTTTGGCCTCATGGAGACACGAGATCATCTGTTCTTCTCGTGCAGGTTCACCTCTGAAATCTGGTCTAAATTAGCAAGAAATCTCCTCAACACTCGATTCTCTACAGATTGGCAAGCGGTTGTCAACTACATCAACGACAAGGGCCTGGATCGTATTCAGGGTTTTCTTGCAAGATATGTGTTCTAAACTACGATTCATACAATCTGGAGGGAAAGGAATGCTAGGAGACATGGAGAAACACCAACTCCTGCGACAAAAATCTTTCAACTCATCGACAAGCAAGTCCGGAATCAACTACTCGCGATTCGAAGTGATCGGAGATACGAGGAAGGGCTCCAAGTTTGGTTTGCTGTTTCAAGTTAAATTTCAAATGTTGTTGCTTTATTTTTTTCAAACACTAAAACAGATGAAGCATCTGATGTAAAAAGGTTTTTTCTTTGAATTAATTTAACATATAATTCAAAAAGAAAAAGAAACCGTCGAAAAATCGCCTTAACAGTCGCCATTTTCCTAAGTAGTATTATTTTTTGTTAGATTTAATTTCCGGTTAGCAATTTTTTGTTTTGTTTGGTCGTCTTCCGGTTTTATTTTATTTTTTACTTTTTTTGCAATTTTTTGAATTTCTCTAAAAAAAATTGTGTTTTGGTCAAACGTTGAATTTCTCAAAACGTAGTAATAATAATGACTTGATGCAAGGCCGTAAGTGAAATGGGGATAATGATTCGTCGTCTGTCGACAATGAAGCGTCTGGGAATCATCACTGTCACGAACTCCGCCGTCGTCTCCCCGACGCTACTCTCTTCGACGGCGGCTTTCCCCCGAACCCTAGCCTTACCCTCGCTCCTCCGCATCCACCGACTTACCAATTCCATTCGTTTCCTCGACTCCCGAAGCCTCGTCTCCTTCTCCTTCTCGTGCTTCTCTTCTTCTTCTTCCTCGGCAGCTTATCTTCCTGCGCTCGACGAATTCTCATCAACTACAAGTGAGTACTTTGATTCAAGGACTGTTTCTGTTCCGGATTTTCCCCGAGAAATGTAGAATTTACCGGTGATTATTATATCTGTAAGGTTCTGTGGCCAGAGATGATAACCAGAAGGTGGTCTTGAAGGGTATGAGTTATGCTGCACTCCAAGTACGTTCTTCAATTCTCAATCTTGTGCTTATCCAATTGGTTTGAATTTCATTATTGTGGTTCGATTTCTCCTTTCTGGGTTGCTTTCAGCCAATACTATATGATTGATTGATTGAATCTGTCTGGAACAAATGTTCATGATCTTTGATTGGAATTGGGTCAAATTCTACTTGTAGGAATGGGTTGAATCTCATGGGTTTCGACCGGGACAAGCTATGATGCTGTGGAAGAGATTATACAAAGACAATGTATGGGCAAATGATGCTGATGAACTTGAAGGTTTGTCTACTGATAAGTCTCTGCTCAGAAGGTTTTGTGATTCAGCAATGCCGATTGATTCAAATTTATGCGTCCATTCTTATAGGCCTGAACAAAGATTTCAAGAAAATGATCAGCGAACATGCTGAGTTTGGGGCGTTATCTTTGAAGGATATTCGTTCAGCTTCAGATGGAACTAGAAAGGTGAAATAGATCATTTCTGTTTTGTACAAATAGTTAAAAAAAAAAATTCCAAAAGTTTCGTATTTTGTGATGCCTTGATGATGTGGATGAGTCACTGACTGGGGAAACTGTTATATCCGAATGAGTTTTTGGGGAATCTTCTCATTGATTCATAACTCGCAGGATGTTGCAGATTCTGTTCACGTTGGATGATGGACTTGTGATCGAGACAGTTGTTATACCTTGTGATCGTGGCAGGACAACAGTTTGTGTCTCGAGCCAAGTGGGTTGCGCCATGAACTGTCAGTTCTGCTACACTGGCAGGTAAGCTAGATTGAAGTTACTAGTCTCTCTTGAGCCGCTTTCGATTCTTGGTGTAATGTATATAGTTTATCTGCTTTTGCAGGATGGGTTTGAAGAGAAATCTCACTGCTGCTGAGATAGTTGAGCAGGCTGTTTATGCCAGGAGATTGCTTTCCCATGAAGTTGGGTCAATAACAAATGTCGTATTTATGGTATTGCATGTTCGCTAGATAATCCACATATTTTCCTCGGCATTGAACCTTTTTGTGTCACATTTTAAGGTCTATCGGTTTCTTCAGTTTCTCATGGATGTGTTTTGCAGGGAATGGGAGAGCCATTTCACAACATTGACAATGTCATCAAAGCTGCAAACATAATGGTAGACGAGAATGGACTTCACTTTAGTCCCCGCAAGGTCACAGTCTCTACCAGTGGCCTTGTTCCTCAGCTGAAGCGGTTTCTCCGTGAATCGAATTGCGCTTTGGCAGTCAGTCTGAATGCAACAACCGATGAGGTTTTTCTTTCACTCGTCTCTTTGAAACAGTCACCGTTTCATGATCTATGTTCTGACCTCATTGAACGTGAACCTTGCAGGTCAGAAACTGGATCATGCCCATCAACAGGAAATACAAGTTATCTTTGCTCCTTGAGACGCTCAGAGAAGAACTCAGTTCAAGGCATAAGTACAAAGTGTTGTTTGAATACGTGATGCTCGCAGGAGTTAATGATAGGTAAAGTGAAAACATCATTAGAGACCACCGTTTTAAGCTCTCTGCTTCGCAATTTCAAGTCTCCTCCGCTAAAATTACCGTCTAAATTGTGTGCAGCATGGATGATGCAAGGAGGCTAGTGGAGCTTGTGCAGGGGATTCCATGCAAGATCAACCTTATTCAATTCAACCCACACAGTGGTTCTCAGTTCATACAGACCGATGAAGACAAGATGATCAAGTTCCGTAACGTTTTGGCCGGAGGAGGCTGCACCGTTTTAATGCGGTTTAGCCGAGGCAATGATCAAATGGCGGCATGTGGGCAGCTTGGCATGCTTGGGGCGGTTCAGGCACCGGTGATGCGGGTGCCCGAGCAGTTCCGCACCGCTCTAAAAGCACCAGCTTGATCTGTCAAGTGTCAAGATTAGGACAAAAGAAACTAAAAATATCCACCATGCTGTGACACGACACTTGTTAGATGTTAATTTTATTTATTTTTCTTCAGAGGTTCTTATCAGTTTGATCTGTCAAGTGTCAAGATTAGGACAAAGAAACTAAAATATCCACCATATTGTATCATTTACGCTGATTAGATGTCAATTTAATTTAATTTTCTTCAGAGGTTATTCAACCATATAATTATTTGTGAAAAAAGTGGCGTCGACAATGATTAGAATAGGTGTATTACAACTTGAACCTATGGAATATGGAGCCAGTTAAGTGTTGGCCCAAATGAAACTTTTTTTTAGTGGCGCCTATACAAGAGAAAACTTAAACTCTGTTAGAGCGGTAAGCAATGTCTTGACTTGGAACCTGCATTGTCGTCATCGGATGTTTTTTGTTCTATACAGGTTTCTTCTGTCTTGTCATTGTGGCAATCTGTCTGGCTACTGGCGCGGAAAAGATCGATGAGTGTGTTCCGGATTTTGATTCTCAGAGCAGAGGCCTCGTCGGGTCTGAACCACTTCTTGTCAAACTGGATGAGTTGAAAGCACACGAGTTTATACAAGAGTAAGAAGATATAAGATTTTAGTATTAGGAAGAGAGTCTGAGATCACTCACCATTCCCAGGTCTTTCCTTTTCAGCCTTTGAGGTGCCTCTTGGATAAAGCGTTTAATGAAGAAGAGAACAAACGGACCACAGTCAAAATCGTTCTTCTGTTGCGGAACCTGGTTGCACAAATGAGAATACCATAAGACAAATTGATCTGCTCGTGTGGTTCTTCTATTGTTTAACTAGTCAGGTTTCAGAAGAAACTGTCAAAAGAAAGTTCTCCCTTGAATCATGGGACTGAGAAGGTGAAAAGACAGACCTGTATATCAGCTTCATTAATCCTCCGTGGGAGGTTTCTCCATAGTTTTTCTGAGATTGGAAGATCCAAGGAATAATCATCTTGATTCAAATAGTTCCATTCATCTTTAAGAAACCTGCAAAAAGTTAGACATAGAATGATATTTGTATTAACAAACCACTGAAATAGCAACTCTTTCAACGTATTGAAAGTTTAAAACCATATTTGTATATACCTTTTGACATTTTCAACAATTGATATTTTTGAATGAATTCCTAATGAATCCAGATGAAGTATATTCAATCCTGATTCATCTTGCTTGTCTGGAATGCAAACTATCACTAGGCTCCAGTGGAGACTGAAACATGGTACAAGAATCATGGTGAACAATCTAAAGATTTTGTTTTAGATGTCAATTTGGCATTGAAAAGGAAAAATACTTACTCTTCATGTATTGGTATAAATATATACGCCTTACGAAATAGATCAATTCCTTTCCACCAACGCCTGAACTTCACAAAAAATGCATCCTTGTCATTGCCCTATTGTATTGAAATGAAAGGACACTGATTAAAATATAACAAATATTAAAATGTGAATCATGCAAACCAAACAAAACGCACTGGAAAATCATTGATCACCTTGTAGGTAACAGCATCACTAAGCTTCTTGTAGAAATAAGTGTTAAAAAAGTGACAATCAGCAGAGATTACCTGCTGCTGCAAGAACCTAGCCCAAAGTAAACAAGAACAGTAATAACATTAAATAAAAAAAAATTGAATGCAGTCGATAGACACTCATCTAATGGAAAAATATAGACAGTACAATAAAAGATAACATATACTGCAAGTCTATCGTTTCAACATCACCTGATGTAGAAATTCATCACCGGCGATGTTAGAAATTCTTGAGGCGCAAGGCAATCCAGATCTTTAAGACAAACTTGAACAAATTGTGGATCATCCCTGGACCATGAAGAGAAACATTATCGAGAGTTACGGTAAGTAAAGCCTAGATCAATTCTGAGATAAATTTACCTTGATGGGTAGCATATCTCTTCCGGTAAGCTGCAGGATTCATCAAATATTAGGTTATGTACACCCAAAATTGTAAATTAATGAGGATAAACAGAAAACAGAGAGCTTTTACCCTTCAGGCAGTTCAACTGCTTGCTCTGCCGCTGTTGCAGGCTGAGGTTCTTCTTCATCCACTTTAATTACTGTATCGTTTGATTTCTACAGTTTTTTAAAGAATCTTATCAGTAAGTTAGAAGCACAGCATAGCAAATGTCGTAGAGTAAGGAGAATATTAGATAAGCCAAAGAACATTGAAGTATTTTGTAAGTAACTCATAAAATTGTTGGTTGGAAGATAACAGAAGTTTTATAAAAAAGGATCCATGCTCGTGCTGGAGTATATTTCTTGAGGGCTATAATGATTGCGTACAAAAATGCAAAATATGATAACAGTAGTAAGCAAGAATACCTTAGGGCGCTTTGAACTCTGTGATGGATATTCTTCCCAAGACCACTCCCTACAAGAGAAAGAGGCTGAGAGATTACAATACAACTCATTATCTTCTGTGCCAAGACGGCATGTCATTAAAAAAAGCAGTAACCATTAATTGTATACTTGAGATCAGAACCCCTTAAAAGATAACAAAGTAGTAGCAGAAACAGTAGGTAAAGGAGAAAGGAAAAGGACCTAGGAGTTTCATGGCCATTGGAGTCGCTGTCATCATCGTCAAGCAGAGAATAACTGGAAGAATCCTTGGGCTTTTTCTTCACATAAGATTCCTTGGATTTCTGATTCCCTTTCGACTCTTTAAATCCAATATTAAACTGTTTTCCACTGTTCTCAGCTTTCCCTACGTCTGACAACATCCGCCATTTGTTGTTCGGCCTTGTCACTGTCTTTGTCTTTTTATCGGCCTTGCGTTTCCCATTTTCACATCCCAAATCTTCTAGTTCTTTACCAAACGCCTTCGCTGACTGAGTATTTTTATCAGCCTTGCGTTTCCCATTTTCACATCCCAAATCTTCTAGTTCTTTACTAAACGCCTTAGTTGACTGAGTATCCGTCTGTTGAACACAGATAACAAAGTTGCATCATGAGCTAGCTCTCTAAAACAGTTTTAAAATGGCATAATGTAGAAACTCCATACTTTCGGTTTACTGAATACAGCAGCAAATGTTGACCGTGAGACTTCTTTTGAGTCTATGTTCCCTTGTCTAGAGGTGACTTTTGAGGCTGCATTCCCTCGCGCAAAGACACCTGAACCTACATGTTCACGTGGCTCGTCAAACTAAACTCTAGAAATTTGGCGATGTATAAAAAACCTTTAAAACCATACAGAAAACTTAAACTCTAAGCTTAGCATATAATAGTTCCGCACAGTTACTTGAACTTAACCAACTTATTTGTTAGAAGCAAACAAACTCTAACATTGTCCACCAAGAAGATCTTAGACAGGACAAATGTAGAACAAGATACCTGAGCTTGTCACATGCATTAGCGTCGAAGTTTTGTCAACATCCTGCAAAAATGGGAAGAGTCTTATGGCATTATAATCAGATGATACCAATTCCATTACTTAACAGATAACCATTTTTTATCACAAAATCCCTCGATTTACAAAGATTCTGAGTGTTCTGTGCCTAGTAGCTACCATGAATATGGATCATATACACATAAACGACCTCGAATCTAGCTTGAAAGATAACAGAAAGAACACTAACAGATAAAGAAAATTTGCAGCCTACAAGAGCAAAAAAAGCTTTAGCAGTAGCTTCTTGATTATACACAGCAAAAGCAAACTCCTCGAAAAAAAACCAGAACAAACAAAAATAGTACTAAGCAATAGAAGGAGAATGCAAACCATTCTCGAGCGCCGTAAAGCCCTGCGCTGCTTCTCTTCTTCGAGGCTCGCGATTTTGAGGCGGATTCTCTCACCATTGTCGGGTAAGCTCGGACCTAATTTCACGAGATGCGATTTGTTCCGCTCCAGCTGGTCGTCGAGGTCGTGATCGGTTAGGGTTTTCTGATAGTCCATATGATCACCGGAAAAAAGAGTTGACGGCGGCGGCGGCGGCGGCGGTGGCGGAAGAGTTTTGTTATTAACAATCACCAACTTCGGCACTACATCTTCCTTTCCGCCGGCGCCGTGTTCGTCTTCGTCGTCCATCACCGAATTCCAATCAATCTCGAAACCTTTCTTCTCGACAGAATCAACCTCTACTACTTCCATCTTCCCCTTCGTCATTCCCAAACGCAGTTTCTCTTTTAGGCTTAATCGCCCATATATGTGTCTTTGTTCAGAATCTTCACTATCAGTTTTATTTTTCACTTGTCAAGGGACTCTCTTTCATTCCCAAATAAACCTTATTTATTTATTTATTCTTTTGTAATTTTTGGCATTTTGCTATTCGATCGATCTCAATTATTATTTTTTTTTGCCAACTATCACCATATATTAAATCATAATAGGTCTGTTGGTCGGATTTCCAAAGAATCCGAACCCATCAGACGGGTTTGACTTACATGGAAGAAAATAGACTATCGTGATCTTGCCCTTTTACAAGGATATTAGTACATACATTTTGAGCCCGAGGGACAAAACGGAAACTACACTCATCGAACGAGGTCCTAATCGTACAAATATAATCTAGTTC
Source organism: Alliaria petiolata (assembly GCA_020283515.1). NCBI lineage: Eukaryota > Viridiplantae > Streptophyta > Magnoliopsida > Brassicales > Brassicaceae > Alliaria > Alliaria petiolata. Next base: position 88,483,477 of record JAHZTW010000001.1, read on the forward strand.
TGATCTAAAAACTGGTCACTCCTCTGGGTCATCAATCATTTTGATCAGATTCGAGCAATCTGTCTCAAAAACGATTGTCCGGATACTCAAATCTCTCATGCTCATCATTGCCCAGATAAGTCCATCGATTTCCGCGTGCAGTGCTGAAAGGCTCCTCCTGCATCCTTAATACCCAAACTTGATTTGTCCCATGGAATCCCTCAAACACCACCCCAGTCCACTAACTAGTCCATGATCTACCCATGAAGCATCATACTGGCATGTCGGGGTTTGGGGGGTCGAGGGTGGAACTCCCGAATGGGCGGGCTCTTCTGTTGTCTCACTCTCGTCTTCTACATCCTTCTCTTTTGCTAGTCTCTAGCTTTCTGCTTCCACATTAGCATATTGAAGTGTATTTACGGGTGAAATGATTTTTCCATTAAAAACCTTATCATTTCTTGTCTTCCATATGTACCAAATGATCCACGAGAAAGTATCTTTTTGAGGAGAAGGAAAATTCCTCTCTTTGATCCTCTAAAAATAGGAAATCCATGTTTCCGTAAAGAGAAGTACTCGGGAAGCAACCCGAAAGGGGATCGATCTCAATTAAATATGTACAATCCTGCTGATAAATAATATTTGGGAAAAATAGGTAACCAAAAAATTAAAGAAAAAACCCTAATTTTCGTTTAAGTGTTTTAAAATACTGATCTTTTGGTAAAACTTGAAAAGGTAAAATAGCTCACATTGTTAACAAGCTTAAAACCTAAATTGTTTTCACTATAAACTCGTTAGGCAACTTACAAGTTCAACCTATACAATACACTCTGAATCATCACATCACTTGGTTTCTCAAAATCTCTATACTAGAACATCTTGAAACCCTTTAGCATGAAAGCTCTCTCAATGTCTGTGAAACTCTCAAGTGTGTGACGAGTAATGTGACACATATTTATTTGTGTCCATGTCACTTCTCGTTATGTTGACACTCTTGTTGCACTCGCTGTGGTTCTGAACTAGTTCAGCACATTCATCACAGCTACAGCATCTTCAAATACTGAAAACCATCACTAACCAAAAACACTGATCCAAAAGGTTTACAAAATCCAAAGCATTAGTCCAAAAAACACATGAGAAAGAAAGAAAAAAAAATCACCAAAAACCAAAATGACAAGTGTTCCAAAAACCCAAAAGAACAGCCTAGACATTTGTGTTTCTACTTCCCCCTGAATACTAAAACCTATCCACCATATACCGGTTAACTAGCTTCTACTTCCCCCTGAATCCTAAAACCTATCCACCATATACCGGTTAACTAGATAACATGCATGAGCATCGGATGCTCCCTCTGAAATCAAGCCACCTTAACACTTTCGATTTTCTGTGCCAAGTGCTGTCACTTGATTTTCTCCCTTTGCTTGAGAATATAACTAAGTTAACAAAACAAAACAAAAAACACGGAAATAGAGCAGAGATGAAAACCACTTACCTTCAAGACTGGTCAGAGTGGTTTGGAGAACCTGAATAGCAAAACGCAAAGCTTTAGAGTATCTGTAATGGGAGGTTTTCAAGTGAGTCTCTTACAATTAAAAAAAAAATCATAAAAGAAAAGAGGAAGAGAAGGGATTCTTATATGAGAATCGATTTTCATACTGTTGAAAACCTTATAAGTCATTTGTCTCAATTATATTGGTTTATATCTTTTATTAAATTAAAATTTAATTTAAAATATTAATTAATTTAGAATAATATTTTTTGAAAGACCTATGAGGTTTTTTATCATTGCAGATGGTCTTACAAGCTTCAGCAGAGTTTGCAAAGCTGTCGTGGCTCTCTTCACATATCAAACGTTTTTTTTATTCTTTCATAGTTTTTGGCATTTTGCCATTCGACCAATTATTTTGTATATGCTAGAAAATGCCCGCGTGGAAATATTTTGGAAATTGGGTTAAGATTTTTTTTTTTTAAAAGATGTTTTTTAGTGTTTTAGAATCTGGTGTTTTTCGCTACAAAGGTGTTGTTTTTAGTGTTTTGGAACATTGGACTTGTTTTAATCTTTTTTCGTATAAGTTTTAATTTTCTCTTCAATTTGGTTAAAACTTAAAAATGTAATGAAACCAATAATTTAAAATTGAACTCGAATATTTTCAAGATGTTAGTTAAAATATCTTGAATTTAATATAGTTGGAGATTGTTATAAGATATAAATTGTTTTTGCAGGTGAAAAAAATTATAGTTTATATTCCTAATAATAAATTATTAAACCACAAATTTATGGTTATGTGCAAATCGATCTAATGAACTGGTTTCAAAACACTTTCTGGTCCGACTTCTGATTTGGTTTTAAAAACATTGCTTCTAACTTTTTGGGCTTTCATAAAAAAAGTCCCTAAAGAATATTATCTTTACAAATAGTGAATTCTAAACCAAATTTGATGAGAACATGTAGTATACTGATTTGTGCTAGTGGACCAGTGATGTTCTTGTGTTATTACCTAGATTCAACACGGACATAATTTATTATTTATGTTGTTGGAAAAAAATCATAAACCAGTTGTAGGATAAAAGATTCATCTTCGAAAAGCATGAATTACAAAAATGGAACATAGAACGAAAACAGACTACAAATTAAATAATGTTACTCCTAGAAAGCAAAAGGCAAAAGCCTTGATAAAATATAGTGAAGCAAAGTGAATGAGTGAGATGCCCGAACATCGTAACACAAAACTGATCCTCGGTAGGATCTCTAAATGCAATTTCCAATAAGCCAAAGATAAGTCTGAAAAATTAGCAAAATGTATGGATTAGTGCGTTAAATAGAGACACACATTTGAGGATAAATTCAAGTCTACGTTTCCACATATCTTCTCTTTTTGTGAAGATATCTTCCATCGGTGAGAGTTTGGGGACATTAAAAGGCATAACTATTAGTGTATTTGTGACTGGTTTGAGAAGTCGTTAACTTACACAGCACATGAGACACTAATTAACACAGACCAAAAGTGTGATGTGGCAATTAAGATGAAGTTGTGTTGGATCAGGATATGTTGATGCACGTATATCTTGGAAAAGAATATGTACATGATCAATATATGGAAGGTTCGATTATTAAATTTCTCTTTGAACAGAAAGTAAACAAAGGTCGTGGACCTTGAAGTGTGGCTTAAGTCGTTTAGGGTTTTTGGCACTTGGTTATATATCAAAAGACGGTTTCATGAATACGAACGCGCCTAGAATATCATTGAGAGAGGCATACTTGTGTTTGGTGTCGTCCCAGTAATCAGACAAAATGGTATTGCTGTGAAAACTGCACTGCATTTGTCGGAAAAAAAATTAGTGCATGGATGTGGCCGGTGGTAGTCAAGCATGATGTGCTTGATACCGTTTTTACAGTCCATATAGAATAGAGTGGTAGGCACGGATGTATGCTGAATTACCATATGCAATTGTAATTGTTTTCTTATTCTAATGGATTTGTTTCTAGATTAGATCTCAAGGATATAAGAAGAACCGAACTTCGTGAAAAAACTATGAGTGTTCTTTACTTTACGCATTTCTTATGCTTTCTCATCAAACGAACGTAGATCTACCCTGAATCCAAACTTACAATAGCAACGCAAAAAGTGAGTGTTTGCTCGAATTATTAGATAAATAAAACTACAAATCACTTATTTATGAATAATATTTAAATTGAAAGTAACAAAATTTTAAAAGGAAAAGGGGTTATGATTCGTGTTGTTAAAAGAATAAATAAATAAATTTCTCAATTTGAATATTTTTCTTCGCTGTGTAAAAACTTTAATTGAATAGCAATTTGATCGAAATATAATGGCGACCGATAAATTATGGTGGTGAACCGGATCAGCTGAGAAATGACACGCACAAAGCCTTGATCCAAACTGTTGCATGAACACTTATGTGATTAATGGTTCATTGATTACAATTTTGTTTGAGCAAAATATCTGGAGGATCTGAGATCCGGGTTTTTTTGTCTGAAAAATTGTCTAAATTTTTTAAATTTAGATTGAAATATTTTGATGAATATATATATTTATAACATTTATATGTATAAAATTCATAGAACTCATATAAGAAAAAAAAAATCTTAAAATATCAACAAAAATAAACTTTCTTTTAAAAAAAAATTTGGAATACTTTTAAAAATCTCATAATAAATATGTTCTAAATAGTTTTTCTTGGGAATTTAGATTTGTTTGCGTTGCTTTTTTTGTTTCAACAGTAATAAATATGACTATATTTGATTTTTTTTTTGTCAACATGATTATATTTGATAAAAAGGGTGAAAAATGTTTAAAAAAAAGTCACGTAGAGCATTAGGGAAAAAAAAAAACTTTCCTGACTAGTTTGAAAATTGAGTTTTTTTTTCCAAAAGAAAAGATTAAAACAAATAGCCTATGGTATACAAACACGTGTAACAATAATGAAGGTGTGTTTTCGCCCAAACAAGTTGTAAGTTGTAACTTTGACACAAGAGATTAAAGTACAAATTGGGAATTTGACTTCTAGGGCTAAAATCCAGATTCGGTGAAGACATTACTCCATTACCAAAGCTTTTACCCAACTAGAGAGACTCCCATGGCCGACGCTTCTTCTTCTCCGGCCACGGGGGATCCCAATTCGCAGAAATCAGAGCCCACTACTCCGATTCCCAATCCCAATCCAATCCCAAATCCTTCACCAACCCCACCGCCTCAACAGCAGCATTCGCAGCCGCAAGTCGCTCCTCTCGACCCAACCAAAACGCCGGTCTTTCAATCCGGTCCGCCTTATGCGCCGTCTCAGATTCCGGGCTCACTTATTACCAATCTCCCGCCGCCGCCACCGTTCCGTCCCGGTATGCAGTTCACTCCGCCTGCGAATTTTCAAAACCCTAACTCGGGAGCTCCTCCTCCGGGCTTGAACTCTGGCGGGGTTATGGCGGCTCCAGGATCCATGCCGTATCAATCGCATCCTGGGCAGCTTCCGAATCCGGCTGGTATGAGACCTTTCACGCCTATGGCTAATGGTTATCCCGGAATTCATGGCGTCGCTCCTCCAGGCTCCATTCCTCCTCCGGGTGGGTTCTTCTATCACTCTTTAGCATTATCTGTTGTTTGATTTTCAAAAGTGTCACTCTTTCTTTTTATTCTTACTGGCTTATGATGCACTTTAAGGCTGTAGAATTGTGTTTCCTTGGCGTTTGCTTTTCTGTGTATGTTGAATGTGATAGTGAAAGTGGAAATATATGTCAATGTAGTTAGATGAGATTAAAAAGGTTTAATTGAAAAGAGGAATTTAGGGAGAAAAAACTAGAACAGGGACACCGATGACCGGGTGTTTTCTCATACAGCGTCTTGATTGAGTTCCGTGAGAAAGGTTGCGAGGCGTCAAATATTGGGTAGGGACTCACTTCTACGACTCCCTCATTTTGGTATGCGCATTATTCGCTTTTTGTTCTTCTTTCCTCTCCTTAATATTGTTTGGTTAGTGTAGCTCCATTGAAAGAATTGCCTCATGTTCTTAACACATCTTAACCAAAAACCACTGGCCTAAAGGTTCTTGAAAGAATTGCCTCATGTTCCCCAATTTTATGTTAAATTGAGATTTACTGTAGTTTTTTTAAGAACTTTGAACTTGATGGGTTAGCCAACTGCCGGCAGCAAGCATTTGTAGCCACTGAGTTGCTCCTTGGTCTTGGTTTTGAGGTATTGCAATTTCTTTCAAATTACACCTTCCGTTACGTCTTCCACATGTTGCTCTTTCTTTTTCCATCCTGTGGTCAAGCTGCTAACTATTGAGATAAAGCTATTATGATGGGAATAGTAGTTTTTATAAGTTCCATGTGGGCATGAGATGATGGGCGTTTCAATATTATCCAAAGATTTTCAGATGGTTATAGATTCTTATCTCTTTCATGTTGCCCTATGAGGTACGACTACTTAATGTGGTAATAATGACTACGATACTGGTGCTATCTTCTTAACGTGTCCTTCAGGTTCTCTGTTCAGCCTGGTGGTATTTGTACTGCCTCTGGTGTGCATATCTAATTTGCTCTAGTTTGTGGTAACAATACAAAATTAATTTTTTTTTAATTCCGCTTCGTGACGCTCTTGATTTATGCATATGCTGCTGTTCGGTTATGATGTTAAACATCTACTGATGAATTTGGAGAGAATTGTTTTCTTTTGTTTATGCAGGGATTCTCCGGTATCCTTCTCCCTATCCAACTATGGTTCGTCCTGGTTTTATTATGCGCCCGCCTGGTACAATTGCTGCTGTGCAACTAGTTCAACGCCCCCCTGTCCCAGGAATGCCTGGTCCCCGTCCTGTAATGCCTCTTGTGCCCAGACCAGCTTCTGTTCCTCTCGTACCACCTGCAGAGAAACCCCAGACCACAATTTACATTGGCAAGATAGCAACCGTGGAAAATGACTTTATGATGTCGGTTCTCGAGGTTTGTTTTCTTCGTTCTATCTGCCTTTTTTTCTCTTCTACTACTTTTCAGGCTGTTCATGTTGACTTATAGGCACTAGCTTCCGTTTTGTTTTTACTAAGGATTTGATCTTGCCATTCTTTTGCAGTTTTGTGGCCATGTCAAAAGCTGTTTACGTGCGGAAGATCCCACCACCAAAAAACCTAAAGGTTTTGGATTCTATGAATTTGAATCAGCTGAAGGGATTCTTCGTGCAATACGCCTGCTTACCAAACTAACAATAGATGGACAAGAGCTTTTGGTAATTTTGGATCTCTCTACTCAATTTTTCAAAATTGTTTCTGTTTCTCCTAGCAGATGTAGTTCTGCGTGTCAACCATCAACCAAGATCTATATAAGCTTCTATGGTATCTCTTAACGTTATTCTCATCTTTTTTTTTATATGGTCGGTAGGTGAACGTTAATCAAGCAACAAAGGAGTATTTGCTAAAGTATGTTGAGAAGAAAATAGAGAATGCAAAGAAAGCCAAGGAAAGTCAAGCTGTAGGAACCGAAGATAACCAAGCTGAAGGTCCTGAAAAAACTGAGAATTCTGCTAGGCCCACCTTAGGGGAGACGGGCAAGGATGAAGAACCAAAGAGTAAAGAAAACATTGATATTGCGAATTCTGCGGTCCTAACTGATGAAGAAAGTGAAGCCGACAAAGAGGCTATGGAGAAGATTGAAAGTGCTATTGAAGAAAGGTTAAAGACCAACCCTCTGCCTCCACCACCCCCGCCACCACCTGCTGATGGTTCAGGCATAGAATTTGCTTTCAAATCCAAGGATGGAGAGACCAACACTGACATAGCTCGGAGTGGTCTGTTTTTCTGCCTCCACTTCTCTATTTTTTTAAAAGCAATTTCTGCTGACATTTTCTGTTTTACTTAATATCATTTGTCTGATACGACCTCTCGTTCGTGTAGATTCCGCTGCAAATGATGTTGAGACTCCTGGAGAATACAATAGGCCTGACACAAGTTCACCTGATTGGAGTAAGAGAAATGACCGAAGAAGCAGAGACAGAGGTGAAAAGGAGCAAGAAATGGATAGATACGAGAGGGAGGCTGAACGAGAACGAACGAGGAAAGAGAGAGAGCACAGGAGGAAACTTGAGGATGCAGAGCGTGCTTACCAGACTCGTCTTCGACAGTGGGAACGCAAAGAAAGAGAAAAGGAGAAGGAACGACAGTACGAGAAGGAGAGGGAGAAAGAGAAAGAGCGTAAGAGGAAAAAGGAAATCCGCTACGAGGAAGAGGAGGATGAAGACGATGATGATTCAAGAAGAAGATGGCATAGGGGTTCGTCAGATGAGAGAAGAAGACGGCGGCTAAGAGAGAAGGAGGATGACTTAGCTGATAGATTGAAAGAAGAGGAAGAGGTTGCTGAGGCGAAGAGGAATGCCGAGGAGCAAAAGTTGCAGCAACAACAATTAGATGCCTTAAGGCTCCTATCTGGACAAGCAGCTATTGGAAGTCAACCGGTTCAGACATCATCCATTGAAAACGATCATGAGGCAACTCTTCAAATTGTCGGTGAATCTGTCCATGACCATGAGCAGCATACAGCAGGTAAGGAGATTATTATTTCCTCTCTGTCTTATCCCTCATTTCCGTATTTCTCCTTTTTCCTGTGTCTCTCTTTTCTATTTCTAATGGCTCCCTTTGCCAAGTGCAGATATTGAACAAAATGGTTCTGGTAATGAAATGTCTATGGCTATTGATAATAATAGTGGATCAGAGGCACATGCTCCCTCCAAGAAATTGGGATTTGGGCTTGTGGGATCCGGAAAGCGGACATCTGTGCCTTCTGTTTTCCATGAGGAAGATGAAGACGAAGCGCATAAGGATAAAAAGATGAAACCTTTGGTTCCTATAGATTACTCAACCGAGGAACAGGAGGCTGTGGCCCATGGTGGCTCAGGGAACACACCACCACATTTGGCTTTAGCCGCTGAATTTGCAAAACGACTTTCAAGTACTAATCCCAAAGAAGAGACAACAGAAACCGAAAAACATAGGAGCAGACGGTCGCATGATAGGGCAACCCACCGGGACAGGGATAGGGACAGGGAAAGGGAAAGGGACAGAGACAGAGTCAGGGACCGAAGTGACGGGCATAGTGGTCCAACCAAAGACGCTAAAGAGCCTGGGAAAGCAAAGACACCTGATAACAAGAAGCTTATGGATGCGAAACAATTGATAGATACAATCCCAAAGACAAAGGAAGAGTTATTCTCTTACGAGATAAACTGGGCTATGTATGACAAGGTAAGTGCTTCTCAGAAATCCCATATCTCATTCTTCTTTTTTTCTAGAGTAATTATACCTTTAGATAATTTCTTGTTGACTTGCCTGTGAGTTTTGTTTTGGTGCTCACATGTTTCGCCTTTTTTTTTTGACATTGAAAAGCACCAATTGCACGATAGAATGAGGCCATGGATCTCAAAGAAAATCATGGAGTTTCTTGGAGAAGAGGAAGCCACGCTGGTAGATTTCATTGTGTCAAACACTCAACAGCACGTGAAAGCGTCTCAGATGCTTGAGCTATTGCAATCGATACTAGACGAAGAAGCTGAGATGTTTGTACTGAAGATGTGGAGAATGCTCATCTTTGAGATCAAGCGGGTGGAAGCTGGAGTCCCGGTAAAATCCAAAGCCTGAAACTTTTATAAAATGATTTTTCTTTTTGTTGTTGCTTAGTGTCTCAATTTTTTTCGAAGTCTTAATTGTCTTTGGATTTAAAGAAGAATCACCACCATGTTTACAAGCTTAATGCAAAAGAAGAGATTTAAAAAAATATACACACATTCTAGTTTACAGAATAAATACTTGCACCACTCGAGTTTAAAGCATCTTAGTTCTTTTCTTTAGTTTTGTTTTAGAAAATCAGTTTCGATGCTGTTGCTGTCTTTCCAAATCTTATTCACTGAGTACATGAAATTAAGTTATTTTTACTTGGAAAAGCATTTTAAATCATAAAGATTTATGAATATATATGTGAAGTGTACAAAAAGTACTTAATTTTCTTCATTTATTTCCAGATAATCAAATACTATTAGTTACAGTATTGAGTACAGCTTCTCTCTGAAAACCAGAAACTGATCACAATAAGTATTTAGCTCTTTGGGTTATTAAAAAATCCCAGAGCTAATATTTACAAAGATAAGTAAAGTATATGTAGTTCATCTTTAACCTATAAAAATTGAAGTTAATTTTGTAAATACCCTAAAAACTCAAAGAGTAGCTGTGTAGTGTGTAGTATGTACTACTACTTTGTACCAAATCACCAAGCGTGAACGAACCGTTCTCTTTCTAAAACCGGTTCGACCGTACCGGCTTTCCTCTCTTGGAACTCATGGATCATTTTGATAAGCGCACTTGCCTTTCTCCCAACTCCACACTCGCCGTTACTTAACACCGTGTAAAGCGAGCCCATAATCGACGGATCCTTAGCGAGTGCCCCAACGACGTCATATCCGCCGTTAACACACAGATTCAGAAGCAGAACAACACAGTGCTGCTTCGTCGCCGGCGAACCATCCGACGAACCCAGAATCTTCACCGCGAGTTTCAATCCTCCACGGCGGAGCACAGAGATCATCCCGTCGGGATACTCCGCCATTTTCGCGAGAATCGCCATCGAATCCGCCCTGACTCCGTCGCTGATCTCGCTAGATCTTACAAGATCGAGAAGAACAGGTATCGCTCCAGCGGCGAGGACACGCCAGTGATTATCGGATTGTTGAATCAGCAAACTCCTAATCGCGATTAACGCGTTCCGTTTCGCCGAATCTCCGTAATCGCAACCTTTAACGATTCTCAACAATCCTGGAATCGCATCCGAGATTTCTCCGATCAGTCTGCTGTTATCTCCGAGAGAAGAGAGATAGAACAGAGCAGCTGCTGCATATTGTCTACTCTCTCTTCTGATTCCTTCGTTGAGAACCTCCACGATGATCTCCAATCCACCACCGTCTCCGGCGATTCGAGTTTTCCCGGCGATATCCTTGGATAGATTCAAAATCCCAGCCATGGCGTTCTCTTGAATCGTCGGATCTCCCGAACGAAGAATCTTCATCAGCGATTCAACAACACCAGCTTCCACCAAACAAGATCTGTTAAAACTACTCGTCTTGGTGAGAACTCGAATCTCCACTAACGCTTTAACCATCTCTTTTTCGCCTCCGCTGATCAATTCCCCGGCGAGAAATTTCGCGACGAGCTTCCCGGCTTCCTCCGCCGCTAAACTCTCCGGCGCATTCGACTTCTTCTTCTTCCTCTTCTGATCAACCTCCACGCCGTTTTGCTTGCAGTAGCTCTGAATCACTTGCTTGACGGAGACGTTATCCACTAAAACAGTACTCGCAAGAATCTTCCCGGTCTTAGGGCACGTGATGTTACCGGAGGAGAACCACTTCCTGATAGAGCTCCGATCATACGTGTGTCCTGTTTCTAAAACCACAGGATCATTCATAATCTCTAGAGAAATCGGGCAACGAAGATCATCAACGTTTAAACCCCAATTAATCAAATCGTCTTCTTCTCCTTCTTTCTCTTCTTCATCATCATCAATGCCTCCAAGTATCACGCATCTGGAGTAGCATATGAATCCCATTAAGCTGCTAAGAAGCTCGATTTCGTTCTTATCCTTCTTCTCGGAGTTGATCTCTTCTCCCATAAAATCAATCTCTTTGACGCAATCTCTCCATTTTCGAACACCGATGTGTTCAAGAACTCGGAGTATTTCATCTCGGTTCGGGTTAATCCTGTTCTCGAACAGATTAAAGATCCAATAGACCGAGTCTATAGCCCGTTTGTCATCCGGGTCGGGTCTTGCTTCGGAATTACGGGTCTGACGGATTAATAGATAGATTAGCTCGTTGATTTCTCCAGGTAAGTCAACGGACCCGACTGGGAAAGTGTCGAGGCAAGTGGATATGGATCGGGTCAAGACCCGGAGATGAGCTGAGACTTTATCGGAGTTTATCAACATATATAGCTTAGCTCCTTCTCGTGTACAGTCTTGTAGAAGGAACTTGAGTTTCTGGAAGATGACGTGGAGTTCTGAGAGGCTTAGGATTGCTGAACGAGAGAAAGAACGGCCCGTGGATATTGACCCGACCCGGATTTGAATCCGGATTTCGTCGAGGATGATCACGACGTTTTGGATATGCCGGAGAGTTTCTTTGACGCTTCGTTTGTTGGTGGAGAAGTGTTTTGGTTTGAAGCTGAGAATCTCGTCGGAGATTTGTAACAGTGAGTCGACGAGAGTGGTGATGGAGATCGATTCGCACGGGTTTACCGCCGGAAAAGTAAGAATCCGACGATCCGACCCGGTTTGTGTATGGGTCATAGTGTGATAAGATAGAGGATGATATTTTCCAAGTGTTTTGAGATTGTCTATGTTTGTGTTGTGAGGATATATACACTTCGTGTGGGCATTCACTTTTTAACTTTCTACAGATTTGCGACACGTGAAGAGGTATGATTCGTTGATAAACTCTGGGGTCTGTAAATCTTCCACGTGGTATACCGTGGCGTTGAAGCGTGTGTAGGACCTACTCATGAAGCTGCGTGCATGGAGGTAGCCGACAAATTTGTATGACCCTTCTGATATTTTTCCTTGGTCAATTATTTATTCGTTTTTTTATCTGTTTAATTTAGATAACCACGAGTCTCTCTATTGATTGATTGATCCAACGATGTGAATTTTTGATTTATTAATTTTGGAGGAGACTTCGAGTATTGAATGAAATAATTCAGGTTTTTGTTTTATTTGTAAGCAAGTTATTGTTGGAGGACTTTTTTTCTTTTGGACAACCTTTTTTTTTTATAACTTTATTGAACAACATTCTTGTTGGATGAAACATTCTTAATGAATATTAATCGATCGTGAAATATTTTTAATATTAACTTTCACTGTGTTTTATCATATTCTGTTAGACATACATAAATGAAATGCATTTAGTTAAATTATGCCGGATCATTTTTAAATAATATGGAGTGGAGAGTGAGACTAGTACCATGTTCCTTTGTGATAATTGTATAGTGGGTTTTAGAAACTGCGTTGAAGAAGAATATTTATTTTCACATTCAGGTCTTAATTAATTGATAAGGAGTACTCGCGAGACTGTGCTAGAGTTGTCATTTTTTTACTATTTATTTTATGTCAGATTGAGTTTTCAAGAAACAATGGACGGTGCGATTTTCTAATAGAAAATTCTAGAGGACCCATCCTGATATATTTATTACCGCTGGGAACTTTCATTATCATCCAAAACTAAATATTTAAAATAGAATTGAATACAAGGAAAAAAAACCAAAACTTAAAACCTACCAAAAAGAAAATTCTAGAGCCATATCCTGCTATTGTTGTTACTAACATTGGGAACTTTCATTTTTTTTTATCAAAAACTATATATTTAAAATAGAATTGAATACCAAAAAAAACCGAAACAAAACTGAAAACGTACCAAACCGATCCATTTTAAAATTGACATTATTCCAAAACCGTAAAACCTAAACTTAACTCCAAACCAAACCAAACCAAGATCGAACAACATCATATTGAGAATCTTAAATTTTCATACAAGGGTCAATGTTGTTGATATTCCCGGTGGTGCCATAAAAGTGATTCGGGAGAGAAAACCTTAAAACACAAAAGAGAAATAGAAAGCAGTTAAAAACACCACTTTCATTCATTTACACCCATCATCATCTTTCAACACTTTGAAAAGTTCTCTCTCTCGCAAGTTTATATCTTCTTGAGCTTAGAGAAAGTTCCCGACTCTGAGAAGTAAGTGCTTTGAGTCCCACTTCCTAGTCCCAAGGCCTGAGGATTGCACAGCTCTATTCCCTGCAAAAACAGAGATACCAATTGGAGTTTCTAAAGTCAGAAACCAACGCAAAATGGATCGCGAAAGATGACAAAACTTTTCACAAGAATCGAATGAAACGCTTTGTACCTGCACAGGAGTGAAAGCCAGACTCGATGTCAAACCGGAGGTAGTAGCACCACCTGTATACTGTCTTTCTTTGAGCCTGAAAAGCCATTAATGAACATAATCACAATGAGGACGCAGAGGAGATACGATGGAAGAACAGGACGGGAACATTAGAGATTAATCTACAAGGTAAGGAAATAAACAAAGTAAATGCAGGAACACTTACTTTTTGGCGACCTTAGCATTGAGTTTCAGCTTGCTCGGAACACTGGATACACGAAGCCTGTTGCTCCCAGCCTGGCCAAGCATTCCATACCCTTCACCTAATCCATCACCTATCATCACAAAGAGCAATTATTAGATTCAGTGCCTTACATATATAGTGGCCATTTGTGAGGTACAGGAATTTTTACCAAGGGAGCTCTCTTCGGGTGTACCAAACGCCATCCTGTTGGCAAGCTTCCTCATGTCTGTCACTGCATACCTGATTTCAAGAGAAATGTAAGAATGCAGAAAGTAATATAATTTCCATCTACAAATCATTAAGGCCACAAAGTAGGACGAAAAAAGATTTACCTTTCTTTCATTTTTCTTAGACGGCGACCACCTCTTCTTTTTTTAGGCTCGGAATCAGGAACAGGAAGTGGCTTAGGCTGCCTTGCAGGAGGAGGTTCTTGCCACTTCTCAATCTTCTTACGGATTGCCTCCCTCAAAGCTTTTCCATTTGTACCCGATGGGTCTCCTCTAGTAGCATCAACTCTTGCTGCCAAAGTAGATTTTGCAGCCAAGAGCCTCCCAGCGCGCATCCGAAGTCCAGGAGGCGTGCTTTGGAAAATCTCTGTCTGATCTAGATAACCCACACGGGACACTGCCGTTGCACTAGAGAACCCAGCAAGGTTCTTCCTCTTGTGCCCAAGAACTTGAACATTACATGCAGGCATTTTAGCAAGTGCTGACAAACCTCCAGCAGTTCCCATCAGCTTGGCTGCAACCGCACTCCCGACGATAGCGGACAGGTTTGGTGCGATAGATCCCATCTTGCTTTCAACAAAGTCAAGAACCTTCTTCCGCGCGGAGTCAAGATCTAGAGCCCGGTCACAAGCCTCTAGCGTCTTTTGAAGGACATCCTCTGGCAGTGGGTTACCTTTGGTGGTCAGAGCAGTAACTGAAACAACCATGATAATAGCAGATGGAAGAAGGCCTTCCAGATCAACAAGGGTTAGATCAGTCTCATTGCCAATTTTCTTCACAACACGGGCATAGTCGATTGGGTGATGTACCAGCGATTCAAGCTCTTGAAACTTAAGCCGGTACTTGTCTTTGATGAAGTTGTGGACGATGACAATCTCGTTCTCGATGTCAACCGAGAGCTGATTGCAATCCACGATTAGCTTGTATTCAGGATCATCTTCTAGTACAGTTCCTTTCTCCGCTCCATCAGAATCCTTTCCCAGAGCCTCTTCCACTTTCTGAAACGCAAAAGGAAAAAAAAAATAGAATCAGATCAGAATCCTCACCTACGACCATCAAAGAATACAAGTAACAGTAGTCAAAGAAGTATTTAAGTGATAAAGAACTCAACAGTTAAAGCTTTGAAACCATGCTAATGTCTGTTGAGCGGTACGAAATGAGGCTGTGATAGAAAAACTATATGAATAACCTAGAAAGTCAAGTGTGAAGACAAGTAAGCTCTTTCCGTACAGTAATTTGATTATAAACGACAATGTACAAAAGGGGGGCACATTGACTAACCTGCATTATATCAATGTATCTCTGAGATTTCTGTAGCTTAGAAACGCTATCGAGATCATCGTAATTAAGGGTCTCTAAGTCGGCCATGTCCATGTCAATATCATCTTCCTCCAGTCCAACATCACCATCATTCTCATCCTGAAAATCGAAAAAAACTACAGTTAAAACCACAGCTCCTCCAAGTAAAAGTAGTACCAAAGGCATAGGGAACAGATAGTAATCAAAAAATTTAGGCACACTCACCAATTCTGCTTCATTGTCAGATAACTCATCAAGGTCAGCGAGGAAAGAATCTTCGAGAGTTGCCTGCAACCATGATATCGAGTTAGCTTACAAAACAAAAAGATCAAGTTCATAACATCCAGTAGAAAGCATCACCAATGTTTCAGAAACAAACATATATGCACCTAAAGACAAGAGAAGAGCAGAAATGGCTCGAAGCAAAGAAAAACAAGAAAACAAAATCTAACATCATCTCGGAAACCCTAAAACTGAAATTGAACATTGGACAAGATAAATCAAATAAACAAAACAAAATATAGTCGATAATATTGAAAACGACAGCCACTGGCGAATCAAATATCAAACGAAGATTCGTAATTTAGTGAATTTTGCGAGTAAGCAACAGAGAAGTAACTATTGAAGAAAAAATAGCGATGGCAACACAGTTGAGGAAGCGAAGGCACACGATCCGTGAAAAGAAAAGCAGAGGATACAATATCTAAAAAAAAAAGATGAAACAATGAAGAGAGAAGGGTTGATGAAGCGCTTACCATATCTTCTACTTCGAACGAAGAAGCTCAGTGATTCCTCCTGCGGATTAAACGAAAAGAAAAGTCCCTGATTTCAGAAACCCTAATTTCGAGAAAGCTCGGAATAGAGATTTTAAATCAAAAGCGGAGAAATTCAAACGAACCTGAATTCGGAAGGCGAAACCCAGATTCGAGAAGAAAGTAAAGAAGGAGACGCGACTGGTTTTTTCCTCTCGAGAGCGATGAATGTAATTGAAACGGAATATCATGTGATCGAGAGATATTTGGGTTCTTTTGAATTGAGTTTCAAAGTCGGCAATCATTGTTGGGCCTATTTAGATGGGCCTTTCTCAAATTCCCGTTTTGAGTTGAGTTCTAAGTTGGCAATTCGGTTCGGATCTATATAGATCCATATAGGAACCGAGAAAATTTCGGTTAAGTTTGGTTTGGATCGTTTTTTTTTTGGTTTTGGTTTAATTTTTGACAAATATAAGTAAAAATATTTGAATATTTTTGTTAATTTTTTTTTATTTATCAAAAGCTTCAACACCTATATTTAAAAAAACGCCAGTATTATGGTTATTTAGATTTAAACATTTCTTATTTATTTTGAGTTTTAAACTATTATCTTAAGTATTTGATTATTTCAAATCTAAATATAAGTAATATTTTTTGATATCATTCGGTTCCGGTTCGAATCCCCAACATATTTGGAATAAAAAAGTTAATCGAATATTTATAACTATCCAGCTCGGTTCGGTTTCTCTCAATTTGATTTGGTTTCGGTTTAGTTTTTCGGTTCCCGGTAATTTTCCTAAGCCTCACCATTATTGCGTCTACATTTAGATGGCCCATTTTTGTCTAATTGCACACTAATCAAAACCAGAGTATAAATAAGTTGGTTGTGTGAAACGTGAAGACTGTCATAAATAGACAAACAAGGGGATAAGGATACAGAATCAACTTTGACCAAAAAAAAAAAATACAGAATCGAGAAAACAAAAATACCATTTTTAAAAATGGGGACGTTAGAGTTACAAATATTTTGATGTCTGTTCATGCACTGCCTGTCTAGATGCAGAATACGAGTCTGACAATCAAGACCTTTTGTCAGTTTCTTCGCAGTAATTCTAAACATGTTACTCGTGAAGCGATATTGTCAGTGAAGTCACATTCAAGCCATAAAAATCATTGAAGAAGAAGAAGGACCCAATCCAAACTCTGCTAATATATATCCTCCAACCAAAATCAAATCTTGTTCTTGCTGTTTCTCTGCTTCGTGCTTGTGAGAATTTGTCAATGGAGGAAGAAGATAGGATCGAAGAAGGAAGCAGCAACAACAGCTTGAGACGTGTTGGTACCGGAAGCAGCGATCGGAGATGGGTCGACGGAAGCGAGGTGGACTCTGAAACGTTGCAGTTTTCGGAGTTCAGAGATGGAGACAATAGTTTTGGGAATCTGAGGAGAAGACTAACGAAAAAACTCAAAAGAGCTGATTCTCTCGATGTTGAAGCCATGGAAATCGCTGGTGCTCATAGCCACAATCTCAAGGTTAGAAAATCTTAGATTCACCCATGAGTAAAGTTTCGATTTTTTTTTTGAGTGCCCGTATGTTGTTAGTGTTATTGACAAGTTCTGTTTTTGTTTGTATTGAAAAAATGGGATTTTTTTTTTTTAGGATCTATCACTTTTGGGTACAATTGGGATAGCGTTTCAGACGTTAGGTGTTGTGTATGGTGACATGGGGACAAGCCCTTTGTATGTTTTCAGTGATGTCTTCGGTAAAGTTCCTATAAGATCAGAAGATGATGTTCTTGGTGCCTTGTCTCTCGTCATCTACACTATTGCTGTGATTCCTTTAGCAAAGTATGTCTTTGTAGTTCTTAAAGCCAACGACAATGGTGAAGGTAATGCGCATCCGAATACAGTAGAAACTCTATAAATTAATAATCGATAAATTAATAAATTCTATAAATTAATAAATTTCTCCGGTCTCGAGTTGGGCCGGTTCAAAGTATAACACAAATCGATAAGATAATAAAATAATAATTTTTTAAGAAACTTATGTAAATATACGATCCCATTAATATCATAAATTAACAATTACTATAAAAATCACCTTATACAAAGATATAAATATGATAATCTATTATTAAATATGAGTATATCGTTGTTTGTTTTTTTTATTAAAATTGAAATATTGTTACAATTTATCTATAATTTTAAAATTTAGAAAATATTATAAACTTTGAAAAAATTATTATTTTAAATTAATTATTAATATATAATTTATTTTATTTAAAACCGATAAATTAATAACTCTATAAATTAATAAAATATCATAATCCCAACATTATTAATTTATAGAGTTTTTACTGTAGGTGTTTTTGTAAAGTGGTGTTATGTGGTTCTCATTGTGTGTGTGTATGTGTGTGTGTGTGTGCAGGAGGAACATTTGCGTTGTATTCGCTGATTTGTAGGTATGCAAAGGTGAATAAGCTGCCAAATCAACAACCTGCAGATGAGCAGATCTCGAGTTTTAGGCTTAAACTCCCAACTCCTGAGCTGAAACGAGCTCTGGGCATTAAAGAAGCTTTGGAGACAAAAGGGTATTTGAAAACTCTTCTTCTGCTTTTAGTCCTAATGGGGACTTCCATGATTATTGGCGATGGAATTCTGACACCAGCTATGTCAGGTGAGTCTGAGTTGTATTGTATTTTGTTGCAATAGAGTTTCCACAAAAGATTTGGATCCATACGGTGTACTTTGGCTGCGTTTTACAGTTGAGATTTCTTGAACTAAGAAGCGTTTAAGTGGAGATTGAGTTTTGAATTGATCTTCCTTTTTAACTGTTGTGCAGTGATGTCTGCAATGAGTGGTTTACAAGGTGAAGTTGAAGGTTTTGGAACAAGTGGGTATCACTGTCACATGATTTCTATTTATATGTCTAAGCAATTTCGTCTTGATGTCATTTTGAGCATTGATATTCAATCTTGTTTTGTGTTGTGATCAGATGCATTGGTTTTGTCTTCGATTGTGATTCTTGTGGCTTTGTTCAACATACAACGGTTTGGGACAGGTAAAGTGGGTTTTCTCTTTGCTCCAGTTCTCGCGCTCTGGTTCTTCTCTCTCGGTTCTATTGGAATCTATAATCTGTTGAAGTACGACATCACTGTCGTAAGAGCACTAAACCCGTATTATATCGTTTTGTTCTTCAACAAGAATAGCAAACAGGCTTGGTCTGCTCTTGGTGGATGTGTCTTATGCATTACAGGTGAAATCACACACTCTCACCTCACAACTTCCACAAAAAAATCGAACCTTTCTTACAAAGTGTTTGATTCAACGCAGGAGCCGAAGCAATGTTTGCAGATTTGGGACATTTCTCTGTTCGTTCTATACAGGTTAGGCATCACCTTTTGATCATAGATTGTGTTAATGATGATGACCATAATAATGATATTTGGATCAGATGGCATTCACTTGTGTGGTGTTCCCGTGCCTTCTCTTAGCTTACATGGGTCAAGCTGCTTATCTAACAAAGCATCCCGAGGCCTCGGCTCGCATATTCTATGATTCAGTTCCAGGTTAACCAATCAATATATATATCCACAAGGTATCAGCTTCAATTATAGTAAATGTCCAAAATGCTGAAAATTTGTGAAAAATGGAATTTTTTGAGCAGAGAGTTTGTTCTGGCCGGTCTTTGTGATCGCGACATTAGCAGCGATGATAGCGAGCCAAGCTATGATCTCTGCGACTTTCTCATGCGTCAAGCAAGCCATGGCTCTTGGTTGCTTCCCGAGGCTGAAGATAATCCACACTTCTAAGAAACGGATGGGTCAAATCTACATTCCTGTCATCAATTGGTTCTTGATGATCATGTGCATACTCGTTGTCTCCATCTTCAGAAGCACAACCCA
>JAHZTW010000001.1:88508007-88519263 GCA_020283515.1 Alliaria petiolata
TATTTACCTTTTCGATTTTTTTATTTTCCTTTTTTATTAGTAATCGAAAAGGAAACTTAGTTAATTTTTTATTTACCTTTTCAATTTTTTATTTTCCTTTTTGTAATAGTAATTGAAAAGGAAACTTAGTTTCCCTTTTTATTTTTAAAACTAACTTTTACATATAATCTAATTGGTTGAATTTTTTATTTTTGATTTTCCTTTTTGTATTAATAATTGATCATACAATTTTCTAAATTTAAATGAAAAACATAAAAAAACTTATTTTTTTTTTTTTTTTTTTCTTATTTACCTTTTCGATTTTTTTTATTTTCCTTTTTGTATTAGTAATCGAAAAAGAAACTTATTTTCCCTTTTTATTTTTAAAACTAATTTTTAGATTTATGTAAATATTATGTTAAAATCTAATTGGTTGAATTTTTTTTAACACATGTCGAAATCTAATCAATTAACTTGACACATGTCACGATCATGTTAATTAGTAACTTTGACGCATTCTACTTTATATAATAAGATTAGAATAGGACTCGCATATATGAGAGTTTTTAATAAAATATTTTGAATCCGTAAAAACAAATTGAAAACAAAATCGGATAATCTGTTTAAAAACATTTACTTTTATTAATATTTTCAAATATATATGTTTTAATACTCTTATATAAATTAGGTTTATTTCTAATATTTTATTAAATTCGTAAAAATAAATTAACAACAAAATTGAATAATTTATAAGAAATAAATAAAATAAAATTTTAATAATATTTTCAAATATATATGTTTTAATATTCTTATACGAATTATGTTTACTCTAATATCTTATATATATATAGATATAATTATTTATTATAAACTTTAACGAATTATTTATCCTATTTTTATCATAATTAAAATCTATATTAGGATTCGCGTAAACACATGTTTATAATAATAAAATTTATAACCCGTTAAAATAATTTTTAATAAAATATAAAACAAAATCGGATCACGTCTGAAAAATATATGAAAAACACAAAATATAAATCTAAGAGTTATTTATTTATTTTACTTCTCATTTGTTTTTATTTTCTTTTTCTTAATTGAAATCAGTTTTTTTTTCCTTTTTATTTAGTTCTCTTTTAATAATAGTAGTATTTTCTTTTTTCTTTTAGGATTATTATATTTTTTATTTATAATATATTTTAATCAAAACACTTGTTGAAATCTTATCGATTAACTTGTCATGTGTCACGATTATGTGAATTATCCTAGTTTTATCATAATTAGATTTATCATAATTAAAATATATATATTAGGATCTGCGTATATGCGAGTTTATAATAATCAAATTTAAAATCCGTTAAAATATTTATAAAAAAATAGAATACAACATTGGATCACTACTCAACAAAATATATGAAAAACACAAAATCCAAACCTAAAAATTATTTATTTATTTTAGTTCTCATTTATTTTCAATTAAAATATTCAATTGCGGGTCATAAACAACATTAACCTTACTTATCATATATTTCACACACTTTATCAACTATCTTTTCTGTTCTGCTGCGTTAAGAATTTGGGTATGCAATTTGATTCCTTCGAGTATGTTAACGATCTCCCCATGAACTCTTTTCAAGTAAATAAAGTCTCTCATTCTCTTCATATTCATCTCTCGTATATGGTCTCTTTACTCTCTAGAGAAATTATGCTTTTCAAGACTCGCATCAAACGCCCCTACATGATTTTTGCTATAATCCTTCTCATTGAGCTCATCATCGTCTAATGTCATATTAATAACTTCTAATTTTTTTTTAATTGAAATATATCCTAATTATTCTAATTTACTTTTTGTTTTTATTTTTCTTTTCATAAATTGAAATAAATATTTTTTTTTTTGTAGTATCAAAGGCATACGGAACAGATAGTACAAAAATATATTAGGCACACTCACCAATTCTGCTTCATTGTCAGATAACTCATCAAGGTCGGCGAGGAAAGAATCTTCAAGAGTTGCCTGCAACAGATCCATGATATCGAGTTAGCTTACAAAACAAAAAGATCATGTTCATAAGATCCAGTAGAAAGCATTACTAATGTTTCAGAAACAAACATATAGGAACCTAAAGACACGAGAAGAGCAGAAATGGTTCAAAGCAAAGAAAAACAAGAAAACAAAATCTAACAACATCTCGGAAACCCTAATACTTAAATTGAACATTGGAAAAGATAAATCAACTCAACAAAACAAAGTATCTGTCGACAATATTGAAAACGACAGCCACTGGCGACCAAATATCAAACGAATATTCGTAATTTGGTGAATTTTAGCGAGTAAGCAACAGAGAAGTAACTGTTGAAGAGAAAATATCGATGGCAACACAGTTGAGGAAGCGAGGGCACACGATCCGTGAATAAAAAAGCAGAGGATACAATCTCTTAAAAAGCTGAAACAATGAAGAGAGAAGGGTTAATGAAACGCTTACCATATCTTCTACTTCGAACGAAGAAGCTCAGTGATTCCTCCTGCGGATTAAACGAAAAGAAATTCCCTGATTTCAGAAACCCTAATTTCGAGAAAGCTCGGAATAGAGATTAAATCAAAAGCGGAGAAAATCAAACGCACCTGAATCGGAGAAAAAACCCAGATTCGAGAAGCAAGAAGAAAGTAAAGAAGGAGGAGACGCGGCTGGTTTTTTGCCTTTCGAGAGCGATGAAAGTAATTGAAACGGAATATCTTGTGATTGTTATAATCCATTGAGGTTGGATCTTCATAACCGGCCCAGCCCATTAGACCATAGGCGGCCAGGACTTCTAAGTCCAATAGGATTAGAAGATGTTTTCCTTTTTCTTGTAGAAGTAGTAAAAGGACTATTTCCTTTTCTATCCTTTGTGTAATCACTATATAAAGTGACATTTGGTCCTCATAATAATACACAGAATTCATTCGATTTACAACACGTTATCAGCACGAGCTTGCTTTGATAAACCTTATCAGCCGCCGAGCATAAACCCTAAGGTCCGCCGCCGTCCGCCGCCGTTCGCCGGCGAGAAGCCGCCACCATCCTTCACCGTGTTCGATCCGATCCTAAGGTTTTTCCGAGGTCTTTTAGCTCTCGGTTCTTTTCCAGTCAACCCAAAAGAAGGATCAAAGGTAGAAACAAATCTCTAAAACCCTAGAACATAAAAATCGAATTTTGACATAATATTATCAAATCATAAAAATCGATTCTTCCATGCTCTACTTGTTTGATCTTTTGAGAGCTTAAAATCGAATTGAACCTAAGCTAAACTAGAACCTTAAAATCGGATTGCTTGAAATAGATTGATTGCTTGCACATGTTAAAATCGAATTTGGACCTAAGCATATAAGAACCCTAAAATAGATTTGCTTGTTTATCATTGATTGTTTGAATAACCAAAATCGAATTTGATCTCATGCATGCTAATATCAAACCTAAAAATCGGATGAACCCTAATCTATAATCGCATGCTATTTTAGAATTTGGAAAATTGCTTGTTTGATTAAAATCGAAAATTGGAAATTGCCTTATTTGTTTTTGGAAAGTTTCCTTATTTGAAAATTTGGACAATTGCCTTATTTTGAATTTGGAAAATTTCTTGTTTACTTTTATCACCAAGAATTGCATGTTAGGATTAAAATTGGAAACTTGCTTGAATTAAAATCGCATGATAAATGCATATATTAAAATCGGTTGAAAGAAAAATCCTAAAATCCTAAGAGAAAAACCGATGCTTGATTTCAGATGTCGAAAGTCAACAATTTGGACTTCGCAGGCCTTAATCTCTCAGGAGATAATTACTTGCAATGGGCTTTAGATGCAAAGATCATGCTGAAATCAAAAGGGCTCGGTGAATGCATTAATGATGCAAATAACGAATCCGAGAGGAATAGGTATAAGGCGATTTTAATCATACGCCACCATCTCGTTGAGAGTCTCAAAGATCAATACTTGACGCTTGAGGATCCTCTTGATCTCTGGAAGGAGTTAAAGGCAAGATATGATCATCAGAAGATGGTTATACTGCCTAAGGCCAAATATGATTGGCTTAACTTAAGGCTCCTGGACTTTAAGTCCGTGGATGAATACAACTCGGCCCTATTTAAGATAGTTTCAAAATTGAAGCTATGTGGCGAGATTGTGGCAGAGAAGGATATGCTTGAAAAGACCTTCTCGACCTTCCACTCAAGCAACGTGTTGCTACAGCAACAGTATCGTGAGAAAGGCTTCACGACATATGCAAGTTTGATCTCTTGTTTGTTGCTTGCGGAGCAGAACAATGAATTGCTGATGAGAAACAGCGAGATGAGACCTCCTGGATCAACCCCACTTCCTGAAGCCCACGTGGCCGAGGACACTAAGATGGAAACCGAGGCAAACCATGTCCAGAGATACCAAAGAGATAATGGCCGTGGACGTGGAAAGAGACTAGGGCGTGGTCGCTACCACCCATATGGTCGAGGGAATGGCCGCGGATCTGATTTTAACCGCGGTCGAGGCCGTGGCCGAGGGCGTGGCTACGTGAACCAAACCGGACACCAGTCCGACCCGACTAAGTCTGTTTGCCATCGATGTGGGATGGACAATCATTGGGCCAAGACATGTAGGACTCCCAAACACCTTGTGGAACTTTATCAAGGGAGTGTTAAAGGGAAGAATCCAGAAGCCCACATGATCCAGCATGATAAGGAAGGCGACTTCGATCATGAACGTGATGACCTTATCGATGATCTCGCGGAGACATCAGATTGTTTAAAATAGGCATTAAAATTGTATTGCATTCATGTTTTGTTTTCATTTGGATTTATGTCCTTGGATTTGTTTGGATTTGCTTAATTAATAATTAATGGCTTTTAAGACATAATTCTTGTTTTTAAATGAAAGAAAACATGGATAGTGGGTCAAGCCACACGATTTTAAAGGACAAGATATATTTCATAAATCTTACATTGAAAAAGGCCAATATAAATACTATAGCAGGCATGGCCGGCCTAATAGAAGGCTACGGCCAGGCCAATGTCCTATTGCTTAAGGGGACGCATCTAGAGATTGCGGATGCATTGTTTTCCCCCAGCTCAAAGAGAAGCCTATTGAGCTTTAAAGACATTCGAATGAATGGTCTTCATGTTGAAACAATGGACGAAGGAAACCGAGAGTTCCTCCAAATAATTGAAATCGTGCAAGGCCAAAAGAAAGTCCTAGAGACTATACCTGCTATAGCTACCGGCTTATATTGCACTAAGGTCAATATGATTGAGGCCAATGCCACCGTAAACCAAGAGTTTACGGATAGGTTCAACCTATGGCACGACTGGCTGGGACATCCCGGGTCGAATATGATGCGAAAATTAATAGCAAATACTTATGGGCACGCCTTGAAAGAAAGGAGAGTGATCCCAAAGAATCTTACTTGTGCCTCATGTTCACAAGGGAAACTCATTGTAAGGCCATCACCAGTAAAAGTGACTAAGGAAACAATAAATTTCCTGGAAAGAATTCAAGGAGACATATGCGGACCAATACACCCACCTTGTGGGACATTCCGATATTTTATGGTCCTCATTGACGCATCAACAAGATGGTCACATGTATGCTTATTATCATCACGGAATATGGAATTTGCAAGACTCCTTGCTCAGATAATACGCCTAAGGGCTCATTTTCCAGACTTTCCTTTAAAGACCATACGAATGGATAATGCTGGTGAATTCACTTCCCAAGCGTTTAATGACTATTGTATGTCCATGGGGGTAAGTGTTGAATACTCCATGGCACATGTACATACACAAAACGGCTTGGCCGAGTAATTTATAAAACGCATACAGTTGATTGCTAGACCATTACTCATGAGGTCAAAGCTTCATGTATCCGCTTGGGGACATGCTGTCTTACACGCTGCCGAACTAATTCGCATCAGGCCATCTAGTGACCATAAATATTCCCCATCCCAATTATTATCGAGACAAGAGCCAGACATTTTCCATCTTAAGATATTCGGTTGCTCAGTTTATGTGCCGATTGCACCACCAGAGAGGACTAAGATGGGACCTCAAAGGAGGATGGGGATATATGTTGGATATGATTCACCCACGATCATAAAGTACCTTGAGCCGACCACCAGAGATTTATTTAAGGCCAGGTACGCGGATTGTCATTTTGACGAATCCGTTTTTCCAACATTAGGTGATGGAAACCGGCTGGTAAAAGAAATTGCATGGAATCAAACATCCATAAAATGGCAAGATCCCCGGACTCGTGTAAGTGATTTAGAGGTCCAAAAGATAATACATTTGCAAAAGCTGGCTATACAATTGTCATATTCCTTTGCAGACCCAAAGAGGGTAATAAAATCATATATACCAGCCGTGAATGCACCAATTCGTATTGATGTCCAAGAAGGACCGAGTCAAGTGGCTACTGAGTCTAAACCACGATTGAAACGTGGAAGACCAATTGGTTCCAAAGATAAGACTCCTCGGAAATTAAAGAAAGGTGCTGAAATTCAGACCGAGGAGATAGTGGAAGTTCCAGACATAAAGGAACCTAAGGTGCCGGAAAATGTTGCTTGGGACGCCAAGCTTCATGGGCCTGAAGTTCCTGATAACAAAGAGATCGCAATCAATTATGTCTCGTCTGGAATCCAATGGAACATAAAGAATGTCGACATTGTTGTAATATTTGCATGCAATGTAGCACTTGAGCTCATGAATAAGGATCTAGAACCCACGTCCATTTTAGATTACACTCGTCGATTAGACTGGAATAAATGGAAAGAAGCCATAAACGTGGAGTTAAACTCTTTAAGGAAGAGAGAGATTTTTGGTCCCATAATTCGGACACCTCGTGATGTTATACCAGTTGGACATAAATGGGTCTTTGTGAGGAAGAGAAACGAACAAGGTGAAATCGTTAGACACAAAGCACGGCTTGTGGCACAAGGATTCTCACAAAGGCCAGGAATCGATTATGAGGAGACATACTCCCCTGTGGTGGATGCAACGACTTTTAGATTTCTGATAAGTCTGGCCATAAGAGAGAAATTGGATTTGCGGTTAATGGATGTTGTAACCGCATACTTATATGGTCCACTGGATAACGAAATTTATATGAAAGTCCCAGAGGGAATAGAGCTGAAAGATAAAAGAAGTTCTCGAGACCAGCATTGTATTAAGCTGAATAAATCGCTCTATGGATTAAAACAATCAGGTCGCATGTGGTATAATAGACTAAGCGAGTACTTAGTGAAAGAGGGCTATAAAAACGATCCCATAAGTCCATGCATATTTATAAAGAAATTTGACAAGGGATTCGTAATCATCGCGGTGTATGTAGACGACCTGAACATCCTAGGAACCTCTGAGGAAATATCCCAAACGGTTGAATACCTAAAGAAGGAATTCGAAATGAAAGACTTAGGAAAGACTAAGTTCTGTTTGGGAATACAACTTGAGTACGTCAATAATGGAATCCTTGTGCATCAAATGGCATATACAGAAAAGGTACTCAAGCGTTTTAATATGGACCAGGCTCACCCACTGAGTAGCCCAATGATGGTGAGAAGCCTTAGTCTGGACAGTGATCCATTCGGTCCAAAGAAGAAGGATGAAGAAATCCTTGGTCCCGAAGTGCCATATCTCAGTGCCATAGGAGCGTTAATGTACTTGGCTAGTCACACTAGGCCGGACATTTGCTTTGCCGTGAACCTCCTTTCAAGATTCAGTTCTTGTCCGACCCAAAGGCACTGGAATGGGATCAAACACATACTTCGTTACCTGAAAGGGACGAAAGATATGGGTCTGTTTTACACTAACCTTAACAATGAAGGTTTAGTTGGTTTTGCTGATGCAGGTTACCTTTCGGATCCGCACAACGGTCGATCCCAGACGGGATATGTCTTCACTCACGATGGAACAGCCATTTCGTGGAGGTCCATGAAGCAGACACTCACGGCTACATCGTCCAATCACGCGGAAATATTGGCGATCCATGAGGCCAGCCGAGAATGTGTTTGGTTGAGGTCAATGACTCAACACATTAGACGAGATTGTGGGATGATAGAAGGGAAAGAAGAACCGACCAGCATGTACGAGGACAATGCCGCATGCATAGCTCAGTTGAAGGATGGATACATCAAAGGAGATCGGACGAAGCACATCTTACCAAAGTTCTTTTTCACTCACGACCTACAGAAGGCCGGTGAACTCAAAGTGCTCCAAGTCCGTTCCAGCGACAACTCAGCCGACCTATTCACTAAGTCGCTTCCAACCTCCACATTGAAGAAGCTAATGCATCAGATCGGCATGCGCCGATTAAGGGACTTAGAGTGATGATCTTTTCAGGGGGAGTAATGCGTGCTGTACTCTTTTTCCTCGCTAAGGTTTTGTCCCACTGGGTTTTCCTTAGAAAGGTTTTAATGAGGCAGCATCCCCAAGCGTATTACTATGATCCCATCATCACAACCGGTTATGTCAATCAAGAGGGAGTGTTATAATCCATTGAGGTTGGATCTCCATAACCGGCCCAGCCCATTAGACCATAGGCGGCCAGGACTCCTAAGTCCATTAGGATTAGAAGATGTTTTCCTTTTTCTTGTAGAAGTAGTAAAAGGACTATTTCTTTTTCTATCCTTTGTGTAATCACTATATAAAGTGACATTTGGTCCTCATAATAATACACAGAATTCATTCGATTTACAACTGTGATCGATATTTGGGTTCTTTTGAATTGAGTTTTAAAGTCGGCAATCATTGTTGGGCCTATTTATATGGTTCTCAAATTCCTGTTTTGAGTCGAGTTCTATAAGTTGGTAATTCGGTTCGGATCTATATATAGATCGGTCCATATAGCCGAGAAAATTTCGGTTCTGTTTGGTTTGGATCCGGGTTTTTTTTTTGTTTTGGTTTAGTTTGTTACAAATCTACTATATGAAAGTGAAAGGAAACTCCCATGGAGTTGCCACGTCATCACTCCAAAATTTGACATCTGTCATTCAAAAAAAAAACGCATAAACGCATAAATAAAAATATTTGAAATTTTGGTTAATTTTGTTTTTTGTTTTTTTTTTTCAACGGCTTCAACTCCTATAATTAAAAACACCACTATTTTGGTTATTTTGATTTAAACATTCTTTATTTATTTTGAGTTTTAAACTATTATCTTAAGTATTTGATTATTTCAAATCTAAATATAACTAATATTTTTGGATAATATCATTCGGTTCCAATTCGGTTCGAATATCTAAAATGTTTTGAATAAATAACCAATCGAATATTTATGGTTATCCAATTCGGTTCGGTTTCTCTCAATTTGATTTGGTTTCGGTTTAATTTTTTGGTTCCCGGTAATTTGCGAAGGGCGTCATCATTATTGCGTCTACATTTAGATGGCCCATTTTTGTCTAATTGCACACCAATCAAAACCAGAGTATATTAATGCTTCGAATGGTGACGCAGATAAAAAAATGCAGATCAAGCAGAACATGCAGATCAAGCAGAACAAGTGCAAATCAAGCAGAAATACATAACCAATGCAGATTTACAAATAATCATATTATATTAATTAGTGTAACTATATAAAATGATGCAAATTAAATATTAAAAAAAAAACATATAAATGCAATAAATAATACATTTAAAATTTAAATATTATCAAAAATTAAATTTGATTACAAAACAAAGAGAAATTTTTAAAGTAAAAATTAATACAAAGCACTACAAAAAAAGAGGTGGATTGTATCATTTATTATATATTTTTGCATTACTTATAATTGATGCAAATGAATTTTACATCACTTAGAAAACTGACTCTGTTTGTGGTGATGCAAATAATTAAAATCAGTTAGTTATCAACCGATGCAAATATATTTTATTTTTGCATCGATTGTTATAATTGATTACAATATGTGTTAATTACAAAAAACTGATGTTATCTTTTACGTCAATTTTTAAAAGTGATGTTAGTATTTGTGACGATTATAATAATTGATATTAAAATTAGTGTCAATTTTAATAAGTGATTTTAATAGTTGTATCATTTATAATAACTGACTTAATATTTGTATCATTTAAAATATATGATTTAAAATATTACTATCACTTGTATATAATTGATGTTAAATTTATGCGAGATATCATAATTGATTGTAATAATTATGTTATTTATTTTTATATAATTAATCTTATTGGTTAAAGCCAAAAAGAAAATTAATCTTTTTGGTTAAAACCAAATAAACAATTAATTTTATTCACCAATAAATATGAATATTAGATATTTAAGTTTCAGTATATATAGAGATGGTTTCTCTTTAACTTCTTTATCTATTAGCAATGTGGGATAAATTAAAAAACGTTAGTTACATCACTTTTAACTGATATAAATTTTATATCATTTTTCTAAATGATGTTAACCAAAATCTTTAGTTACATCGATTATTTAGCTGATGTAAATTTATAATTTTGTATCGATTTTGTTATAATGATGCTAAAGAACGAAACAGTTACATCATTTTTAATAAATAAAGCTAATTCACATAATTATGTATATATTATTAGTGTAATTTTTATTAGAATCAGTTTTTATTGATGCTAATTTTGCATCATTGTTAGAAGTGATGTTAACAAAAATTAATAAATACATCGATCACCTAATGGATGTAACATTATATTTTAATATCAATTTTTTAAAGTGATACAAACTAATAAAATGTGTATCACTTTTATTGAATTGATGTCAAACTAGTTAATTATAACATCAATTATCATAATTGATGTTAAGTCATGTATATTTGTTTCATTTATAAATAACTAATTCAAAATAGTATCACTTAGTTTTGTGATACAATTTAAGTGATACAATCTACTCCTTTTTTTGTAGTGAAGTAATTTTATTTGTCTATACGCAATATAAATTAAATAAATATAACTATGAGAATAAATATGTTTAAAATTTTTAATATTATCAAAAACAAATTTGATTATAATATATGTAGAAAATTTTAAAATAAAATTTAATATAGACTATTATTTCATATTGGACGTAAAATCAAATTCTCATATTTTTACTTTTTCATATGAGATGGGTGAGTTTTATACATATTCACAATGAAAATATAATTTATAAAATAATATTTATGAATCTATTCTACTAGTTTATATCAGTTAATAAGTTTTAATATTTAAATTATTATATTTGTAACTATATTTATAATGATAATTAAATATGTAAAATAAATCAACATGCATAACTAGTTATTGCAAAA
>JAHZTW010000001.1:88521157-88568586 GCA_020283515.1 Alliaria petiolata
CTTGTAAGGTACTCCTTGAAAACTAGATATGATATAAAGTTATATCGGTCACAGTCAATGAAGCTTGGTGCAAAATGTTCGGATACAAAAGTAGAGTGTCCATGGAGAGTTTATTGTTCGTATGAGAAGAGAAAACATAAGCTGCAAATTAAGATGTTTGTCAATGAGCATGTATGTATCCGATCAGGCCACTCGAAGATGCTGAAACGTTCTACTATTGCCTGGCTATTTGCAGAACGAATTAGAGTGAATCCGAAGATGACAAAGTATGAAATGGCTGCTGAGATAAAGAGAGAATATAATTTGGAAGTCACAGATGAGCAATGTGGAAAGGCGAAGTCGAAAGTGATAAGAGAGAAGAAAGCCAGTCATGAAGCCCATTTTTCACGAGTTTGGGATTATCAAGCCGAGGTTTTCCAGAGCAATGAACACACAAAATTTGAGATTGAGACAGTTCCAGGGCCGACAGTTGGAAGCAAGCAGAGGTTTTTACGCTGCTATGTTTGTTTCAATGCACAACGCGAGTCTTGGAAAGCAACATGTCGACCTATCATAGGATTAGATGGTGCTTTTCTGAAATGGGACATAAAGGGTCATCTGTTAGCTGCGGTTGGAAGAGATGGAGATAATAGGATTGTTCCTATTGCTTGGGCTGTAGTCGAAGTGGAGAATGATGATAATTGGGACTGGTTTGTTAAACAAGTATCAGATAGTTTGAGTCTTGGTGATGGAAAGGAGGTTGCAATCATCTCAGATAAACAAGCGGTTAGTATTGTTGATTTTATCTTCATCCAATAAACAAATGTATATAGCTTCTTGTCTTGATGTGTATAATGTGTATATTATTCTTCAGGGGCTTGTGAAATCGGTGCGTAACCTTCTTCCTGCAGCTGAACATAGGCAATGTGCAAAACACATTATGAAAAATTGGAAGAAAGAGAGCAACGATATTGAACTAGAACACCTGTTTTGGAAGATAGCACGCAGCTATACCATTGGAGAATTTACAGAAAATATGGAAGCATTAGGGAGGTACAATCCTCAGGCTTTACTTTCTCTACGCCAAACTAATGCGCAGTCATGGTCTAGGGCTTACTTTAGGATATGTTCTTGCTGCAATGACATTCTGAATAACTTGAGTGAGTCTTTTAATAGAACAATTCGGCAGGCAAGAAAGAAGCCTTTGTTAGACTTATTAGAGGATATTAGGCGACAAGCTATGGTTCGCAATGCTAAAAGATTCATTATTGCGGGAAGGTTGAAGTCAAAATTCACAAAGAGAGCCCATATTGAGATAGAGAAGATGATAGCTGGGGCACAACATTGCATTAGACACATGGCTAGGAATGATTTGCATGAGGTTGAATTGCATGGTGTTGCTTATAGCGTAGATATGAGGAACTTCACTTGCGGTTGCAGAAAATGGCAAATGGTTGGAATACCATGTGTTCATGCCGCAAGTGTAATCATGGGTAAGAAACAAGCAGTTGAGGATTATGTGAATGTCTATTACACTAAAAGTATGTGGCTGGAAACGTATAGGAATGGCATAGGGCCTGTACAAGGAATAAAGTTGTGGCCTAGATTGAATAGGTTGCCCGTCTTGCCACCACCGTGGAGAAATGGAAATCCTGGTAGGCCAAGCAACTATACAAGGAGAAAATCGAGATATGAATTTGCTACTTCCTCAAGCACAACAAGATTGTCACGGCAAAGAAGAATCATGACGTGCTCGAATTGTTTGGAAGATGGACACAACAAGCAAGGTTGTTCAAATCATACAGTTCAACGTCCTCCAAAAAGACCAAGAGGTCGACCTAGGAAATACCAGGTTTGTTTCTTTCATCATTTTGATTGTTAATCATTATACAAACAAACAAAAAATTCATATATTTTATCTGAAGCAAGAAGGACTTCCTCCACAACAAGGAGTTTCAGGAGTTTCACTAGGATCACAGCCTGAAGGCGTTTCAGATGCTCAAGGATCACAGACAAATCAGCCTCACGGATCACAAGCTCATCAACCTCACAGATCACAAGCTCATCAACCTCACGGATCGCAAGCTCATCAAACTCATGGATCGCAAGCTCATCAAACTCATGGATCGCAAGCAACCGGCACCAAGAATCAGAAGCTAATCGACCTCATGTTTCTTCCTCTAACCAAGCTTATGGATGATATATCATGGTTTTTACCCATTTTAGGACCATGATATAAGTGTTTTTATAGAGTCTTTTGTTAGTTTTAAAGTCCTATTAGAGTCTTTACAGGTTCATGTACGTTTTGAGCATAATTGGAGATTTTGGAGCATTTTGGAGCATTGTGGAAGAAGCTGCTGAAAAGATAAACTCGGATTGAAGATTGATGAACAGTGTCGATCGACATTGTTCATGTGTCGATCGACACCAATTATTTCCAGAAACTGGACGCGAGTTTTACAAGTTTTGAAGAAAAGGAAATTACCCAAAAAGTTTTCCTTATTTCCAAAAGTGTCCAGCTCGTACCTAGGCCTATAAATATAGTTTTTCAGCCATTGTTTAGGCATATTCTCATACTTTAAGAATCATAGAAGCTTAGGTTTTTGGAGAGAAGAATTTGTCTCCTTTAGAGCAAATTTGGAACTCCCTTATTTTCTTCTATTGATTTCTTTTATGCTTTCTATTCAAATTATGATTTCTGTTTCATTAATCATGTCTGAGTAGTTTGCTTGTTAGGTTTAGGGTTTTTCAAAGGTGATTATGAATTGTTAGGTCGAATTAAATTGTTAGGATAAAATCATTAGAGTTCTTCATCTGGATTTGTGTTTAATGCTTATTCTAGCTTCGCGACCTAGAATCTGATCTTAGGTTAATTAATAGATGCGAGAGTATTATTGATTGCCTGAACTAATGTTAGATGAGCAAAATACCTATTCGCAAAGAGATTTGGTTTAGGATTTTGTGAACAATTGAACCTGATATTAATGCTTGTCTGAATTGTTTGAATTCGCAAAGAGATTTGGTTTTCTGGAATTTAGGCATAGATAATCTTCGCAGCGAGAGTTGGTTGATTTTACATTAGTGTTTCAAGTTCAAGAACAGTGCTTAATAATTCCTAACATTCGCCTAGACCTAGAATTTAGATCACCTGAGAATTTCCCTGAACCTAGCGTTTTGTCTCCTGAAGTTTACATCGTTTTTAATCGCTTTCTGTCTTTTATTATTCTTCCTAGCTTAATTCGAATTTAGAAAACTGCTGTGTGACTATCCCTTCTCTGTGGATTCGATCCCTAAGTACTACAACTGATCTCTTAATTTGAGAGAGTTGCTTAGGGTAAATTTGACCCATATCAAATTTTGGCGCCGTTGCCGGGGAAGGAGATTAGTTGCCTACAGATTTCTAGTATTAGAATTTTGTCTAGGTTTTTATTTTTGTTTTTGTTACTAATTTAGTTTCTTCTCTTTCGTTTCAGGTGCATACCCAGTATCAGAAGCAACAAGGAAGAGGAAACTAGACGCAAGAACCGAGCATCTGTCCGCGTGTCGATCGACACAACCAGTATCGATCGACACCACTCAACATCAGCGTCGATCGACACCTCTAGCGTCGATCGACACCCGTCGCAGACAGAGATGGCGGGACTTGTGATTTTGACAAGGGATGAAGCTGGCAATCTGTTCGATACGGAAGGGCACCGAAGGAACAACCAAGGCCAGAAAATAGATGAGGCTGGCGCCGTCATCATAGAACAAGCGATGCAAATCGCACCTGTAGAAGCTGGACGTGGAAGAACATTAGGCGAGTACAACCGCCCAGACCAGTTCTATGCTAATAGAGCTGCGATCCGTCCTCCTGCATTCCAAAGGAATGACTTCGAGCTGAAGCCTGCCTACTTCCAGCTCGTAGCTCAGAATCCTTTCCATGGTCTTCCCAACGAGCACCCCATGGATCATATCGAGAGATTCGAAGACTTAGCTTCAAGCATCAAAGCCAATGGAGTTTCCTATGATTATCTCTTCTGCAAGCTTTTCCCTTACTCGCTTGCTGGAGACGCATCATATTGGCTGAAGCAGTTGCCACCGGGATCCTTAACCACATGGGAAGATACAAAGAATGCATTCCTATGCAATTTCTTTGATGACGCGAGATCCGAGGAGCTGAGGATGAAGATCACCACATTCTCCCAAGGACCCACTGAAGCATTCAAAGCTTCTTGGGTGAGGTTCAGATCTTACCAGAGGGACTGCCCACACCATGGTTTCAGCGAGCCGCAACTCATCGGAATCTTTTACCGCGGTATTGACTGGAGGTACCAGATGGCTTTAGACGCAGCAAGCAATGGCAACTTCAACACCAGACGCCCAGAAGACGCGGTGGTGCTTATAGAGAATTTGGCCTCTAGTAACAGCACCAAGAACGCAGACTTCGAAAGAAGACAACACGCTGGAGCCAATGGAGGAAGCCAAATTGCAGAAGTCAATAAGAAGCTGGACATTTTGATGGGGAAGAAGCAAGTTCACTTTGCAGAAGTGGATACTTTTGAACGTGAGGAAGAAGAAGTTAACTATGTCAATGGAGCTGGTTTTCAAGGACAGAGGTTCAACATTCATCAAGGCTATGGTTCTTCCTACCAGAAGCCTTTTCAGAGCAACAACTTCCAAAGAACTTATGGTTCTTCTTCCTACCAGAAGCCTCCTGCACAAGACAACAAAATGGAGTCCATGCTAGAGCAGATCTTGGAAGGCCAACAGAAGATGACAGTGGATTTCAACGGGAAAATCGACGACCTGTACACCGATCTGAATGGAAAGATTGAGAGCATACACTCTCACATGAAGAAGCTGGATGTACAAGTTGCTCAAACCGCAGAAGCTGTTCATAGGCAAGAAGGATTTCTTCCTGGGAAGACTGATACAAATCCCAGACGCCATGTGAATGCCATCACGACAGGGAGCAGAAGCAAGCTGGAACCAGAGGAGAAGGAGAATCTGAGTGATGAAGACCTTGTGGAGCTGGAGGAAATTGAAGAACAAGCTCCATACTTCCCTGCGAATCCAGTGTCGATCGACACAGAGGAGTGTCGATCGACACCCGAAGAACATAGCGAAGTCGAGAGCTCGAGCCCGTGTGTCGATCGACATAAGGCTGGTGTCGATCGACACCAGGCCCAGACTTCACCAAATCGACCTGAAGCTTCGACAATTGCAGAAGAAAGGGTGTACAAGCCTAAGATACCCTACCCCCTGCCTCCCAGAAGATCTAAACAGGAGAGAGAAGAAGCCAGATGCAAGGAGATGATGAGTAAGCTGATGGTTGAGCT
This sequence comes from Alliaria petiolata, assembly GCA_020283515.1. Classification (NCBI taxonomy): domain Eukaryota; kingdom Viridiplantae; phylum Streptophyta; class Magnoliopsida; order Brassicales; family Brassicaceae; genus Alliaria; species Alliaria petiolata. The sequence continues at coordinate 88,526,458 of JAHZTW010000001.1, forward strand.
ACCCTTTGTTGATGCAGTCCAACTTTCACCTGCATTAAGAAGATATGTCAAGAGAATGGTTGCAAACGGTGTGAGTCCTGAAGAAGGAGCATTGCTTACCAGAGACATGAACGCAATTCTCTTGAACATAGTTCCAAGAAAGAAGAAGAAGAAGTGGGTTTCTGAACAAGTCAATGCTGTGATGCAGAGAAGGATTCCAGAGAAGTTAGCTGATCCAGGGAGCTTTGTGCTAGATTGCTCAGTCTCAACAGGAAGGTTTCCTCACTCTCTCTGCGATTTAGGTTCAAGTATCAACTTGATACCATACTCTGTTGCTGTGAGACTTGGAATGACTGATTTCAAGCCAAGCAGAATCTCTCTAATCCTGGCTGATCGATCAAAGAGATTCCCAGAAGGTGTCTTGGAAGATGTTCCCCTGAAGATTGAAGGCTGTGTAATTCCCACAGACTTTGTGGTTTTGAAGTATGATGAAGAACCTGCAGACCCTCTTATTCTGGGAAGATCATTCTTGGCTTTAGCTGGTGCCATCATCGATGTGAGAAGAGGGAAAATGGAGCTTGATTTAGGTGATGTTGTCATGAGCTTTAACATGGACAAGTTGAGAGGACCATCTACCATTGATGGCCAAGCTTATTCAGTAGAGATTTCCATGGATCAAGACCCAATCCGAGAAGCTTCTTACGACATTACTACTGGGTATGTCAAGGAGCTTGATACTGAAAAGCAAGAGGACAAGCTGGTTATTCAAGATGCATTGGCTGAGAATTCTGAGAAAGATGTGGAGATTGAAGAGTGGGGTGGAAATGGTCATCTCTTCGGGACTATGAGCAGAGAAGATGTTCGAATCAATGACAAGTTAATGGAGGACGACGTTTTCATCATAGAAGCAAGGATTGCAGAGCTGAGTTGCAGAAAAAGTGAAGACATTCGAGCTACTAACGTAGTGTCGATCGACACCACTTGTGTCGATCGACACCCTCCACGGATCACTCCAGAAGCTGCTTCTAATGCTGCAAGTCCATCATCTTTGGTCAAAAAGGTGACTCCCAATCCTTCTGCCCATAAACCTCGACGGAAGCAAGGGTACGCATCTCCTGGAATGCATTCCAAACCTTCTGATATTGTCGAAAAAGATTTCAAAGGTTCAAAGTCTGCTGGGCACTTATCCAAGTCACGAGATTCTCGTAGAGGGCTTGCTGTTTCTTTTGATGCTGCTGCAGAAAAACGAAGTGTCCCACCCGAAGTCAAGTCCCACCCTGCTACTGTTCCTCATTTCCTTGGTTGCTTTCATGATCCTAATGCTTATACACCGCCATGGATGAGAAGACACTCGTCTGGGAAGCATTCGATGCCACCCTCTGATCCACCAGACGTTTGAACCCCGACACAGTCAAGCTAATGACTGGAAACGAGCGCTGAGTGGGAGGCAACCCACTGTTAGGTACGTTTTTATTTTTATTTTTTTTTGGTTTTTACTAAGTCCTAGTTTCAGTCAGTTGAGAAAAAGGCGACATTGGACTCAACTCAGACCAGTGTCGATCGACACCATCTAGTGTCGATCGACATCATGCGTAGAAAAAGGTAAGTCTTCTATCTGGTCTTTTAAGTTGTTTCTAATCCTTCTTTTAGCTAACTTCGGGCTTGATAACACTGGGGACAGTGTTGTTTAAGTCTGGGGGAGGTGATTACTGACGTTGTGCTTTGTTTTGAGAGTCAATCAAAAACTTTGTTTTATCGAGTCAAAATAAGTGAAATTTTCAGTTTTTCTAGGAACAAAACCGCAGATTGTTGACACTTGAGGGACCATTGCTGTAGTAGTTGATTGCAGGTCTTATTAAATAGAAAGCTGCAAGTGGATCATTCTAACAGGGCGAATTCAGATCCCCTTATGAGAACTAGGTATGCACTGAACTTGATTCCTCTTTCAGCTTTGATAAGATTAGAAATCTGCAGTCTCTCCTTGATCTTCCCTTGAGAAAAGAAAAGAAATAAGAAGTCTGATCAAGGAATAGTGCAAAGAACCTCATGAGCCTGTCTCCTCACAAGGAACAATATTAGTGAGAGCTCATGAACCTGTCTTCTCACAAGGAACACAAGTAGGAGCAGCACTATTCCAAGACTTAAAAGAATAAGAAAAAATCAATGAAAAGATCTGTAGAACACCCAGAAAATGGGCAGCAGTTGACTAAGGGAAGAGAAAATAGGAGAGTTGTAGAAAGTATATCTTGTTCAGGCACTAAGGAAGGGAAAGAATCAGAAAAGTTCTTTAGCATTACCAATGTTAGAGTTCAAAATTTTACCAAGGAAAGGGTCTGGATTCAACTGGTGGATTGCTAAGCTTGTGGTAAGTACACTGAACATTACCTAAGGTCGGTTCTATAGTATGTGGATTCAAGAGTGTTAACATCTGTGGCGTTCTGAAGGTTACCTGGATCTTTCGATTTTTAAACCTCGACTCTATACTTGGTTTCTGTTTTGCTTGAGGGCAAGCAAAGGCTAAGTCTGGGGGAGTTGATATATCATGGTTTTTACCCATTTTAGGACCATGATATAAGTGTTTTATAGAGTCTTTTGTTAGTTTTAGAGTCCTATTAGAGTCTTTACAGGTTCAAGTACGTTTTGAGCATAATTGGAGATTTTGGAGCATTTTGGAGCATTGTGGAAGAAGCTGCTGAAAAGATAAACTCGGATTGAAGATTGATGAACAGTGTCGATCGACATTGTTCATGTGTCGATCGACACCAATTATTTCCAGAAACTGGACGCGAGTTTTACAAGTTTTGAAGAAAAGGAAATTACCCAAAAAGTTTTCCTTATTTCCAAAAGTGTCCAGCTCGTACCTAGGCCTATAAATATAGTTTTTCAGCCATTGTTTAGGCATATTCTCATACTTTAAGAATCATAGAAGTTTAGGGTTTTTGGAGAGAAAAATCAGATTCCTTTAGAGCTGATTTGGAACTCCTTTATTTTCTTCTATTGATTTCTTTTATGCTTTCTATTCAAATAATGATTTCTGTTTCATTGATCATGTCTGAGTAGTTTGCTTGTTAGGTTTAGGGTTTTTCAAAGGTGATTAATGAATTGTTAGGTCGAATTAAATTGTTAGGATAAAATCATTAGAGTTCTTCATCTGGATTTGTGTTTAATGCTTATTCTAGCTTCGCGACCTAGAATCTGATCTTAGGTTAATTAATAGATGCGAGAGTATTATTGATTGCCTGAACTAATGTTAGATGAGCAAAATACCTATTCGCAAAGAGATTTGGTTTAGGATTTTGTGAACAATTGAACCTGATATTAATGCTTGTCTGAATTGTTTGAATTCGCAAAGAGATTTGGTTTTCTGGAATTTAGGCATAGATAATCTTCGCAGCGAGAGTTGGTTGATTTTACATTAGTGATTCGAGTTCAAGAACAGAGCTTCATATTACCTAACATTCGCCTAGACCTAGAATTTAGATCACCTGAGAATTTCCCTGAACCTAGCGTTTCGTCTCCTGAATTTACTAAGTCCTTTAAATTGCTTTCTGTCTTTAGTTTTATTATTCTTCCTAGCTTAATTCGAATTTAGAAAACTGCTGTGTGACTATCCCTTCTCTGTGGATTCGATCCCTAAATACTACTGTGATCTCTTAATTTGAGAGAGTAGCTCTAGGGTAAATTTGACCCCTATCAATGGACCACAACCCGAAGGGACTGAAGCTCATGGTTGGGCATCATGGTTTAACCTTTGAAAATCTATGTTTCATGTGTGTTGTATTCTGGTTTATTTGTTGTGTTTTTATGGGATAATAGCAAGCTTTCAAGGTCTTGTGTTTCTTGTGTTTCTTGTATTTTGAACATGGTGTAGGATAATAGCAACCTTTCTTTCTTGTGTTTTGTTTTTTCTTGAACATGGTTTATTTATGAATTGTTGCTCTTTCTTGAACATGGTCTGATGTTGAATTGTTGTTCTTTCTTAATCAAGTTCTTTTGTTCATTTTATTGCTTTTGTTGCTTTGGTATTTATAGCATCTTCATGATCATGTAACATAAAACAAAATGCATTTCATTCATTATCAAATCCGAACACATGAAGCCAAATCCCAAGAACAAAGTACAAAATATCAAGCCAAATCCGAACACCACTAAGAGACTACAACGACAATAACATCCAAGACAAACTATTGTTCTCATACTAGTAACCAAGACTGAATTTGGTATCATTTCCTTTGCTAGTCATCAAGTAAAGAATGACAAAGATCATGAAGAAAAGACAAACAAAACATAATATGTTCATCACTCTCCACTTCCGGATTTCTCTTTTGCTCCACATTACGTCTTCATTCAACCTTTCCATCGAAATCTTCAACTCTTCAACCTCAGATTTTGCATTTCTAATTTCACTTTCAAGGCTTCTAATTCTCGGTATACCATCTTCAAGCTCCTCTAGGACAGCCTCCTCGACCCATTTAAACAAATGCCCCTGTTGCAAAGACAACATAAGTATTTAATTTTTAATTACTGTCTAAACGCAAGACCAAGAGAAACGGATCAATCCCAACAAAATCAACAACATAAGTACTTACGTCTTTTTTTTATGGCAAGCTTTGGTCTCTTTGCCTTATACAGCGATAGAAAGGCCTTCCCGGATTCTCTTGCGTCTTCGATGTCAGCATCATAACACCTAAACCACACACACATTTCGACGGGAAGCCACGACATTCGACGCCATACGATTGTTCAGAAGAGGAACTCATCGGTGATTGAGAAATTAGAAGAAGAAATAGAAGAGAAATGAGGAAGAATTGTTCAACAAAGAAAGCTTTGACGTGATTTCGAGAGTTTCAGGGATTTGGGGAACTAATTTTTTGATGTAGGGTTCGAGGAAGAAGAAGAACACATCGATCGATTTGGGGATTTAATCAACAATTTCTGTGATTGGAGCGACATCGTTTTTACTTAACAGATACTCAAACGGAAAATTAACGGCCTAATTCGATTTGTTGATAAATTTGACGTCGTGCCCCAATTGGCATTGTCAACAGAACTTTGGCATTTATACGGAAGTCAACGTTCAATGTTGTTATTTATCAAGCGAGGCAAAAGGCTGTGCCTAAATTGGCTGAATTGCGAAAGTTGGGCATTTAAATGCCATTTTTAAAAAGGAAAAGGAAGCCACATGATTGGTCATCTGCATGTGTCCCACCACTTTTCTTTCCAATTGTGCAGATCTACAATTTGGCTTTGAATGGAACACATATCAAAATGCAGAATAAATGCAGTACAACTAAAATGCAGTACAATCTGCAATAATACTCCATTCATCTTTATTTATTGAAGAACAAAATAAAATATTAAAATATTAGATATATGCATGCAGATAAGTGTTAGAGTGATTTTTGTTGGTCTGCAGGTAAGAGGAAAAAATGCTTGGGCGAGAGGCACGGGCCCAATGCATGTTAGGAAGGTTTTTTTTCTTTTTAATTTGCTTATAAATAGTATAAGGCCATTGTTAACCCATTTCACCACAAACAAAATACTTCTTCTCCCCATCAAAGGTATGGTTTTTATATTTTTCGTTTTTTTAGTGTAATAATTTGTTTTGAAATTTTTTTATTTTCTATAAATATCAATAAACATAAAAATTTTATTATTATTATAATTTGTATATAATTTTTTTTGTAATAACTAGTTATGTATTTTGATTTTTTTTCTATCATTCATAAATATATAGCTTCATTAAATAATCATATATAATATTTAGATCAATAGAGCAACATATATGTTATAGTTTATTTTATTTTATTGTTGATAATAATTAATATAAATAAAATAATTAAATTTTTTTTACAAAAAGTAACTACTATCTTATAATATTTTCATATAAATTAGTTTAATAAATTCATGCATGTTACTTGATAATTCATATTTTAATTTTATATATTTATAAAATTAAATATCTATTTTATAATCATTTAATATTTTTACACAATGAAATATCTAGTATAAATTTTTTATTTGTTCCATACATATATATTATAACACATGCATGCATTTTTATCTTTTATTAAATTATTTTTAATTTTTAGTTTTTAGGTTGCCTTATATATCTACATTCCTCAAAGAAATTCTCAAAATCAAGGTATCTTTATTTTTATTTTTATTTTTAATAGTAAGATAGTTAAAAACAAAATTATGTTTCATTAGTTATAATACTAAATGTATTTTGAATTAGTTATGTTTCAATGAATAATTAAAATTTGTTTACAAAAAAAATTGTCATCTTATAATATTTCATATAAATTAGTTTAATAAATCCATGCATGTTACTTGATAATTCATATTTTAATTTCATATATTTGTAAAACTAAATAGCTATTTTATAATCATTTAATATTTTTACACAATGAAATATCTAGTATAATTTTTTTATTTGTTCCATACACATATATTATAACACATGCATGCATTTTTATCTTTTATTTAATTAGTTTTATTTTTATTTTTCAGGTTGCCTTATATATCTACATTCCTCAAAGAAATTCTCAAAATCAAGGTATCTTTATTTTTATTTTTAATAGTAAGATAGTTAAAAACAAAATTATGTTTCATTAGTTATATACTAAATTTATTTTGAATTAGTTATGTTTCAAGGAATAATTAAAATTTACAAAAACTAACTACTATCTTATAATATTTCATATAAATTAGTTTAATAAATCCATGCATGTTACTTGATAATTCATATTTTAATTTCATATATTTATAAAATTAAATAGCTATTTTATAATCATTTAAAATTTTTACACAATGAAATATCTAGTATAAACTTTTTATTTTTTCCATACATATATATTATAACACATGCATGCATTTTTATCTTTTATTTAATTAATTTTATTTTTAATTTTCAGGTTGCCTTATATATCTACATTCATCAAATAAATTCTCAAAATCAAGGTATCTTTTTATTTTTATTTTTAATAGTAAGATAGTTAAAAAAATGTGTTTCATTAGTTATATACTAAATGTATTTTGAATTAGTTATGTTTCAATGAATAATTAAAATTTTAATATGTTAAAAGATAAGTTGAGGTTTATGTTGTAGTATTTACGTTTTTTTTTTATAAATTTTCTATCATTTATAAAGATATAGTTTTATTACAACCACATATATAATATTTAGATCAATAGAGAAATATATATGTTTTTATGCTGCAAAAATAAGAAGAGAAACATATATGTTATTACAACTTGCGGTTTAATTTATAAATGGACATTATTGATACTAATTTTTTTCAATAATATATTTTAATAATCACTGAATTATTGTTGGATTCTTTTTTTAAAAAAGTTATCTCATAAACATTTTTCTGTTAAATTAATATCATTTTCAAATTTGTAGATATGGCGTCTCGAGGACAAAACGTGAATTCTAGTACTCGTCATACAGAAACATCAACACGGGTAATATGCTTACTTTTATATTTAAATGCTATAGTTTTGTTAGAGGTTAGGTGAATAATACATTTACAAAATTTTATAATTTATAGAATGAAGACCATTTGAAATGGAATCATAGACGAGAAAAAATACTTCTTGAGTTGTACGGCCAAGCACTTGCCAAGATTAATTATCGTTTAAAAGATCCGTCCCCACTTGGTAAAGAGTTTATAGTTGAAAAGTTCAACCAAGAGTTCAATCTTGATATAAACTACAAGTTCTTTGATATGGGTCAAATTTACCCTAAGCAACTCTCTCAAATTAAGAGATCAGTTGTAGTACTTAGGGATCGAATCCACAGAGAAGGGATAGTCACACAGCAGTTTTCTAAATTCGAATTAAGCTAAGTGAGAATATGAAACTAAAGACAGAAAGCAATTAAACGATTTAGTAAATTCAGGAGACGAAACGCTAGGTTCAGGGAAATTCTCAGGTGATCCAAATTCTAGGTCTAGGCGAATGTTAGGAATTATTAAGCACTGTTCTTGAACTTGAAACACTAATGTAAAATCAACCAACTCTCGCTGCGAAGATTATCTATGCCTAAATTCCAGAAAACCAAATCTCTTTGCGAATTCAAACAATTCAGACAAGCATTAATATCAGGTTCAATTGTTCACAAAATCCTAAACCAAATCTCTTTGCGAATAGGTATTTTGCTCATCTAACACTAGTTCAGGCAATCAATAACACTCTCGTGTCTACCAATTAACCTAAGATCAGATTCTAGGTCATGAAGCTAAAATCAGCATTAAACACAAATCCAGATGAAGAACTCTAATGATTTTATCCTAACAATTTAATTCAACCTAACAATTCATAATCACCTTTGAAAAACCCTAAACCTAACAAGCAAACTACTCAGACATGGTGAATGAAGAAAACATCATGAATAAAATAGTTTGCATAAAAGAAATCAATAGAAATAAAGGAGTTCCAAATTTGCTCTCAATGAGACAAATTCTTCTCTCTAAAATCTCTAAGACAAATTATGAAAAGGTATCAAAAGTATGAAGGCTAAACAATGCCTTGAAAACTATTTATAGAATAGGATTTTCGTCCAAGGGCAATCTTGTAATTCTTCTGAACTTTTGGCAATTTCCTTTTTCTGATGGAAGCGTGAAGTTTGGCCGACTTTGTCTTGGTGTCGAGACACAGATGGTGTCGATCGACACCATACTCGCAGATCTACTCTTCTGACTTCATCACTTCGCAGCTTCTTGCAAAATGCTCCAAAAAGATCCAGAATCTCCAATTATGCTCCAAACGTAGTCCAACCTATAAAGACTCTAATAGGATTCTAAAAATACCAAAAGACTCTATAAAAACACTTATATCATGGTCCAAAAACGGGTAAAAACCATGATATATCATTCTTCAGAGAAAAACTTGATCAAATGAAAAGAAAGTACAGGAAGTATACGAGATGCAAAAGTCTACGGGCATCGCTGTTGATCCTGTTACATCCGTGATATCGGCATCTGATTCATGGGGGAAAGATCATGAAGTAAGTACTTTTAATATTTACCACACCCAAAATATGTTAAGTAATTTTACGAATATGAAAACTTTGTTAAACAAATTTTTAATAATTTTGTTGACAGGTTTGTAACATTATAAAATCGTTTAAACGAAAACCACCAGAGTTTTGGGATATTATGCAACGTTGTTTCAAATTATATGACGTCCACTCGCAATCTCAATACTCTGCGAACCAAAGAAGAGAAGAAATGATGAACGAGGACATAGCTAATGATGAAGGTTATCTGAATTCAGAAACATATGGTGATGGTATGCCAGAAACTCAAGTTCCAGAGACACAAGAAAATGAAGAGGTGTATCGTGTTAACATTGACGATGAAACACGACCTTCAAATGAGTTTATCCGTGAATCCATGCGTCAAAGTTCTCCACCGGGTCATCCATTTCAGAATCCTGCTTCCAGAGCTCCACAACAAGGAAGATTAAGACGTGAAAGTGGTACAAATAGAGTTGCGGCAAGCTCACGAGCTTCTGCCATAAATGGTTCAAGAGGAGGTCGTAGAAAACAATCATTTCACACGACTCTAACAGATACCATGGTTGGTTTTAGAGAGTTTCAACGCCAAAGTTTACAACGATTGCGCCCAAATTTTTTTGATCAAGAGGATTACGATGAATGCGACATGGCTCTCAAGATATTTGAATCGATGGAGGTTCCGAAGAACACTGGCTTTTATTGGGCATGCATTCAAGAATTAAAAGTTGACAGATTTTGGCGTAAGTACTTCATTGATAGAGCTGAAAACACTATCGAAGATAAGCTGCAATTTTTACAAGATCTCACTGGATATACACGAGACAGCGAGTTTGTTGGAAAGCGGTTAGCCTCGGGTTAAAATTCTGGGATTCCAAATGTAGGTGGTTTTTTTTTTGGTAATCCATCTTCTGGAGGTAATAATTCATGGGGTCAAATTTCAGGTGGACAATGGGGTACACCTCCAACTGCTCAACAATGGGGTACACCTCCAAGTGCTCAGCAATGGGTTACACCTCCAAGTGCTCAACAATGGGGTACACCTCCAAATGCTCAGCAATGGGGTACACCTCCAAATGCTCAGCAATGGGGTTCATCATCAAATGTTCCACAATGGGGTACACCTCCAAATACTCAACAATGGGGTTCATCTTCTAATATTCCACAGTGGGGTACACCTCCAAATGCTCAACAATGGGGTTCATCATCAAATGTTCAACATTGGGGTTCATCATCAAATGTCCAACAATGGGGTTCATCACCACATAACCAACAATGGGGCTCATCACCTAATGCTGCACGATGGATTCCTCCGACAAATGTTCAACACGGATTTTCATTGGGAACTGAAGTACAAACTACAACGAATGGTCGACCAGGAGTTTCACTAGAAGAAGAAGGTCGTACTTCGGCAAACGTTCACAGGGGAGTATCACCAGAATTTGGTTTCAGAAATGATTCTTCAGATGCACGAATACCAAGAACGCGCAGAGTTGGAGGATTATTCAACATTTGGGGAAACAAAAAAGGACTAAATTTAAATGAAAGTCATCAAAGTGATTCAGGAGGCGAAGATTAGTTTAGTAGTACTTGTATTTTGTTATTAATAATTATGTTATGTTTCACTGTATGGTTTAATAATATCCATTATGTATTATGCATTATTGAACATTGTATTTTCATATCAATTTGGCTTAAGTTTTATCTCGTGGTTACAAATTTGATTTAATTTTTATCTCATGTTTACAAATTTTCAGGCTTTTCGTATATGTCAGTTGCGATCACATGGTGTCCAGAATCTAAGTTACGAGGAGAGAATTGAGTTGTGGAATTTGGAAAACGAGCAGTTTGAAGAGTTAATAATTCAACCATCATTAAGTTACTACAATCGATATTTTGAAAGAGGACCAGCCCAAACTGATGGCGGTTTGGGATGGAGAAATATTTGGTGTCGATTACAAGAAGATAATGATGCTTGTCTTCAACTATTACGAATGTCACTTGGTGTTTTTCAAACATTGTGTGATAAATTGCAAACGAGTTACGGTTTACAACCAACATTAAATGTAAGCGTTGAAGAGAGTGTGGCCATGTTTCTACGGATATGTGGACATAACGAAGTTCAGAGAGATGTTGGGTTACGATTTGGAAGAACGCAAGAGACAGTGAATCGGAAATTTTTTGAAGTGCTTAGGGCGACTGAGTTACTTGCTTGTGATTATATCAAGACTCCGACGACGCAAGAGCTAAGACGGATTCCCGAACGACTAGTAATGGATGGAACATACTGGCCATATTTTGGTGGTTTTGTTGGAGCCATGGATGGAGTTCATGTTTGCGTTAAAGTGAAGCCTGAAATACAAGGAATGTATTGGAACCGGCACAATATAACATCGTTTAATATAATGGCGATATGTGATTTGAATATGTTATTCACATATGTTTGGAATGGAGCACCAGGTTCATGTCATGATACAGCTGTCCTCACAATGGCGCAAGATAGTGATTCCGACTTTCCTTTACCTCCAGTTGATAAGTATTATCTAGTCGATTCTGGATATCCAAATAAACAAGGTTTTTTGGCTCCCTATAGATCTTCACGAAACGTGGTTGTTAGGTATCATATGTCACAGTTCGAGAGTGGTCCTCCTCCCAGGAACAAACAAGAGTTGTTTAATCGATATCATGCATCTTTACGTTCTGTGATTGAGAGGACATTTGGAGTTTGGAAGAAAAAATGGAGGATTCTTTGTGAGTTTCCTAGATATGATATGCACGTTCAAAAAAAAGTGGTAATGGCGACAATGGGATTACATAATTTTATTAGAATTTCAAATTTTTCAGATAAGGATTTTGCTGATACCATGAGACATACAGAGATTGGCAACACTAGTTATGTGGTTGAACCAAGTGAAATGGAAGAAGCAGAAATAGGACAAGGAGATCTTATGGCAAACATCAGAGAAATTATTGCAAATACATTCTGGGCAGACAAAAATACTCTATAATTTTTGTTTTTAAATTTTCACCGTATGTTGTAATCGTATTTTATTTTCATATAATGTTTAAATTATCAATCGTATTTATTAAAATAATTATATTTATTGTTTTATTTGCATCTTTTTACATTTTTCACAGTTTAATCAATTATGATGATTCGGTAAATTTGTTTAATTTGTTAGATTTGCATTTGTTGTCATAATTATATTTATTTCATTTATATTGCAAATACTTAACAAATAAAATTATTTTATATTAACTTTTATTTCTAAATTTTCTTTTTTATTTTGTAATCGAATATAACTTTTTAATAATATTTTAAATATAAATGTATTATTTATTGCATTTATATGTATTTTTTCTTTTAAAATATTTGATTTGCATCATTTTATATTGTTACACTATTGAATATAGTATAATTATTTGTAGATCTGCATTTGTTCTGCATTTCTGCTTGATCTGCATTTGTTCTGTTTGATCTGCATTATCTGCTTGATCTGCATTTTTTGATCAGCGTCACCATCAACAAACAATTTTCATCTGCATGCAGAACAATTATTATTTATTGGAGGGCAGATTTTAATGCAGTACATTGGTGTGGGCGAAAAGCAGATGGCCAATGGGTAATTTTTTTTTTTTTCATTTGTAACTACTTATAAATATCTCCCTTTCCTACTTATCTTTTTCATTCAGTTTCAAACAAATCCTCTCTAAAGTAAGTTATTTTCGTTTTTTGCTGTTATTATATTTTTTGAGATTTATTTTAAATTGTATATAAAATATCTATATTTTTAGTATATTTTTATTTTTCTATTTTATTATTAATTAATAATTATACATATTTTCTCTAAAATATACAAATTGTCCCAATTATTTAATTTCTCTCAAAATTTTCATAAATTAAGATATTTTTAAAATTTCACTATTATAATTTTTAAGTAACCAATCATTGTTGTACTAAATTTATTTTCTATTATTTCTAATTTCAGTATTTTTAATTTATTTTAAATTTAGTATTATGTTTTATATTTTATATTAAATAATGTTATTTGCATTTTAATTTTATATATTAGAGTGTTTTAATATTTATAATCATCAAAAAAAGAAATCATCATCAAAATAATTATTTATAACTCTAAAAGTAAAAGTATCTAAAATTTGAAAGACTATTTTATAAATAAAAAAATAAATGAGATGGTTCCATATTTGAAACCAAAAATGGCTTATACTATATTTCCATATTTCTAATTTTTTCGAATGTTGTAATCGAATTTAAAATTTAGATAATGTTTAAATTTTAAAATGTATTTATCATAATAATTATATATTTTTATACTATTTAATTTGCATCATTTCATATTTTTATACTATTTGATTTGCATTATTTTATATTTTTATACTATTTAATATAATATGATTATTTGTAGATCTGCATTTGTTCTGCATTTCTGTTTGATCTGCATTTATTCTGCTTGATTTGCATTATCTGTTTGATCTGCATTTTTTTATCTGCGTCACCATTCGAAGCCAATTATATTTTTTTTGTTCTGCACTAAAAAGGTGAATGGCACACATTTGCAGATTGATCTGCTTTTTTACAAATTGCATTTAGACTGGTTTTGATCTGCCTTACTAGGCCTGGGCATTCGGGTACCCGTTCGGGTTCGGGTATTTCGGTTCTAGAGAATAGAACCTATTCGGGTATTTTGCTTTTTTAGTTCGGGTTTGGTTCGGTTCCGTTCGGGTCCGGGTCGGTTCCGGATATCCAAATTATCTAAAAATATTTTAAAATAATTAAAATTTGATAAATATAACTAAAAATTTTCAAATATTCTGAGTATTTTAGTTATTTTGTTCGAAACATAAATATATTTGATTTATAATTGCAATTTTGAGTATTTAAGTTATTTAAAGTATAAATACAACAAATGTTTTGGATATATAATTATATTTTTGGGTATTTAACGTACCCATTCGGTTCCCGGTTCGGTTTCGGTTCGGTTCCGGGTTTTCGGATACAAAAATATAGGACCCATTCGGATATTTAGGTCGGTTCAGTTCGGTTCCTTCTAATTCGGATCGGTTCGATTCGGTTCTTCGGATCCGGTTTTTATGCCCAGTCCTATGCCTTACCATTCAAATAAATAAGTTGGTTGTGTGAAACGTGAAGACTGTCATAAATAGACAAACAAGGGATAACGTTTCGAGGATACAGAATCGAGAAGAAAAAAAAATACCATTTTTAAAATTGGGGACGTTAAGAGTTACTATTATCAACTATAGAAATTCAAAAAAATCAAGACCTTTTGTCTGTTTCTTTGCAGTAATTCCGAACATGTTACCCGTGAGAGATATTGTCAGTGAAGTCACATTCAAGCCATAAAAATCATTGAAGAAGAAGAAGGACCCAATCCAAACTCTGCTAATATTTATCCTCCAACCAAAATCAAATCTTGTTCTTGTTGTTTCTCTGCTTGGTGTTTGTGAGAATCCGTCAATGGAGGAAGAAGATAGGATTGAAGAAGGAAGCAGCAACAACAGCTTGAGACGTGTTGGTACCGGAAGCAGCGATCGGAGATGGGTCGACGGAAGCGAGGTGGACTCTGAAACGTTGCCGTTTTCGGAGTTCAGAGATGGAGACTATAGTTTCGGGAATCTGAGGAGAAGACTAACGAAAAAACTCAAAAGAGCTGATTCTCTCGATGTTGAAGCCATGGAAATCGCAGGTGCCCATGGCCACAATCTCAAGGTGAGAAAATCTTAGATTCACCCATGAGTAAAGTTTCGATTTTTTTGAGTGCCCGTATGTTGTTTGTGTTATTGACAAATTCTGTTTTTTGTTTGTATTGAAAAATGGGATTTTTTTTTAGGATCTATCACTTTTGGGTACAATTGGGATAGCGTTTCAGACGTTAGGTGTTGTGTATGGTGACATGGGAACAAGCCCTTTGTATGTTTTCAGTGATGTCTTCAGTAAAGTTCCTATAAGATCAGAAGATGATGTTCTTGGTGCCTTGTCTCTCGTCATCTACACTATTGCTGTGATTCCTTTAGCAAAGTATGTCTTTGTAGTCCTTAAAGCCAACGACAATGGTGAAGGTAATGCGCATCCGAATACAGTAGAAACTCTATAAACTGATAATCGATAAATTAATAAACTCTATAAATTAATAAATTTCTCCGGTCCCGAGTTGGGCCGGTTCAAAATATAACACAAATCGATAAGATAATAAGATAATATTTTTTTAAGAAACTTATGTAAATATATGGTCCCATTAATATCATAAATTAATAATTATTATAAAAATAACCTTATACAAAGATATAATTATAATCTATTAAATATGAGTATATTGTTATTTTTTTTTATTAAAATTGAATTATTGTTACAATTTATCTATAATTTTAAAATAAAATTTAGAAAATATTATAAACTTTGAAAATTTTATTATTTTTAATTTATTATTAATATATAATTTATTTTATTTAAAACCGATAAATTAATAACTCTATAAATTAATAAAATATCATAATCCCAACATTATTAATTTATAGAGTTTTTACTGTAGGTGTTTTTGTAAAGTGGTGTTATGTGGTTCTCATTGTGTGTGTGTTTGTGTGTGTGTGTGTGCAGGAGGAACATTTGCGTTGTATTCGCTGATTTGTAGGTATGCAAAGGTGAATAAGCTGCCAAATCAACAACCTGCAGATGAGCAGATCTCGAGTTTTAGGCTTAAACTCCCAACTCCTGAGCTCGAACGAGCTCTGGGCATTAAAGAAGCTTTGGAGACAAAAGGGTATTTGAAAACTCTTCTTCTGCTTTTAGTCCTAATGGGGACTTCCATGATTATTGGCGATGGAATTCTGACACCAGCTATGTCAGGTGAGTCTGAGTTGTATTGTATTTTGTTGCCAATAGAGTTTCCACAAAAGATTTGGATCCATACGGTGTACTTTGGCTGCGTTTTACAGTTGAGTTTTCTTGAACTAAGAAGCGTTTAAGTGGAGATTGAGTTTTGATCTTCCTTTTTAACTGTTGTGCAGTGATGTCTGCAATGAGTGGTTTACAAGGTGAAGTTGAAGGTTTTGGAACAAGTGGGTATCACTGTCACATGATTTCTCTTTATGTCTTAAGCAATTTCGTCTTGATGTCATTTTGATCATTGATATTCAATCTTGTTCCGTGTTGTGATCAGATGCATTGGTTTTGTCTTCGATTGTGATTCTTGTGGCTTTGTTCAACATACAACGGTTTGGGACGGGTAAAGTGGGTTTTCTCTTTGCTCCAGTTCTCGCGCTCTGGTTCTTCTCTCTCGGTTCTATTGGAATCTATAATCTGTTGAAGTACGACATCACTGTTATAAGAGCACTAAACCCGTATTATATCGTTTTGTTCTTCAACAACAATAGCAAACAGGCTTGGTCTGCTCTTGGTGGATGTGTCTTATGCATTACAGGTAAAGACTCTCACCTCACAGCTTCCACACACAAAAATCGAACCTTTCTTACAAAGTGTTTGAAACTACGCAGGAGCCGAAGCAATGTTTGCAGATTTGGGACATTTCTCTGTTCGTTCTATACAGGTTAGGCATCACCTTGTGATCATTGATTGTGTTAATGATGATGACCATAATAATGATATTTGGATCAGATGGCATTCACTTGTGTGGTGTTCCCGTGCCTTCTCTTAGCTTACATGGGTCAAGCTGCTTATCTAACAAAGCATCCCGAGGCCTCGGCTCGCATATTCTATGATTCAGTTCCAGGTTAACCAATCAATATATATATCCACAAGGTATCAGCTTCAATTATAGTAAATGTCCAAAATGCTGAAAATTTGTGAAAAATGGAATTTTTTGAGCAGAGAGTTTGTTCTGGCCGGTGTTTGTGATCGCGACATTAGCAGCGATGATAGCGAGCCAAGCTATGATCTCTGCGACTTTCTCATGCGTCAAGCAAGCCATGGCTCTCGGTTGCTTCCCAAGGCTGAAGATAATCCACACTTCTAAGAAACGGATGGGTCAAATCTACATTCCTGTCATCAATTGGTTCTTGATGATCATGTGCATACTCGTTGTCTCCATCTTCAGAAGCACAACCCACATCGCCAATGCTTATGGTCAGTTTTTTGGTCCAATTCGGTTCGGTTTCTGTACTGAAGACTGGAAAAAGCTTTCTGCTTTCTGATGCTTTTTTCTCCATTCTTCTTGTTTCAGGCATAGCAGAGGTAGGTGTGATGATGGTGAGCACAGTCTTGGTAACACTAGTGATGCTTCTCATTTGGCAAACCAATCTGTTTCTCGCCCTTTGCTTCCCGCTTGTATTCGGATCCGTCGAGACCATTTACTTGCTTGCGGTTCTCACAAAGATCTTGGAAGGCGGTTGGGTTCCGCTAGTATTCGCCACTTTCTTCCTCACCGTAATGTACATTTGGAACTACGGAAGCGTGCTCAAGTACCAAAGCGAGGTCCGGGAAAGAATCTCCATGGATTTTATGCGTGAACTCGGTTCAACTCTTGGAACAATTCGACTCCCCGGGATTGGATTACTTTACAATGAGCTTGTCCAAGGCATACCTTCCATTTTTGGACAGTTCTTGCTCACTCTCCCCGCGATTCACTCGACAATCATCTTTGTCTGCATCAAATATGTTCCTGTTCCGGTTGTTCCTCAAGAAGAGAGGTTCCTCTTCAGACGGGTTTGTCCTAAGGACTACCATATGTTCAGGTGC
The DNA here is from genome assembly GCA_020283515.1 of Alliaria petiolata. Taxonomy (NCBI): domain Eukaryota; kingdom Viridiplantae; phylum Streptophyta; class Magnoliopsida; order Brassicales; family Brassicaceae; genus Alliaria; species Alliaria petiolata. The sequence goes on from JAHZTW010000001.1 coordinate 88,544,190, forward strand.
ATAGCGAGGTACGGTTACAAAGATGTCAGAAAAGAAGATTCTAGAGTCTTCGAACAGCTTCTTATCGAAAGTCTAGAGAAGTTCTTGAGATGTGAAGCGTTAGAGGATGCCCTAGAGAGCACTATGAACGATTTTGATCCGGACAGAGTTTCCATTGCAAGTGATACTTACACAGACGACCTCACGGTCCCTCTCATTCACCGAGCAAAGCGGTCTGAGCCAGAGCAAGAGTTTGATTCGGATGTTTTGCCGTCTTCAAGCGTAGGTTCGTTGATGGAGGAAGATCCAGCTCTGGAATATGAGCTTGCGGCTTTGAGAGAAGCCACGGACTCGGGGCTAACGTATTTGCTAGCTCATGGAGATGTGAGGGCGAAGAAGAATTCGATTTTTGTGAAGAAGCTCGTGATCAATTACTTCTATGCGTTTCTGAGGAGGAATTGCAGAGCTGGCGCTGCGAATCTGACTGTTCCTCATATGAACATCTTGCAAGCTGGGATGACTTATATGGTCTAATGTTTGATTCTTTAGCTATACTCTCATTGGATCAGTTCCCCTTAGGATCGCTCCATGAATTAGGGTTTGTTTCTTGCGGTTAGACGTTTGTGATTGTCGTTACCGTGAGAGAGAAGCAAAGGTGGAAGATTTCCTAATATTCATATTGTAATAGTTAGGGGAAATAAAATTTTATCATCTACTTATTATATAAGTAAACCAAATTTTACTAGTGCAGCTTATAGTATACTGGTTTGTACTAATACAAAAAGAAGTTGGAGTTAAGTTATTTTGCTATGTTCTTCGAAATTGGTAATTGAAATTTATTAGATGTGGCATATATATTTTCATCACTACAAAGTTCAATTCGCATGATGATTACAATCCTATTAATTGGATAATCTGAGTTTTTGACCAAATAGGTAAGTGGGATTTGAGTGAGTCTTTGATTGGATGTTAATCAAAAATCTTAAAAGTAGATAATGACATTTTTTTTTTTTTCATATTTTTATGTCAAAAAACAAATTCCCATGTAGTTCAAAGTGTTTCCTGCTTGTATAACACACTGCGCTCCTTTTTTATCCCTTTAGATTACTTAGAGCAAGCCCAATAGAGAACCATGAGTGAGTGTCTTAAACATATTTAAATATTAAATATATTATTAATTTAAGTTAAGAACTTTGTTTACCTTTTTAAAAATTTTGAAGCTACAATTGAGTGTCTTAAATTAGAAAAAGTGTCTTAAATTAGACCCTTGTCTAAGTAATAAGACACCTATAACTATTCATTTAATATATTTTATTGTTAAAAACACTTTATTAGACCCTTAAGGGTTACCATTGGGGATGGTCTTAAAGCTCTAAATGCCCATTTAATAAAAAGCTTTGAATTTATGGGACCGGTGACATTTTGGCGAGATAACATTTAATTTGCTTAGCTAGTGACATACTTATTTGAACTTACCCTCTCCACAATTTAATGAAATGTTAACTAATTTCCCAAGCGGGTATGTGAAAGTGAAAAAATCGAATATTGTTGCCACTTTATATATTTTTTGGATAAACATGATTGAAGTGAATAATCGAAATTTGATCTTAAATCCGAAGAAAGATGATTCAATCGACCATTAGACTACTATGAGGTGGCTGTTTTTGTAGAAGATATATGATTAGCATAATCATCGGCACATATCATTCTCATTACTCTGTCAATATTCCCTTTTCTTATTCTGCCTCATTCTCTATGTATAAATGTATTCCTATCAAGATCAATACAAGTATCCGTTCATATACTCTTATATGGTATCAGAGCTTCCGATACCCTAAAAACCTTTCTTTTTCCAAAAAATCCTTCCCAGCCGCCACTATGGCTCACAATGAAACATCATCTCCCACAACTGGTGAAACCATCATCACAAACACACAACCGCTGTTCAACATAAACATGTCTAATGTTTCAAAACTCAACTCCACTAATTACCTCATGTGGAGTCTCCAAGTTCACGATTTACTTGATGGATACAATCTTGCAGGCTACCTCGATGGCTCTACCATTATTCCATCTGCAACACTCACGGAGAATGATGTCTATGTCAAAAATCCAGCCTTTCTTCTCTGGAAACGCCAGGATCGATTGATTTATAGTGCCCTTCTTGGTGCTATATCAATCTCGATTCAGCCGCTGCACTCTCGTCCCACCACTGCTGCGCAGATCTGGCGCACACTAGCATCCACGTATGCCAAACCTAGTCGTGGGCATATCAAACAACTCCGGACACAACTCAAGCAGTGGAGCAAAGGAGACAAAACGTCTGTGGCCATCTCACTCGCTTTGATCAACTTGCGATTTTGGGAAAGCCTCTAGACCATGAGGATCAAGTTGAACTTGTCTTGGATGGTTTACCAGAAGAGTACAAGTCAATAGTAGATCAGATGGAAGGTCGTGATGTCCCACCGTCTATCACAGAACTTCACGAACGGCTTCTTAACTATGAAGCTAAGCTACTTTCCTCTGTAAAAATGTCATCAACCCCGGTCACAGCCAATGTTGCTCAACACAGGAACACCAATCAGCATCGCCAGCATCAGCACACCAATCAGAATCAACGCCCCTGGCAACAATCTCAACCTTAGCAGCAGCAGCGCAACAACCATACCAATCAGTACAACTCTCGCCCTGACCAACGCCAGCCACGTCCTTACCTTGGCAAATGCCAAATCTGCAACACATAGGGTCACAGTACAAGACGATGCCCACAACTGCAGGCTATGATGTCTAACAACAATGCTCCCACCGCCAGTCCCTTCACGCCATGGCAACCACGCACAAACCTTGATGTCGCTGCACCATACAATGCCAACAATTGGCTCTTAGACAGTGGAGCAACTCACCACATCACCAATGATCTCAATAACCTGGCGCTACATCAACCATATTCTGGTGGTGATGAAGTTCTTATTGGCGATGGATCTGTCCCGAGCATTTCACACACTGGTTCCACATTCTTACCCTCGCTCTCTCGCAATCTAGCACTCAACAAAGTTTTATGTGTACCAGATATTCACAAGAACTTGATCTATGTGTACCGTCTCTACAATACTAATCAAGTCTCTGTCGAATTTTTCCCTGCTCACTTTCAGGTGAAGGATCTCAGCACGGGGGCGCATCTACTTCAGGGCAGAACCAAGGATGAGCTTTATGAATGGCCAGTCAATAATACATCTATGGTGAACCTAGCTACAAAGTGTCCCAAACCGACGATAGCATCCTGGCATTCCAGGCTTGGTCACCCTTCACCACCTATCTTGAATTCTATTATTTCGAAATTTACCCTACCGTTTTCTTCTTCTTCTACCAATCATTTGTTTTGCACCGATTGTCACATTAATAAAAGTCACAAACTCTCATTTGCTCAAACCTCCATCGTTTCACATCGACCACTTGAATATATATTCAGTGATGTTTGGACCTCTCCAATCCTCTCCCCAGAAAACTACAAATACAATCTAATCTTTGTGGATCACTTCACCCGATATACCTGGTTCTATCCCCTAAAACACAAGTCCCAAGTTAAAGAAATCTTCCTCACCTTCAAACCCTTGGTAGAAAATCACTTTCACACCAGGATTGGGACAATTTACACCGATAACGGAGGCGAATACATCGCGTTACGGAGCTCCCTCGCACAAGTTGGAATCTCACACTTAACTACACCACCTCATACACCAGAACACAACGGTGTATCGGAACGGAAGCATCACCACATTGTTGAGACTGGCCTCACCCTTCTGTCCAAGGCGTATGTTCCCAAAAAGTATTGGCCATATGCCTTTTCTGCTGCGGTGTACCTTATTAATAGACTACCAACACCAGTTCTCGCGCATCAATCCCCATATCACAAGCTCTTTGGCATTGCTCCACACTATGAGAAGCTATGTATCTTTGGATGCCTCTGCTTCCCCTGACTACGTCCTTACACCTCTAATAAACTTGACAATCGCTCAACACCATGCGTGTTTGTTGGCTACTCTCTCACACAGAGTGCCTACTTATGCCTGGATAAATCGACTGGTCGACTGTACACATCTAGACATGTGCAATTTGATGAGACCACATTTCCGTTTCGTCACCACCAACCTCCGTCTCTGCAAATTGTCGACCATGTGCCAGAGATAGCCACCGTATCCACAATAACGCCGATTGCCATTGCTCCATCTCCGGTTCTGCCCCAATCGCCCCTGCGCTTAGATCTTCACCAACAATCATCACTGTCTCAACCGGAACAACAACTCCACGCCGCCACGACTACTCAGCCTCCATTGGCAACGACACCTCATGTATTATCTTCTTCTCCCTCTCACATGTCTACATCTTTAATTGAAAGGCCCACTGGCCAAGCCCAACAACAACACAACCCACCAAATTTAACCATCAACAACCAAAGGCCTACTGGCCTAGACCCTAATCCAAACCCCAACATCACCATCCAAAGGCCCACTGGCCCAGACCTAACACAAGCTTCTACACAACGAAATCCACAACCATCTCTTCCCCAAAATCAACAACCGGAATCCTCCACCCAGACAACAACAATCACCACTACCAATAGTCGTGAAAATCGACCACCCAAACCACCACCAATACCACATCAAATGACGACCGAGCCAAAAACGATATTTCAAAACCAAACAAAAAGTATAGCCTCACCGTCTCTCTCAATTTCACCGTGGAACCAGAACCAACAACATATACACAAGCTCTCAAGGATAAACGATGGCGTAATTCCATGTCTATCGAATATGATAACCAAGTCAAAGAACGCACATGGGATCTTGTACCTCCGTCTCAAACTCAGAATATCATCGGATGCAAATGGGTGTTCAAAACGAAACTTCTGTCTTCTGGCGATCTCGACAAATACAAAGCCCGACTAGTTGCAAAGGGATTCCACCAAGAATATGGTATTGACTACAAAGAAACTTTCAGCCCGGTTATCAAGTCTACATCTATTCGCTTCGTACTGGGACATGCTGAAAGCAATTCATGGTCTCTCCGCCAACTCGATGTCAATCATGCGTTTCTACAAGGTACACTCACAGAAGAAGTCTATATGTCTCAACCCCCTGGATTTGTTGATTTGGATCGTCCCCATCATGTCTGCCGATTAAACAAGGCCATCTATGGTTTAAAACAAGCTCCTAGAGCATGGTATTTGGAACTCAAAAACTTCCTCCTTGGATCAGGCTTCGACAATAGCCTTGCAGACGCCTCTCTCTTCATTTTCAGCCATGGGTCAAGTCTCATCTACATACTCATCTATGTTGATGACATTATTGTCACGGGGAACAACACCAACACAGTCTCCCGGGTATTATCCTCGCTGGCCGAACGTTTCTCGATCAAGGATCTTGGTGATGTCAACTACTTCCTAGGCATTGAGGTAACACGCACAGCTCAAGGTCTCCATCTTATGCAACGGAAATATATCCTTGATCTCCTAGCCAAGACTAATATGTTAGACGCCAAGACAGTGGCCACACCTTTGCCAGCATCGCCGAAACTCACTCTCCACGCTGGTACATATCTAGACGATGCTTCAGAATACAAAATGGTGATAGGCAGTCTTCAGTATCTAGCCTTCATAAGACCAGACATCTCGTTTGCGGTAAATCGATTATCACAGTATATGCAGAAACCAACAACAGATCATTGGCAAGCAGCCAAGCGAGTACTCCACTACCTAGCTGGAACAACAACTCATGGAATTTTCCTTCCCCGAAAGAATCCTCTATCCCTTCATGCCTTCTCGGATGCAGACTGGGCTGGGGATTCTGATGACTATGTCTCAACTAATACCTACATCATATACCTTGGTCAACAACCAATCTCCTGGTCATCAAAGAAACAAACAAGTGTCGCCAGATCTTTCACAGAAGCAGAATACCGTGCCATCGCTAACACTGCCTCTGAACTTTGGTGGATCTGCAACCTACTTTCAGAGCTTAAGATCACACTACCAAAAACTCCGGTCGTGTACTGTGACAATGTTGGAGCAACTTATCTCAGTGCTAATCATGTATTTCACTCCATAATGAAACATATAGCCTTGGATTATCACTTCGTACGCAAGCAGATACAATCAGGACAGTTACGGGTCTCACATGTCTCTACCAAGGATCAACTCGAAGATGCATTGACAAAAGCCCTCCCGCGATCAAGCTTTCAAGCCGCACGTTCCAAGATTGGAGTCCTCGAGCTCCCTCCATCTTGCGGGGGCGTGTAGAAGATAAATGATTAGCATAATCATCAGCACATATCATTCTCATTACTCTGTCAATATTCCCTTTCCTTATTCTGCCTCATTCTCTATGTATAAATGTATTCCTATCAAGATCAATACAAGTATCCGTTCATACACTCTTATAGTTTTCCATAATATACTCCCTCCGTTTCATAAAGAGTGTCATTTTGGCTCTTGATTTTTGTTTCACAAAGAATGTCACTTTATATTTTCAATGTAATTTTTTAAACTAAATCTCAGTTTTATCCCTACTATTTTAATCTATTAATTAGAGAGAGAAACTAATTTGTATATTAATAAATGACATAAAAGAGATTTACAAGTTTTTTTTAATTCGTGTGAAAAATGTCAGAATGACACTCTTTATGAAACGGAGGAAGTAGTTTTTATATAGCTCAATAATACAAAATTTGTGACACCCATGGACCAAAATTATCAAATTCAGAAGATGAGTGTACAAATGAAACTCTTAAGTTAGATTATACATATTGGACAAGTTTAGATTACATATTAGATATAAATAGATAAAAGTCAATACACCAAATTGAAGGGACACCTTCACCGGTATATGGATTAAGAACATCATTTATTTTGTTTATAGAAATTTATAAGTTGCTAGCCAAAGGGGTCGTTTTCTGAATAAGTGGACTTTTTTTTTCAAATTACTACCAATATTTTCATAAAAACAAAACAAATTTATTGACCGGAACATGTAGTAATTTGTAATAGTATTGTCGTCGTATCATAATCTGGATTTAAACTTTTTAGAGTATGTGTGAATTATATAGATAATAAACTGTTTTTACTAAATCGCACACAAGACTAAATTTAGAGATATTATATTGAAGTTTATGCAACTCTCGATTTGATTTCTAATCACAAATGTTATCTACGCATCTTGTGATTAGGGATTTGACTATATATGGCCGCTATAAACCAAATGTTTGGACTTTGGAGGGTCAAATCAATCACCTCTCCATGGTTTTCAAGACTTAACAAACCTTGGATATCGAAGAAGAGTAGCTTAGAAGAAAATGTGAGTTAGGAGAGAGTATTTTTCTTCACCTCAAGGCTCGAGAGTTGATACATTTTAAGCGGCATTTATATTCTTTGAGGAAGAAAATTAGAAGTGAAAACCAGTCCAAAATTATTATTAATTTCCTAACGATGTCTGGTGTCTATCGATTGGTGTTTTGGTTTAAAGATTTGGACTAATACCTAACATTCTCACTAAATTGATAAATTGTCCGTTTTCACATAGACCGGGTTTGGATTGGTCAACAAAAACAAATAACAAAACAAAACTTTCAAAATGATGAAAATTGGTTTTGTAACACATTTTCATTATTTTTTTTACTAATTTTCTTAGTGTAATTGGGTTTTGATAATGAAAAACGAATTATGCACGTCTGAATGGTATGTCACAGAATAGCAAAATAACAGAATAACTAAAAAATTGTTAATGGAACGAACTAAACTTAATACAGTTTTTGCAAAATAATTATAAAATATTAAAAATTTACTTTTAATAAATTAATCATATTTTTATAGTTATATTTATAACACACTAGTTGTATATTGCGGAATCACTTTTAAAAAATATGAAAATGTGAAAATTTAGTGAATAATATGAATGGTAAAAATAACGAAATCACGTTTTCACCGATTTGAAAATATGAAATCCAGTTTTAACTCCTATTGTTTTAGTGTATTTATTAGAGAGATGAATGTATGTAGTGTATTAATAAGAGGTAAAATAGAGTTTTTAATAATTTTTAATATGTACTGTATGAAAAAATCTCAAATGACCTTTTTTGCGAAACAGAGAGAGTACTATTTAAGTATTAAATATACTAAAACAACCGTACAATTTGTTAAAACAAGCAATCAAGTAATAATAAAAAAAACTACATACGCATTATATATATTAAAACAAGCAATCAAGTAACAAAAAAATTATTTCAAAGAAAAAAATTTGGATCCACCTACGATCGTTTGCCATGCGGTATGCAAGAATAAAGCTTGGATTTAAACATTCCTAAATCAGTCTAACGTCATTTGTGACGACGCATGGTTACTTAATCCAAAAACAAAACTATCTCTCATTTTCTAACCCACGTCTCTTAATAATTCTTGTTTGACCAATTTGAATACTAGAGAAACGCATATATTTGTCCTATTCAAAATCCGTATTATCACGATAAATTACAAGTAGTGTTCTAACGACACTAGACGTATATGTTAGTATATTAATTACATGATTCAAAATGATCAAGGATCTGAAAATTGTAACATAATACGTTCTGATCCGTTTAATTTTGTAAATTCTGGATATTTGGATTGAAACTTTGGATCTGAATCTAGACAATTCATCAAAAACGTATAATCTCACATCGAATGATCATAACCCAAACTAGTTATGTGGAGATATGATATTTGTTTTGTCGACTTGCGGAAAAAAGGTTGGAAGTAGAACAATTGAAATGGCCTTTGATTTATTGTCCACATATATAAAAAACTCTTGCACGTTTGTCTATAACAACTTCAAGAAAATTTAATTATTCCCTTCTTCGTCTGTATATATATCATTCGTTAGGTCATTTTCACAACTTTCCATTTCCTTTTCTCATCTCTATGTTATCTTCTTTGTTTTCTTTGTCCTTTCGAAAAGATTGAACGTATATTATTTTCGTGGTGTCTAGTTACACCACCACTGTCGACGACTAACATATAAAACTAAATTACAAAAAAAAACTATATTTATTATCCTCAATTTAACAATTTTCACGAATTATATATGAATTAATAACTCATCAACATTAAAAATCGTGGTACCATCCCAACCGCACCTTAAACACGTTATCTTCCTACAGCTGCGATATGTGACCGTTGTCTTGATTTTTTCGTAAGTCATTTGTATGGAAGACACGTACCATTTTACGGAATATTGATTTATATCATCAACTAAAATTTGTGATTAGTGGAAGTCTTGATTTATGATTGTCTGATTATAAATTGTTTTTTGAGAAAAAGTAACTAGAAAGGTTAAAAGACAAACAAAGTTGATATTGTAAGATCTGGAGTGAGTGTGACTGCATAAATATCGGAGCGTTAGTAATAAGAACTTTAAAAAAAAATGTTGGGTCTGCTTAAAGATTTTTTTTAACTCTTTGTTTAAGGCTTTGATTGGTGATATAATTTACATTTGATTATTTTGAGTTATGAATATAACTCAAAAATATTACCAATCATGCACTATTTTCATTTTTATTTTTTTTTTTGCATCTAAATTTGAATTATAATGTGTTATGGTTGAATTATAATTTTAAATAATGTCGATAACTTCAAAGTTAATTTAACATCATGAAAAATTTAATGTACTACAAATTAAGTTAGTATATTTTTTTCTTTCCAATTTTAATAATTGTATAACTTCCACTAGACAACATGTTTTGCTTCCTTTGTTTTGGTTTTTTAATTTTATTTTAAATAATTAACAATTATTTTATTAGTAACAAACCATCTTAATCAAATATTTTTGTAAACTTTTTTTGTTTCTTTTTGAATTATTATAATAAAATTGTTTATATAGTATTTGTCGTTCACCTTATTTTTTTTAATGATTGTTTACTATTTTTAAAAATACTTACATAAATTATACGTAAATATAAGTGATTTTGGTTAATGTTTATTGGCAAATAAGTTTGAGTTAAAAATTTTATTACTGTGTTCTTAAAACTAATGTTTTTAATTAATATGTTTATGTTGGTATTGATTTTTATAATCTATTTTGATTTAATTTTTGTATAAATGTTATCTATAAGGTTTATAAATAAATAAATAAATAAATATTATCCAAATACATACACTGATACACGTATATTAAATAGTTTGAATTTGTAGATATTTAAGGGAATTAATAATTGTAAATGTTTTTCTTAAGCTAACGGGAATTTCATTTTCAGTTTTCAAACTTTTTTTGTTTCTTTTTGAATTATTCGTAAGATTCGTGGTTTATTCTCATTGGTAACTTTAAGTACTATTATTCGCATAAATCCTTACGTCTTGAATATAAACTATAAAAAAGTAGAATTAAAAAAAAAAAACCAATTTGTCAACTCGCTAGGTCACTGTTTTTTATTTTTATCTCAACTTCTAAAAAAAAAGGTAATGTAAATATTAATAAAAAGGTTTTTGTGGGTTGATTTCGTCGGTGAGGAGATTAGGATGAGTCCATTTAGGAGGAGTGTAGGTCCCACTTATGGTCTAACACCGTGAAACGCGGCGAAGTGGATAAATCAGTGGGACCCACGACCACAAGACACCAACGATGTTTTTAGTTCATACCCCGTGGCGACCACATGCCCTTCCAGCCTAAAAACCAAAACAATCGAAACATAATTTTTTTGTTGTATGAAAAATGTGAAAATCGAAACACTAAAATGTGAAAAATGTGAAAACCAAAACTTTCACCTTCACTTTTTAAAAGTTTAGTGTATTGTATTGATCACATAAAAATGTGATATGACATTTTTCGTTAAAAAGAAAACATAAATTGTTTTGATTGATTGGATTAAGAATACTCTCAACAAATAAACATTTGTTCAAATACAATTAACAAAGTTGAATCAAATGAAAGAGAGAAATATTATGATTTTGTAAATTTTATAAATATTTATAGTAAATTCTATAAAATATGATTTCGCAAATTTTACAATAAATATATATTATAATTTTCATAAAAAAGAAAGAAAAATTAAACACTTTGAATGTTTTCATTTTGAAAGTGAATGTGAGAGAAAATTAATACTAGATTAATTTAAATATGAATGTGAAATTAATACTAAATTATAATGGAGTAGTAAAATATATTCACTTTGAATGTGAATGTGAAAGAATAATAATAATAGATTATCCAACAAAGTAATAAAAACTTTATAAATTAATAATATTGTGATTATAATATTTTATTAATTTAGAAATTTATTAATTTATGAAAATATCTTAAAATAGTTTCAAAAATATTATTTTATAAAAGCATGATAAAATAATAGAATTTGAAATAAAATTCAACATGATAAAAAAATTTGAAGAATATAAATGATTAAAAATAGTAAAAACTAATTATTTTATAAACTAATTAAATTTTTATTGAAAGTTTAAAACATCATAGTATTTGAAATAATTTATTTTTCTTTAAAACATCACTTACTATGTGAAATGAAGTGAGTATAAACTAATTATCATTTTATAATATTAATAAGACCATATATTTGTATAGGTTAGTTCAAAAAAAAAATTATATAGGATTTTATAAGAAACTTTATCATATTATTTCTTTTCGAATTGTGTTATATTTTGAACTGGCGCAGCTCGAGACCGGAGAAATTTATAAATTTATAGTGTTTATTAATTTATAGAGTTTCTACTCTATTTATCTTCCTGAAGTATTTTACAGCAAAAAATAATTACATTTTTGATTAAATATATTAATAAAATTAGTTCTTTTGTAAAAATGATACACACGGATATGAGTTTAAAATATCATTTGCTAAAAACTTCCAAAATTATTATATGAGATGTGATGATTTTATTATATTTTGTGTCATTATGTGTGCACAAATGGATTTTTGGAGGAGGTTGTAATCTCTTTAATTATTAATTATAGCTTAAACATTTTTGATATTTGAAATATTTAATAATATTTTGGATGATATTAATCTTATTCAATAACATTCATTCAAAAGAAAACGATTAATATCGTCTACAAGGAATTGTTTAGTTTAAATGATTTTAACTTTTTATTTTAAACATTTTAATACATATTTTATTGTTTATTTAGTTATCAACTTTTTGTTTTCGTCTTGTGTTTCTTTTATTGAAATTTTCTAGAATTCTCATTTGATTTATAGTCATTTTTAACTATTAAATGTCCTTATAATCATATTCCTTACAACACAATTCATCACATCTAAATACTAATAAATCAACATATAATTTTTATAATATTTTATAAATTGCACGTAATACAGGCCGATCACCTAATCTACTATATGAAAGAAGAAGAGCACTCTCATGCTTCTGTCACGTCAGCATCTAAGAGTGTGACACGTGTCATTCATTATTTTATTTTCAAAAAATTATTTTATTTATATTAAATCTGAACCAAATAAAATATTTTTTACTTTCTTATTTGTACTCATGGAGATTCGAACTTATAACCTTGTCAATAAAAGACAATCGCTTTTGCATTATGTCATGGGTACTCTTTGACAACCCTCTCTAATAACTTGTGAAATTCTCCCTATGTTTTACATATTAAATTGGATGCACTTTAAAAACAAAATAATTAATAACGTATAAAAAAATTCTCAAAATGATAAATTGAAAAAAGCAATTAATTCATTTTTTTAAAAATCATCAAGTAACAAAAAAAAATAAAAATACTAACGTATGTACAATTAAATATACATAAAAACCATTAAATTTGAATTCAACTATTTAAAAAATACTATAAGTATAGGAAATTCAAATTTAATTTTTAAAATAATAATTAAATAAATTTAATATATACATAATTTTAAATATATTATTATATTTTATTTATTATTAAACTGTGGTAAAAATGAAAACAAAAATTATGATATTAAATAAATTGAGAAGTTAACTCCAACCTATAAAATTTTAAAACACAAGAAAATATTCAATAAAAATTTGAGAAGATAAAAAATGATATAAAAAATATAGAGAAGAACAAAAAAATGGATACAAAAATTGAAAACATGGACAAAGACATGGATTTAATGTAAGATATGTAAAAAAAATCCTTAAAATGATAAATTGAAAATATAAAAATTGTTATAATATTAAAATTTAGACAAATGAAAAGAGTATGAAATTGAATAATAAATAAAGATTCGTTAAATAATATATGAGATTGCACAGATCATTAAAAAAAGTAAAAAATTAAATTTTTTAAAAAAGAAGATAAAATCAATAGTCAAAATATAGATATAAAAACATATTATTTAAAACTAAATTGAAATTAGATCCGCGTATCGCGCGAGTTCTCCCCTAATAATAAATAAAAGGCAGATACTTCACACTTGACCAGATTTTTCAAAGCAAATCACTTTAATAATTGAATATTAAAATAAGTGATAGTATCATTCGATTTTTTGTTAAAAAGTGATAATGTTCATTCGTAAGTTACTAGTATACGACAAATCTTATTTGAAAAATGATAATGTTTTTTTTATCATTAATTATCTTCAGGGGACACTTTCTTGCCATTTTTCTTTTTAAATATTTTATTTTCGTTTTTTGATCTAAAATTTAAAGAATTTTTTTATCGTTTAATATTAAGGACTTCTGAAAATCTAGAAAAAGTAGTTTTAAGAGTGTATTCAATCTAACGATTTGATTTAAAAAATAAATCCTATGTTATTCAAAAATGAATTTTAAAAAGTGGTTTAAAATTCAATGTTATTGAACTAGTAATTTAAAAGTGTACTTTTCAAATCCACTGTTATTAACAATATTTTAAGCACTGGATTTTAAAAGATTTGAAGTGACTTTGAGAAATTTTATGTTATTCAAAAATGAAATTTAAAAAGTGGTTTAAAATCCAATGTTATTGAACTAGTAATTTAAAAGTATATTTTTCAAATTCACTGTTATTAAAAATATTTTAAACAGTGAATTTTAGGAGATTGGAAGTGACTTTGAGATGTTTTGGTGGAGTTTTCTAGTTAAATATATTAAAATATGAATCTCATTGTTATAGGTGGGATTTCAAATAATTTAAATAGCAAATCATAAAAATTTACATAATTCACCCAAAATCATCTAAAAACTCATAAAAACTCAAATCTTTCCAAATTATTTTAAATATTAGATTGAATACACTTCCTTTAGTTACAGTGTGAGGTCTTTTGATTACCTAAAATGAGTTATTTCTGATCTTATTGGTGGATTCTTTGATAATTAACTTTTTGGATATCTAGCCGCCAAGAAGAAAAAAAGAAAAATTTGCATATTTTGCGTCTCCGATGTTCGGCGTTCTTCGTCGGCATCATGAGTGGGTTTATTAATATTAAAACACTACATCATTCTATTTCTACTTCTTTTTTTTTTTTGTCTCGACATTTGTTTTCTTTCATCTAATTTGTTTTTTCCATCTAAATTTATTGACAAGAATGAAATATAAACATACGATTATTTGTTATGTTTTGCATTTTTTTTTGTTTTTCTCTTTCAAAAAAAAAGAAGCAAAACAAAACAAATATCAGAAAAACTATTACACAAAGGATGACATTCGTCCTTTCCAAAATATTAAGACAATCGATCCAAAAGAATTATATTATTATATAATAAAAAGCTAGAATTATCTGAAATAATTCTCAACTTCCCAACGTCATTTTTTATCTTATATTATTATATAATAAAAAACTAGAATTATCTGAAATATTATATTAAATATATATAGCAATACAAATGTGTTTTCGATTTTTGTTGTTGTTTGGTTCTCATTCCGAATGCAAAAGCTTAAAAAGATTTATTTGATAAGTTAGTATATGGGTCTGATAACTTGTGTATTTTGGTACATGTTTATACTGTGCATTGATAAAAAGAATATACTCCTTATGTTTCTAATAGAATGATGTTTTACATTTTTCACTGATATTAAAAAACAATTATTATCTACTTTTACTAGTTATTTTTTTTTGTTAACCTTTTGATCAATGAGAATAATGTAAAGCTTTACTCTAACTTTTTTGTTGTCCAAAAATTGATATTAATTAGTTTTTAAAGTAAAATACATTAAACAAATCCTACAACATCAATCTTTGAGAAACAAAAAAAAAATTCAAAATATCAATTTATTAGAAACGGAAAGAGTATTAGATTCAGTATTTAACAAAAATAAGAACGACGTGTCCTTCATATAGAGCAATAAATTGTATAATATTTTCATATACTTTTTTTTGTTTACTGCAAATACTCTATATATTAAAATCAAATTCCGAAAAAGGTGGGCTCTAGAGCCAGCCATTCCGGAATAAAAAAGTCTACATGGAAAAACACAACACCACGGGCTTGAGCACTCTTAGCGAGTCGTCCGGACATTAAGTGAACGAGGGATAAAAGCAATAAAGAAATGATACAAAATAGATCGAAGATGAATGAATTCTTCAAGTTCTGTGGCTAAAGCCGGCCATTCTTCTTCCTCCTCTATTAATTTAACCAGCTGCAGACAATCTGTCTCAAAAATCAGGGATGAGATCCGCATCGGTAATATCGTTTTCATCGCCCACAAGAGAGCCTCGAATTCAGCATGTAGGGGTGAGAGGACATGGTCTTTTACGAAAAAACTGATCATTCGACCCATCTTCAAGTTCAAGCAACAAACCGCCGCCTGTCGTTACTCCATCCCTGACCCACGAAGCGTCTACTTGACACTTCGAATATCTAGGCCTTTCTTCCCTTCGCTTTGGCGCCGCATTTAAAATCTGAGAGATCCTCGGCGTGTCTTCTACCTCTGGTATTATTTGAGCTAATTTCCAGGACTCCGCTCGTGGCTAGTTTCAAAGTATCGATAGGTAAGATATCTTTATTATTAAAGACCTTTTCATTTCGAGTCTTCCATGTATACCACATGATCCAGGGGAATGCCTCCAATGATCTTTCTGTCACTCCTTGCTCCCTAGCACGTCCTAGGAGATATGCAAAGTTTTGAGATATAATCGTACACGGGAAAACTCCCGGAGGGGAAGGTATCGCACTCAGTGCCCACGATTGTAACGCAGGAGGACATTCAAAGAGTACTTGATTAATCGACTCTTCTTCAGCTCCACATCGTTGGCATCGGCGATCCGTCCCACAATGACAGTTAACTAATTGACTATTAGAAACCATACAACCCGAAAGCGCCTGCCACATAAAGTGTTTTATCTTTCGAGAGGTTTTGAGAGACAAGATTTTACTCTTTAGAGGAGTGAAACTGGGTTCTAAAACCGGTGGCATACCTTCTTCATCTCCCAATTGAATGGCTAGTTCATACCCAGTTTTGACTGAATACATTCCAGATTTCGAGAAAGCCCAGCAATGGTTGTCCGGTTTGTATGCTCTGCTTGGTATGATGCTTCTTATACGCGGAATATCTTCCGGAGCAAAAAATTGATTTAGAAGATCAATCCGCCACTCAGAGGTATTTGGGTCAATCAGGTGGTGCACATATAAATCCGGGTCCCTCCAACCTTCTATGCCCAAGGCCGGTCGGGGCGGACCGATCGGGATCTAATTATCGTACCACACTTTCGTACTTATCCCAGAGTTAATCGACCTCCGCAATCCTTTTTGAAGTAGTTCTCTTCCCGCCATGATACTTCTCCATCCATATGACGGATTATTTGCCTTTCCCACTTCTAAGAGTGTCGAATACCGATAATATCTTTCTTGTAAAACTCGCGCCAAAAGATGACGGATAGTGGATTAAACGCCACAGTTGCTTTGCCAGCAGAGCTATATTAAAGCTCTTTAGATCTCTGAAACCCATACAGCCTTTTTCTTGGCTTACACAAATCTTATCCCAAGCTACCCAATGCATCCCCCGGTTGTTTTGTTTTGTACTCCACCAGAATTTTTAAATCTCTCCATTCAACTTTTTCAAAATTGCTCGAGGGAGAAGAAAACATGACATGAGAAGAAAACTCAAAAGAAGAAGATAATAGAGTTTATAACAGTAAATAAAGTTTATAAATAAATATTAATAATATAGAAATAAGAAATTGAAGTATCTCAAAAAAAAAAAAAAATCCTCAAAGTTATTCAATACAATCGTCAATGTTTTGGAGGACATCACTCCATATTAAATTATAATATAAAAATTCGAATATTTAGAAAAAACTCCTTCTCTTCTAGAGAACTACATCCCATTAAGCCTACATCAAAATATATATATATATATATATATATATATTATGATAACATGATAAAACTAAATAATGGAGAAATATAGAGATAAATTAATCTTACCGGTTCTGGAAACGTTGAACATCAAATAGATTTGGATCCAAAATAAAACGTGAAATGCCTCCTCCATCAGCAACAATAATCTCTCATATATAATAATTTAAATAATAGATAAAAATCAATATCAGTCAAAAAAATTATAGAATCTATATATTAAAGTATAGTTAATATATTTTTAATTACAATATAATAATTACCTTCAATCCTTGTAACCCACCAATCTGTTAAAACACATATCACTAATTGACCATTATCGACATACCATGCGTTATTAACATCATTAGCCAAATTGCCTCTTGCAACACATTTGAGAATAACATCCCTTCAATATAAATAATGTTTCAGACAAATTTAATTCATAACAAGTTCTGCCAATAATTGTAATAGATAAAAAAAAACTTGGTGTTTCTAATACAGAAATTGATTGAATTCATTTGTGTTGCATCAACTGTAATAGTGCGCATGAGACTCACATCAAGCAGAACACCAATTAGATCTATACATAGCAAATAACTTTGAATTAATTAAAGTTCCTAAAAAAGATTATATTAATATTGATTATGAATAACAATTACCAATTGTATAGTTCAAAGCATAATGGTTGTCATAAACTTCATTAAAATCAATGAAATTCATAAATGGATTTGCAGTCAAAGGACTGATACTTGTCAATTTAGTTGATTGAGTCAGGACGATTTGATAATCACTTTGTGTAGTACGTTTAACAGGATATGCTGGTCAAACCACAAAATCTGAAAGACTAACCCATTTCCCTTCAAAAAGAGCCCTATCGAAATAAGCAAACATCTGATTGTTCACATAGCCCTCCATTTTATATCCCTATAATCGTACAATAATAAAAATATTCAATGATTAAAATTACAAATTAACTATTTTTAAATACTAAACAAAAAACTTACTTGTTCATCTACAAATATATAATTGAGGCCATCACGTCCTTCATAATCAACCATAGGCCATCTCTTAAGAGCTTTCACTCAGATCCTCCAATGAGTATTCCAAGGATGCAATTCGGATAGCCGATTGTAAACAACCATGATGATATGAATCTTCCAAAAAAGTATTTAGGTTACTAATATGTTGAAAATTTTGACAATTGATTCTTATAATCTTCACATGGATGAGCAAGATAGTTTATATAGAAAAATTTTAATAGACTTCTTGATATTCTATATCTACGTTATAGGTGATTTAATGATGTTTACTAAATGTAAGGAACTAAAAAGAAAATCTTCAATTATACCTTTATAATAAATAATCTATTTCCAAATATATGACAAACAAATTCTATTAAAGAGTAATGGAAAATATTTATAACAAACTATAATCTCCATTGCATTGAATATTTTTTTTGACGATCAAAATGACGAGTTATTAGATTTCTTAAAAGTAAAAATGTAGTATATCAAGAAAACAATCATTTCTATTTTTATTTGACTGAATGAATTTTAAATGAGACGAATTTTGAATGAGGAGAAAGTCAAATACGCAATTAATAAATAATTCAGTACAAAATTATGGAAATAAATTAAATCTTCCACCCAAAAAACATAAAAAGAATATCATGAAAATTCTCATACTTAGATAGAAAATATATCGGTCCCCCCCCTCCTCCTCTGCTTGACCATGTTGTAGGCATTTCTCTCAGGCTTCCCGGATTCCAAAGATCTTTCTCCCATGAAGCTCTTCTCTCCTCCGTCGGTGCTCTCGAAGGTCCTCCTCCTCCGCCCTCCTCCACCGCAATGGCTGAACGACGACGAGCACCTCTGAACTATCCGGCCGGTACGCAGCGTCTTTCAGGCCGGAGCTCCGACTCCGTTCAGATTCTGGTGGTGACCTGTTCGCTCCAGCGGTCTCGCCCTCAGCCACCAGAACCCCCAGAGCCACCGGATCCGCCGGACCCTCCTCCTCTTTCGGCGGATCCAGGTTTTTCCCGTCTCCCTCCGCTCTCCCTGTTTCCTCTCCCCCACCGTTATCCTCTCCACCCTCTGGTGGTCTGCAAAAACCCCGCCGATCCCCAAATTCCACCGGATCTCCTCGTTTTTACTCCGCCGCTCCACGATCTCCTCCGCGAGAAGTCTTCTCGAAGCTTATATTCTGCTAATCCGCCACCATCCAGACCTTCTCCGCCTGTGAGATTCTTCAAATCGTCCGGCGGGTTTTATCCTCCATCGGAGCCGCCGCTCTCTTTTCTCCGCCCCTCCCCTCCGCCAGATCTACTCTCCCCTCTGCCGGCCTCTCTTGCCCACCGTTTACTCCCGCAGGCACAAAAATCAGCCTCGTCGCAAAAAGCTCCGGCTCCGGCGAGTTATCATAAGACCAAGCTTCTCGTCGGGACACCCCCTCCAAGCTTCTCCGTGTTGAAGAGCCTTTGGGTCGGGTCGGTCTCGCGGCACGGTTCGTTATGGGCTTGGCCCATTATGCTCAATGTGAGCTGGTGCTCTTCAACGTCTAACGGGTGGGGCTTTTTTCTGTTTCTGCCTTTGCACTGCACGGTATCGTCAGCAAGGCTCTCGGTTCTGAAGTAAGCCCACTTTGTTCATGTCAGAGAGTTAGAGGTAGCCGTCGAAAGTTCTTCCGGCAACAATCCTCCTCCGTTCAGTTTCAACCCCTTTGGTCATGTCCGAGAGTTAGAGGTAGCCGAAGACTGTTTGTCCGGCAACAATCCTCCTCCGGTCAGCTTCGACCACAAATGACGATACTTCAAGTTCGTCCTCAAGTCCATTTATTTGGACGCTTCAAAGTCGGTCCACTTCTCAACTACATGATGCTCCTACGAGCAACGACTTTTGGATTACGGGTGAAGCTCCTCCATGAGTAACTTCACGCTGCAGAGCAAGTCTCGCTCCTCATTGCCTCTATCATTTACTTTATTGTAATGCTTTACTTCACTTGCTTCACCGTTGAGCATGCCTCCGGTTATATCCGTCTAAACATTTTCAGGTTTTAGTTTTAATATAATTAAACAGTTGGTTCAAAAAAAAAAGATAAAAAATATATCGTTGCACAAAAAAAAGATAGAAAATATATCATATTCTTTAGTCTGAAGGTAATTTGAAAAGACTCCACAAACTATCATAATCTGCGAAAAATAACGAAGATAATGCATGTTAATAAAATATTGTATTCATACCATATAACGATAAATTAAGAGATACAATTTGAGAAGTCAAAAATACCTTCTTCACCAACATCAATATCTTCAAGGCTTTGAAAGATTTCCTTAAACACAACATTCATCGTTTTTTTCTGAGATTTTCCTTCTTTGTCTACGATCAGAATTTTCAAACCTTTTCGAGACGTCACTCTAAATATGGCCACATAAAGTTGACCATGTGAAAAACAAGCCTTAGCAAAAACAAACCCATTTCAGATAGAGATTGCCCTTGACTTTTGTTTATTGTTATAGCAAAAGCAAATGATAGAGACAATTGCCTACGTCGCATCTTGAAAGGCAATCTTACATCTGAAGGAGATATTAACGATCTAGGAATACAACTTTATCACCGACTCTTATCTCCTATTATTATCATAGCTTCGACCATAAAAAGAGCCATTTGTGTGATATGAAGCCGGGTTCCATTCATTAATCCTCTCTTTGGACTTATATTCCGTAGCAACATAACATGACAGCCTATTTTCAAACGTAAACTATGACTTGGTAATCCAACAACTTTTATACTATTAAAGATATCAGATGTGAAAATAGGATTATTCAACGAAGACTGGTCAGACGGATCAATAGTATCAGAACTATGATAAACTATTTCATCGCCTTAAATATTCAACAACATTAAAGTAGGCATATACGACCAATGTAAGTATACATAAGGAGATTTTATTAACCTTTTAGTTGTGAAAGCATATACTCGTTGATAATGTTGACGTCTTCATTTGTAGGACATAAAATAGCTCTCTCGTGCCAAAACCTGGGTTCCTTTTCTTCTTGGATGGAAAGACGATCTCCATAAACATTTGAACTAATTGATTGAATAGGATCGGTTCCCTGTTCAATAAGAAAATCTTCGGGAATATCAATCTCAACTTCACCGTCATTGGGCTCAAATATGTTTTCATCACCAACAACTAATATCCATTCAGAAAACTCTCTAAGTTCTTTTGCCTCTTAATCATATATACTCCTTTGCTTAGACGTTAGCATCAATATGTCTCTATCATGATTTTTTTGCAGCTCATCTGTGTTGTAATTCTTCTCATCATAAATCAGAACATTTTCAATTTCATTTCCTTCTTTTTGAGGCTTGGGCATAGATGGATAGAATGATAGGGAGCTTCCATTACTCTTAAAAAGTTTCTCAATCTCAGCAAAGACAAAATTCTTTTTATCGTTATTACTTAATATCAAACCTACATTAAAATAGAAAATGATGTTAGAAACATATAATGACAAAATTTAAAAAAAACAATCTTGCAAAAATTAAATAGTAGTATTACATATCATCTCTGTTATAATACTTTCTCTTTATAAACTCAATGTCTTCAGAAATAACTTTCCAAGTATGTTTCCAAACATGATCAGATCTGGATAAACTTCGTGACTGAAGCATGATAATAAAGAGAAAGTATAATGTTGGCCAAATTTCCATATACAATGCAATTCACTTGATTTGTTGGTCATCTGAATATTTCATTAAAAGATAAAGTTAAGAATGCTTATATAAAAACGGTGCTAATAATATGTTATAAAAAGATGACTAGCTAAATCAATAAGAGAGTCGGCGTCATATTAGAATATGCTCTTCCAGAGCAAGTGAGTCGCTTATTGTGAGATTTGCTTCTTTTCTAATCTTTTTTGTTGCAACTAGCTTTTAAAAATTTAATTATATCGAAAAAATTTATAAATAAAAAATTCATTTCGGGAAAAATTAATTTAAATGGATAAAAATTTGTTTTTTTTTCTGATGAAAATATAGTTAATAGGACTTTTGAGTAAATGAAAAAAAAGCAATCATTTTCTAGTGTGTATGTGTATACTTAAGCTTGGACATTCGAATATCCGTTAAGATTTGGATCTGTTTTTTTTGAGTTTTAGGTATTTCGGTACTAGACTATAGGACCTATTTGAGTATTTTTTTTTCAGGTCGGATTCGGTTCGGTTTCGTCCGGATTCGGATATCCAAATTACCCAACATTTATCTAAAATATCCAAAAATATTATTTTTTTTGAACATTTCAGTTATTTGGTTAAATTTTACAAAAAATGTATTTAATTTTGACTAATATAACTAAAAGTTTTTGAGTATTTTGGTTATTTTGGTCTAATAGATTCGGTTTATAATTGTAATTTTTGATATTTTGGTTATTCTAAATCTAAATAAACTAATATTTTTTTTTATATATATGTATTTGATATTTCATGTATGTTTTTTCGATTTGATTTGGGTGTGATACCGATTCTTAGGATATAGAAGTGAATGCTCCATTCAACTATTTATACTAGTTTTGGTTCGATTCAATTCAGTTCGATTTATCGAATTTATTCTTCGGAACCAGTTTTTATGCCCACGTATGTGTATATACACCTACGACGGCTACGGAGTGTGAATTTCCTTTTTTTTGGGTGCAAACTGGAGTTGTGAATTGGCTATTACAACCTTATCTATACAAGATTAGAAAATGTCGACAAAGAAAACAAAATAATGTTTTTTAAAAAGAAAAGGAAAATAAAAAATAGGAGTCTATGAGTCTACTGTCTATCGAACTTATCCACCTTTTTAGATTGAATCAACTCATTTTTGTATAATTATTATACACTATATTACTATAATATATCAACAAGTATCGTCTGGTGGTGTCCTCTGAGAATATCCATCCCTCGATTCCGTTTCCTCTCTCTCTCTTAGTCTCTTCCTTTTCAGATCGATTGTTTAGAACGACGGTGACGGAGAACTGCGACGAAGTCAGACGGTGACCGCCGGAAATTTTTTGTGACCTTCCCTTGGTAAGCTGCTTTTGATTTTGTTCCTAAGCATGTTCACTCACTTTCTCTTCCGATATTCCTTATTAGTTGTTGAATCGCTTGATCCTTTCTTTTGTCTGATTGATTTTCCTCGGATCCTATTGGGATTCTGGGAAAACTTGCCCTAGGGATTGGGGTTTTGGATCGCGTTTCTTAATTTGCTTTAGAACAGTGAATTTCAGTGAAAAAATAAATACTATTTTTCTGGAGATGAATCATGAAACTAATTTGATTCTCGTGAATTGGTTTTTTTAATTTAGGGTTTTACACTTATAATTCCTTTTAGTGATGGAACTGTTGTTCGATATTGAAACTTGATGATCATGACGAATTTGTGAATTATGATGTGTTTTTTTTTTCTTTTTTTTCTCCTTGATAAGATGGTTCTGATGTCATTTGAATTCATTCATCTCTTGCTCCTTGATGAACAGGCCACTCTCTGTAGAACCTTCTCTGTGCTTTGTGATTAGAATCCAACCAATTTGTTGAAAATGCTAATTTTGTTCTCTTGATTTGTTGATTTTGTTCTCTTTCAGGTTGAAACTACTTGATTTGTTGAATATGCTAATGAAATGGAATTCTCTTTTGTACTTGTAGGTATAAAGCATAGTTCCTTGGGATCTAATTTCAGCTTTGGGAGTAGCTACCTTTTATGATTTTTTTGTTCCAACAATGGGGTCAAAATCATTTGGAAATCTCTTAGACTTGGCCTCTGGGGATCTTTTGGACATTCCTCAGACCCCGAGATCTCTTCCAAGAGTGATGACTGTTCCTGGAATCATCTCTGACGTCGATGGATATGGCATTACTGATGGTGATTCAGATGCCATCTCATTGCCTTGCCGCGAGCGGAAAATCATAGTGGCCAACTTTCTTCCTTTAAACGTTAAGAGGGATTCAGAAACTGGGAAGTGGAACTTCAGCCTGGACGATGATTCTCCCATGTTACATCTGAAGGATGGGTTTTCTCCAGAGACGGAAGTCATTTACGTTGGATCACTCAAGACAGATGTTGACGTTAGCGAGCAAGACGAGGTTTCCCAAACGCTTTTCGAGGAATTCAATTGCGT
>JAHZTW010000001.1:88572813-88636493 GCA_020283515.1 Alliaria petiolata
TATTGGTCCCGCAGCTTTTCGCAGGATTTGGAGAGGGCATCTCGAGATCATTACAGTAAACGGTGCTGGGGTGTGGGTTGGGGTTTAGGTTTTAGGCTTGTTGCGCTCTCTCCTAATTTCAGAAGGCTATCCATTGAGCAAGCTGTCAGTGCTTACAGAAGATCGAGCAAGAGAGCTATCTTTCTTGATTATGACGGTACTTTAGTTCCCGAGGCCTCGATCGTAAAGGACCCAAGAGCTGAAGTTATGTCTGCGTTGAAGACACTGTGTAGTGATCCTAATAACACTATATTTATTGTTAGCGGGAGGGGGAAAGTTTCTTTGAGCGAGTGGCTTGCACCGTGTGAGAATCTTGGAATAGCTGCTGAACACGGTTACTTCACAAGGTACACATTACTGGTTTGTCTTAATTTTGATAGTTTTTTTATACTTCTTGTCGGTGGGAAAAAAAGCCTTAGAAGACAATCTCTGTGATGCAGGTGGAATAAGTCTTCTGACTGGGAAACAAGCGGCTTTTCTGATGACCTTGAATGGAAGAAGATCGTGGAGCCTATTATGAGACTATATACAGAAACTACCGATGGATCCAATATAGAAGCGAAAGAAAGTGCTCTGGTGTGGCATCACCAAGATGCAGACCCAGACTTTGGTTCTTGTCAAGCCAAGGAACTACTGGACCATCTAGAAACCGTTCTTGTGAATGAACCGGTCGTTGTTAACAGAGGCCACCAAATCGTCGAAGTTAAGCCTCAGGTAAAACGCTTTCATCACCCCCATTTTATGTTGAGTAGCAATAAGGATTCCATAACACAATGGTCCATAGAGAAATATATCTCCAAATCTTTTGTGATTTGTAATGTCCCTGCTTCATTGCACTGAATCGTAGCAATATGTAGTCCTAAACTGAGATGTTTGGAGTAACAGGGAGTAAGCAAAGGTCTTGTCACCGGGAAAGTTCTTAGCAGAATGCTTGAAGAAGAAGGGAAGGCGCCAGATTTTGTGGTATGCATCGGGGACGACAGATCAGACGAGGAGATGTTCGAGAGCATAACAACAACACTCTCGGCTCAATCATCGTCGATGTCTACAGAGATATTCGCGTGCACAGTGGGAAGAAAACCGAGCAAAGCCAAGTACTTCCTGGATGAAGTAAGCGACGTGGTGAAGTTGCTTCAAGGACTAGCCAACACTTCGAGCCCAAAGCCAAGGTACCCTTCTCACCTCAGAGTCTCCTTCGAAAGCGTGGTATGAGTAAAAGAAATCAAAGATCGACGTTGGTTTATTTAGGAATCTGAATCATGAAAAAGAAACATGATTTGTGTACATAGAAAACACGAAAAAAAAAAAAAGAGACAAAAACTTTGATGTTGCGGTTTGAGAGCCTGTGAATCGAGGCTTTTTAGTCAGGTTTTGAACATGTACATAATAATTTACGACTTATGAGCAAGAGATGGCTGCTCTTTCGCTATTGTTTTTTATTCCTGAACAATCTCTGTTTCTTTATCCGAATAGTAAAAGTGTTGTCTAATTATTAAGCAAAATAGAGAAAATGATGATCCATGGCTTAAGTCTACGATAGGACTCTCTGATATGGCTAGGCCTGATAGGTCCTGTTTCATTGCTTTTCACCACAACAAGTCGAGCTGTTTCGAGGAGCTCACCAACAAACATTGCGATACCACGGACGACGGAAACCGCAGGGTCGTCGTCCTTCCAAGTGTCGTGGTATCGCCTGTGATACTCTTTAATAAATTGCTCATGTTTGTTTTGTTGAGAGTAGATCTTCTGAAAGATTCGTATCTGCTCATCTGATCCTCTGTGAATTGCGATAGAATGGCTTGGCTTTTGGCTATCTTCACACTGGTTTCGTATTTGGTGAGATCCACAGATCTCTCAATCTTTTGTTCTTCTTCTTCGCTTCAACATCTTCTTCATGAGTGCTCCATTTCAATTCCTGATTAAACCTAAACGAAAAAATCAGAGAAATCGGATCCTAAAATCCACAATTTTGTTTGTTGCACACTTGCACTAGAAAATATCGAACACAAACTCCTTAACAGTCTGTTTTGTTTTAGGCCGTGTTTTCCATTTATTTAGAGTCTTTATATACTCATCTTTTTTAGCTTGGTAATTAGGGGTTACTGGGAGATTGATTTATAAAGATTTTAAGAATTTGAAGATTCTATTGTTACTGGTGTAATGATTCTTAACTTCTTAACAAAATCTTGTGTTATTGGTGATGATTTTATAATTCTTTTTAAATCCTTTGTTATTGGTGTGATGATTTTGTAATTCTATTTAAAATTTTGTGTTATTCAAAAAGTCAAGTATTTCATGATTTTGCAATTCTGTTGAATTCTAGTGTTATTGGAACAATGATTCTTTACTTTTTAACTCATCAATCAATATTTTCAAAATACTAGAGTTACCCATTGTATTCTCAAAATTTGGATAACAAAATTAAAAAATTATCTCTTTCTCAAATAAACATAGATAATTTTAGGTTTGACACAACTTTTCTCGTCTCTCGTGAGATTTTTTCAGTTTCTTTTTTTTTTCAATACAATCAATACTACATTATCATTAACCAAGATTTATTATGTCAATAAAGATTAAAAAAACCTAGATTTATTATGCTAATAAATATTTAAAAACTCAGATTTGTTATGTCAATAAAAATGAAAAAACATAGTCATTCAACAATGACAGAATATACAAAATAACTGCAAATCTTAAATCTTAAAGAGACTTGTATTACCTATGTTCGTCCTAAATGCTGAATGGTGAAACAATGAATAATACTATCACGTACTATTATCTTCTTTATAAATAAATAAACATATTATTTGAATATAAATATATAGAAAGTTTTCTAGAAAAACATTATCATATAATTACTTTATTAAAAGAATGAAAGAATTTTTTTAATAAGAATCCACGACAATCAATAAGAATTTTGTATGTATTCTATAAATATGGATGAACATAATTGTTAAAATCATAAAAGTCTTTCAAAATTCTTAAAATCTCTATATTTTTGAAATCCACAAAGATTATTCAACGTCGGTTAATTACTACCCTAAGTAATTAACCGACGTTGGGATTAAGGGTGTAACTGGATTGCAATTTTTATGAATAAAATCATGTGGAATGGAGTATTACATGAAATTCCACAAAATTATTACCAGTTACAAGGAAAGAAAATAAAAAATCATTCCACTTATTCCATTCATTCCATAGGGAAGAAAATAAATCCTTTTGAAAAACTATTCCACATCAAAATTGCTAAGAAATGAATGAAATTCAATTTTTATTTCATTCTATTTTTTTAATTTCATATAAATTTATTTCATTTATTCCTTATATTCCAATTTGTTTTTACCAGTTACAGCCTAAGTTAGTTAAGTAAACTATTGGGAAAAAAAAGGAAAATGGAAAATAGAAAAGAGATGAGCTTTTAAAAAAATTTCCACATAAAACAGATTCAACCATCGCTAAAGCCCAATTCAATAACAGCTTTAACATCGGCCCATTGATATGAGCTCGGCTTATAAAATACTTTTGTTTTGGTTTAACACCGAACCCTAATTTCCGTGTGACAAAAGAAAAACAAAAAAACCTTCAATGTCGGTTCGTTATGATTGGTCCAAGCTTTGTCCCGATCTTTTGCGATCGATCCTCGAACTCGAGAGTTTAAGCAATACGGATTTTTATCGAGCGAGAGCCGTTTGCTCGAACTGGTATACCGTTTCCAGAACGTGTAGCCCACGTGGCCCACGTAGTCTGTATCCATGGCAACTTTTATTAGACAAGCATTCAACTTCGGTTTTCGATCCTGTAGAAGACAAGATTCACGAAACAGAGCATCCAGGGCTTGATTTATCCAGTTCCTGTGTCATGGCTAGTTGCAGCAGTTGGCTCTTGATGGTAGATCTCCATCTACGGTTCTATCTTGAGAACGTGTTTACTGGTGAGAGGATCACTCTTCCATTGACTGAGTCATCATCACTAGTACTTCCTTTTCAAGAGAGATGGGCGTATTTCATGGAGCGTACGAGCGTCGTCTCCTCTGAAAACCCGGCTTGTCTTTGGATAAACGAGATAACAAGGGATTACGTTGTAGCTTGGAGCTACGAAGACAACTTGTTCTCATACAAGAAAGGAGATGATTCCTGGAGGGATCATCAAGACATAGGTTGTGTATCCATGGCTTATAATAAGGACAAGCTTTACGTGTTTACAGAATATAGCTCCATCAGGATTCTTGATTTCTATGGAGATTCCCCTAAAGAAGTCATCGAAGGAAACCCCTATCCGCTTTTCTATCTGCCGACATTTGTTTGGAAGACGAGGATAGCGATTACAAGCGCAGAAGAGGTTTTGATCGTTCTGAGCTTAAGAGAGACTAGAGAAGAAGATCTCTTTTCCATCTTTAAGATGAATTCGCGAAGCAATCAATGGGAGAGAGTAGATTCTCTTGGAGGTGAGATGATGATATTTGGTCATGGGGTCACGATAAGAGCACCAATCGAAGATATTAGTGGTTGTGGAATCACAAGTGATACAATCTGTTTCCGTGATGGTGATCTTGTCCCAAGTTACGAAAGGGAAACTAATTGTGGTATGTTTGATCGTTTCCAAAGGAACAGAAGGGACACTAACTGTGGTGTGTTTGATCTTTTGACAAGGAGAATCACATCATTACATGTTCCGTTCTTGGAGAGTTTCTGGTTTGTTCCTGCTTAAAGTATTCGAGACTGGGTTCTCCTTAGGACTAGTCTAAAGATTCAAAGTGATTCAGCAGCTGAAGTAAAGCCAAGTTGTTTTGCTACTCTGACGACTATTGGGTCAACGAAGTTTTTTGGTTTTATCTTTGGTTTATTATTATATAAAGGATATATATAGGAGTAATCTTTTTGTTTTTTTTTTGCTATTCTTTTGAGAATAATCAGACCGGATCTCCAAAAGTTGTTGGGTAGAAAAAGGTACAAATCCGGTTTTCTATGGTTTATTATTATATAAAAAAAAGAATGATTAGTTTTTCAGTTTCCTTATTTCTTTGAATTAGGATATCGAAAAGCTTTATAAATAGATGGGTTTTTAGGGTAAAGTATCGAAAACAAGTCTGAGAAATTCCTGAGAATAGAATATGGAGGATCAAAAGCAGGTGAGCTTCACGTTTGAAATAGATAACTTCCCGGAGAAGGAAGGTGTGATACGTTCTCCGAACTTCTTAAGCGGCGGCTGCGAATGGTAAAAGAAATAAAAATATATATATTGTGTTTTAATTATTAACTCATCCTCTAGATCTCTGTTATTATGTTTATTAACTAAAGCGTTTAGTTAATCTAATTCCTTTCTTAATTTTCAGGTATCTGCGTGTTCATCCCAAAGGAGATCATATTGAAGATCACTTGTCTCTGTACCTCTACGTTGCGAATACTCAATCATTGCGACTTGGATGGAAAAGAAGAGCTAGTTTTTCCTTCCTTCTGTTGGATCAATCCGGCAAAGAGCTCTTCAGAAAACCTGGTAATTTAACTGTGTTTATGTATTTGATTGTCGAGCAAGAAAATTTAACTTAACCTTTCTGTTTTCATCTTAAAGAATCATTGTGCAAATTGTTCTGCGCTCACTTCTCATCATGGGGTTTTCCAAGGGCCGTGCCGCTTAAAAAGCTTGAAGAAAAAGGGTTTCTGGAGAAAAACAAACTGATAGTTAAAGTGGAAGTAAAAGTAGTTGAACTTGTTGATGAATCCGAAGTAACTGGGAACGAGACGTTAGATGTCCGTGGTTTCCAAGTTCTTTATTCTCAGGTGTGGATATGCTCCTTGTTGTATTTTTTTTTTCTTTTCTTTTTGATTTGCTTTTCTGAGTTTGGACATGATTAGCATTATTACATCTTTCTCGTGTCGACAGGTTGATTCGGTGGATACGCTTTTCACGAAGTACCCTGACATTGCAGCAAATTTCAAACTAAAGAACCAGCATGTGAAGACAACATACATGAACATCCTCCTCGGTCTCATCGAGGCATTGAACAAACCTCCACATAGCTTGTCCGAGACTGAGCTAAGCAACGCTAGCTGCGAGTTGATCGAGCTAACAGAAGCAGGCTTCAAGCTAGACTGGTTGAAGACAAAGCTTGATGAGGTTTCCTTGGAGAGGAAGAAAGCATATGTTGATGGTTCTCGAGTCCAAGAACTTGAGAAACAAGTCAAGAATCTCACTGTTGAACTGAACAAGGTGAAGGAGAAGGTGTTGGTTCTCGAAGGTGAGATGAACAAGAAACGGAAATTAAGGCCTCAGTAATTCTCCTGCTAATTTCGGTAATCTCAGAGCAGAAGGTCAAATCTTGTGGATGAAAAAAGGGTAAAATGTGGATCCTATTTTATATCGGAACTGTCTAGGTATAGGTAAAAAAAAAAACGAATTATCAAGTTTGTTGCTTAAATTTTTCAGTGTTACGTTCAAGCTTTCTGAGGGTCTTACAATTTGTTTTTGGACCATCCTATATATATATTTTAAAACAATCGAACTATATATCTGATACAAACAATATACATGCAATGCTTTAACAAAGTAGTTTTTTAAAAAAAAATTTGTTTTTGAATTCTCTCTTATGAGTCTGCCTTAATTACTCTAGAGAAGTAAAGAAGCTTTCTAACCTTCTAAACACTCCATAACATTCTTCACACGACACGAAAAATCAATAGATAAACTAATCACTAGTAAAAAAACTCGCTATAGCCATGGAAAATTTCGTGACTACGACCAAAATACCGTGACTATATAGCCTCATAGCCACAAAATGTCACGAAAACAAACCGTGTGTATACGATCGTGACAAATGTATTTCGTGACTAAATAGTCACGTTTTATCCACTCGTAGTTCGTGACAAGAAATAGTCACGAAATAGCCACGCAATAGTGCATGTCTAACTAGCCACGGTGAAATCCTGGCTAATTCCGTGACAAACTTAGTCACGATAATGGTGTGATTATAACGTGACAATTATTTAGACACGATTCTTCTAGTGATTAAATCATGGCTATTTAGCGTGACTTTCTCATAAGTATAATCGTGGCTTTTCCTGCTACGAATATATTTGTGACTAATCATTTAGTCACATATTTGTCACTGTATTAATGTGGCTAATCGTATATCTGAAAAAAAAAAAAAAGTTGGTTGTGAAACCAATAAACCTGAAATGTCAAAATGCCAAAATCTGAAATTCAAAAATGTCAACAACCTGAAATCTCAAATCCTAAAACCAATATCATACATGAAGAAAAGTTTTCCAACATTCAAACATTCAAGTTTTTACAAGTTTAAAAACCAAGAAACAAACAATTAGTCTCCTAAATAAGTAGCACACCACTTATCTAAGTTGGATTGTTGATCTTGGGTCATCGGAGTCGGGTCTGTGGTCTTGGCAGGAGGAGCAGGATGTTTAGAGGCAGGAGGGGAAGGTGTAGGGGCAGCAGTAGAGACAAAAGGAGGCGGATTAGCTCCGAACTTTTGTAGGAATGCATTTAGTGTGGCCACTAGCTCATCCTTGACCGTGGTCAACTCCTTTTTCAACTCACCCTTCATCACCACCAGATCTTCTTTGAGGTCAGTCATGTTTGACTTAAGAGCTTCAAAATTGTTGTTGACAGCTTCAAAATGAGTCTCCAAACCGGAGATACGCATGTCCATGTCAAGGCTGCGTTTAAGAGAAACAGAGACTGACTCGGTCGGAATGAAATCCCGGTGTTGTACACTGCCTATACCGTATATTCTCCCTCCTTTTGTCTGACCACGCTGTAAAAACCAACAAACAGACATAACTAAGCAATATCACAAACTCAAAATCTCAAAATCACAAATACAAAAGCAGAAACGGCCACAAGAAGAGTGAGTCACAACTAATAACAACCACAACAAACACATAACCAGAAATAACCAATAATCAAAAACAATTCCCTAAGTAATCCAGAAACAAACACTAGAAGAATAAGCAGAATGATTGAGTTACTTTCGAGTACCTTGAGAAATTCTTGGTTGAGGAGAAGGCGAGCAGAAGTTGCAGCAGTTGAGGTGGTTTGGCTGACAGGAGATTCATCATCAGCTGTCATTTGTGCTACGGCTTCCTCTACTTCAATAACAAGAGACTCAGATCGAGCATCAACGAAATTTCCATCTTTGCGCATGTGTGTCTTCCGCACAAGATCTGTGTAAGGTGGTGGCTCATCAAAACCAGACTCTAGCTACCATCTGCAAAAAAAAGTGATAAATAGATAAGTAAAAGTAAAAACTGAACGTGTTGTGTGTACGATCTATTAAAGAATAAGAAAGGAACTAAGAAAAAATTATAGATCATTTACCATATCATACTCGATCTTCAAAAAATTTTGAGTACCTGCACAATGCTTGTGTATCCTTTTTCCATTCTGGTCTGACATGCGGGATTTAGCCGCTTTCTTGCTCTTCTTTTGTTCTGGTTCGGTTGACCAATTCTCCATTAAAGTGGTCCAGTCCTCATCGCCTATGTACTTAGGCTTCTGGTTATCCCTCTTCTTCCTGCTGATTTTTTGACAAATTGTAGTCTGTGTGTGCAGTTTCCAGAGGCCATAGACAGTGTCATTAAACAGCTGCTCCCAGTAGTAATTTTGCTACAAAGAAAATAAAAGACATTAGTATTTGTAATTTAGTAAACAACAATCAATATGTTTCAATAAAATTTACTTACAACAAAAGTCTGCCACCACTTATCTATCCTCTCTTGAGGAACAAATTTCTAGCTTTTCCATGGTCCCATGTAATAGGCTTGCCAAGTTGTTCGGATGAATTTGTGGACAGAGGGATCATTACCGAACCTGAGATCAGAAGAATAAAAATCAGAGATGACTAAACATTTTTAGACACGCTGTAACATGAACAAAGGCAGAGAAAATATGTCTTTGTAATAAGTATGTACAATACAACTAATGACACGATGTAACATGAACAAAGACAGAAAATATGTTGAAGATATCTCAAGTTCGAAACCAAAACTACAAGACACCATTCATGATCGTTGTGGACTTTAACAAAACCTAGTAAAGAACAAAGAGAAATTCTGTCTTGTTGGCTCTCCAAGTCAAAAAGATTTTTTTTTTGGTTCTATAGTCAATGAAACTAACTCATCAAATCTTAAACTACACACTTACCATAAAGCGCCATTGAGTTTCCTTGGATGGAGGTGTGGCTGAAGTTCTCTGGAGGGAGCATTCATTAATGCTTCTAGAGTCATACGGGTGTAGTTATTAGCACCTGAAGATGCAGCGCTTGTAGATCCAACAGCTCCTGGTGGCATGGTAGAACCTGAAGCGCTTCTAGATCTAACAGCTCCTGGTGGTATGGCATGACCTGCAGCGCTTGAAGACATTTAACATCGATAAGTAATTTGAGAAAAACAAAACAACAATGACTTAAACAGAACCAGAATGCTTCCGAACCAAAATAACTTAAACAAAAATAGAACCAGAATGACTCAAAAAAAAAAAGAAACAACAAACTCTAACTCTAACTGTCAGAAAACTCTAACACTAACTGTCACTCTAACATTAACACTAACTGTAACTCTAACTTTAACACAACTATAAGACTCTCTAACTCTAACTCTAAGAGATTTGAAAAACCGAAACCACTAACTCTAAGAATTCTTTGAAAAAACAAATCACTAACTCTCAGTCTAACACTAACACTAACTCTAAGACTCTCTAAAACAAAACAGAAGCAAAAAGAGGAGAAATGTATGTTTAATTCGAACTCCAAACAAACAAGAGCCAACTGAAATCTTAAATCTAATTCGAACTCCAAACAAAAGAGACCCAATCGAAACCCTAACTCTAAATCAAACACAGTTTTCTGAAAATTAACCATGCAAGAGAAACCCCAAATCGAAACCCTAACTCTAAATCAAACACAGTTTTCTGAAAATTAACCATGCAAGAGAAACTCCAAATCGAAACCCTAAATCTAATCCAAACTTGAAGCAAAACGAGAAACGTATTCTAGCAAACGAAAAACCCTAACTGTTTATAGATCGAGAAGACGTACCCGGCAAAGTGCTCTCGGCGGTGCCTGGGTTACGGTGGTTTTTTCATGGAGGAGCCATGAGAGATTTGTGGATAGAGGAAGACACGAAGGGAGGAGGAAGGCAGAACTTGAAGAGAGGAAGCGGCAGGGATAGGACGAGAGGAGAAATTTTGTAAAATGGAGAAATCAATATAGAGAGGAATCGATGCAGAGAGGAATCGAGGAAGAGAGGAGAGACGAAGTGTTTTTGTCTAAGTGTTTTTGTTTAAGGGTTTTTGTGGGGGTAAATGAAAGAAAACCGGGGGGAAAACCAAATTATTTGGTGGGAGGAAACCAAATTATTTGGTGGGAGAAACCAAAAAATTGGTGGTAAAAACCAAATTGGGTGGTTTAATCAAAATTACAATCTGAAACTAATTACCATAAAATTTTGGTTTACTTGTTACAACAATTAAAAAAATAAAGTTTAATTAAATCTTAATCTTGTTATAAATTTCGGTTTATTTTTTTTTATCTTATAAAGATAATTTTTAATTGTATTTTAATTTAACTCTTAATTTTCTAATTTTTAAAATCATTAACACAATTTTAATCTTATTATAATATTAAGGAAAACAAAGTTTAATTATACATATGCTCGAAAATATTATAAAACTTAATCAGAACCAGAATCAATATCAGAATCAGAGTCATTAGCCAAATCTTCTAATTCGTCTTCTAATATGTATTCGTCATTTGGAGGACATACGGATAGCATATCATAATCGGAAACATCTTCCACGACATACGATTCAATTCGTATCATTGCACTTGGTACTACAACCTGGTTGTGTGTATCATCTTGAACCGCTTGTAAAGCAACTTCAGAAGTTTCACGAAACGCTCGTGGCATAACTTTTGTACAAACCCACCAATTAGTTGTTGAGGAACGACGAACGTGCGGATAAGGAATAAAACATACTTGGTCACAATTACCAGATAATATAAAAGGATCGTTTTTCTCATAGTGTCTACGCGGACACACATCGACGATACCTGATGGATGTTTGCGGAATCCACGGCCTTCTGTTGTGTTGAACCAATTGCATTTGAAAATCATGGCTTTGAGCCCGACAGCACCATGGTACTCGATCATCATAATATCTTGTATGAGCCCGTAATAATCAGTATCGGTAGTTCCCTTAACATATACACCGTAATGTTGGTTTTTTTATCTTGGCCATGGGTATGCGTGTGAAAGCGGTACCCTCGTGACAAGTATATAGGAAGATGTATAATTTCGTCTCGGCCCTTGAACGAAATCCAACATCCACAAAGGAAATTCATATGATTGGGTGGCCTTGTTAATCTGCAAATAAAATTGTAGTTAGGTGCTCGAATTTTGCTAATAATAATTAGCAAAGATAATGACTTCATTAAACTCACATAATCTTTACACCATTCTGCAAAGTGTTGGTTTTTCGCTAATTGCAGTGCGTTACTAGTAATTGTAGGGTTGCGCTCTGTCATATACTCTTCAAACATCCTGTGTAAGTTATAAAATTAAAATAGTCACACAACTATAACAATGATCATATATTAATTAAAATTTTGTACAGTGAAAATAATACCTTTCATATGGCGCAAATGTGTCACAAATAAGCAGCATAAACGTCTGTAGAACGGTGTAGTCATCATCTGTCAACCATCCAGTTGTGGATTTCCCACTAACTCGACCTTCATGGTAGAACAAGCTTGGCACATTTGGATAGTAATATGTAAATCGAATCTCTCCGGGAACTGTAAATTAGTCTACAACTTCGGGATTTCCAAAATAATTTGCGGCTGCATTAGAATTCTCCTCATTCAAACATTGTTCAACAATCGAACCCGCTATATGTGCCTTGTTTTTAACTTTCTTCTTCAGATGATACATGTATCTCTCGAACGGATACATCCACCTATATTGGACTGGTCCACCTAAAGCAGCTTCATCAGGCAGGTGCACATGAAGATGTTCCATAACATCGAAGAACGACGGAGGAAATATCTTCTCCAAATTACAAAGTTTGACCGCGATATTTTCTTTCAAAAGAGCAACATCCTCGTCTCGTAAAATCCTCGATGAGATATCCCGAAAGAATAATGCAATCTCTACACACATATATAATAGCATTTATTATCATATACTAAAGAAAGTACAAATAACAAATGAGAGATATTGTTACCTGAAAT
The DNA here is from genome assembly GCA_020283515.1 of Alliaria petiolata. Taxonomy (NCBI): domain Eukaryota; kingdom Viridiplantae; phylum Streptophyta; class Magnoliopsida; order Brassicales; family Brassicaceae; genus Alliaria; species Alliaria petiolata. The sequence goes on from JAHZTW010000001.1 coordinate 88,585,094, forward strand.
TGCGATATGCACATTTCTTGGAAGGAGTTCTGAAAACGCAAATGGGAAAAGCCGTTGCATGATGACATGGCAATCATGGCTTTTCAGACCAGATAACTTCAAATTGTTTTCATCAATGCAACGACTAAATTTTGACGCGTAACCATCTGGAAATCTTATATCATTTTCAGCCATAGGAGGAATTTGTTTTTACCTTCGTTCGAGAGCCTAAATATCGGCACAAGCATTGTACCATCTTCGTTAAGATGTAACTCCCGTCTTCTACACAAATCTGGGAGATCCAACCTCGATTTGATGTTATCTTTCGTCTTTCCCGGAACATTCAACACCGTGTTGATGAGATTATCAAAGAAATTTTTCTCAACGTGCATGAAGTCAAGGTTGTGTCGAAGAAGAAGGTTTTCCCAGTATGGCAACTCCCAGAAAATACTTTTTTTCACCCAATTATGATCCTACCCGTAGCCAGATACAGTTCGAGCAGACTTTTCGTGTCCGTTTCCTCCACAATCGATTGTTCTGCACAATCCCCCAATGTTATCTATTCTTACTCGAAGAATTTCCTCGCCATTTAACAACGGTGGAGAATCTTCTCTTATTGCCTTGCCCCGCTTAAACGCTGTTATATTTCCCCGGTAAGGATGATCATCAGGTAAAAACATTCGATGGCAATCAAACCAACTGTGCTTCCTTCCATTTTTTAACCAAAATGATTTTGTGTCATCTAGACAGTATGGACAAGCTAAACGGCCATGCGTCATCCAACCAGAAAACATGCCATAAGCAGGAAAGTCACTAATGGTCCACATCAAGACAGCCCGCATTGTGAATTTTTGATTTCTCGATATATCATACGCTTCCACACCATTGCTCCACAAACTCTGTAATTCTTCAATCAATGGCTGAAGGTATATATCAAGACTTTTCTTCGGATGTTTTGGCCCGGGAACTAGTACCGATAGAAAAAAATATTCTCTTTTCATGCACATGCCGGGGGGTAAATTATATGGAGTTACGATCACTGGCCAAACCGAGTGTGCATCACCATTCATACCAACAAGATTAAATCCATATGTTGATAATCCTAGATAAATATTTTGACTTTCTGCTGCGAAATTAGGATATACCTCATTAAAATGCTTCCATGCTGCTCCATTAGACGGATGATGCATTTCTCCATCAGGGGATATATGTTCAGCGTGCCATCTCATATGGGATGCAGTCGCGTCTAATTGGTATAACCGCTTTAACCGCTCTGTCAGTGGCATGTAAAACATTCTTTGCTTAGCTCGATTTTTCTCCTTGCCATTGTTCGGGTGGTATCTATCTTTACCACAAAATCGACAGCGCAACAACTCTCGATCTTCCCACTTCCAAAAAAGCATGCAATTGTCCTCGCAAACATCAATCTTATGTACCGGTAGCCCAAGCGCTTTTGTTAGCTTTTTCGCCTCGTAGTATGACGATGGAGCTGTATTTGGCTTCGGCAGAACACTCTTCAAAGTCTGGGACATCTCATCCACACATGCCTATGCCATATTGTAATCGGTTTTTGCTTTCATCATACGCGAAGCTACATATAGCTGAGAAATTCCTTCTACACACCCGTCATAAAGAGGTTGATTGGCGGCTTCAAAAGCTATCTTGATAAGGCTCTTCGTTGTTTGTTTCCATTGTATTCTCCAATACATTGCCCGATGTCACATCTTCTCCCATGTTGACATTTGCATTTGGATAATACTCGTAAGCATCAACCAGAACTGAAAAATTTGCTGCTCGGTCATCCCACGTTGCTGCTTCACCGGTAAAATAATCAGCCGTTGAGGATTCACCAACATCGTAACAGTTTTCTCCATGGCTCGACCCAACATAGTAATTTTTCTTAAATCCCACTTTAAAAAGATGGAGGGATACCGTTCTTGCATCACGTTGCTTCTGGTTCTTGCACCGCGCACATGGACACAATAAAGTGTTATATTCTTGGTAAGACGTCTGATTACAAGCAAATGCAAGAAATACATTTATTCCCTCTATAAACTCTTCTGATACACAATTTTTTTTCTGTATCAATATGTCGATCCATGGATGAAAAAAATTAGACATTTCTGATAATTTGGTTGTATAAAAACAAAAATATGGGAATGAAAATGAGTACAAATCTTTAGATAAGAAATGAGATAATGAGATATGAGATTGTTTATATAGGCAATATTAGCCACAGAATGCCACGGTTGATTTTCGTGACTAAAATGGATAAACCGTGACGAGTTTAACACGAAAAAGCCACAGTTTCCTGGCGTGACTAAATATTCGAATATATTCGCCCTGCCAAAGCCGGTTGACGAGACGTTTTCGGTGCAGAACCCGTTGTTGTCAATTATTTTTACATAGCCACAGTATTTTTGTGGCTAAACCATGACGAGTTTGCCAAGAAAAAGCCACGTTTTCCTGGCGTGACTAAATATTGGAATATATTCGCTCTGCCAAACCTGGTTGACGAGACGTTTTCGGTGCAGAATCGTGGTTGTCAATTATTTTTACATAGCCACGATTTTTTTGTGGCTAAACCGTGACGAGTTTGCCACGAAAATTCCACGTTTTCCTGGCGTGACTAAATATTTGAATATATTCGCTTTGCCAAACCTGGTTGACGAGACGTTTTCGGTGCAGAATCGTGGTTGTCGATTATTTTTACGTAGTCACGGTGGTTACGTGGCTAAACTGTGACAAATCTGCCATGATTTAGCCACAAAGTATATTTGTGACTAAATTGTCACGAAATGTGAGTGGCTATATCGTGGCTATTGTGGTCACGACATATTTGTGACTGATTCGTGACTTTATTTGTCACGAAAATGTCACAAAATGTCACGTTTTTACTTTTTTCATTTTCGTGACTCTTTCGTGACTTTTACGTGGCTACTTTAAAAAAAGTCACGAAGTGAGTGTGACATTATCGTGGCTATAGACAGTTTTTTTACTAGTGAATTGTAGTCCTTATGAAGTAATAATAATTTTTTTTTTTTGCAATCCGAATGTTTTCCAACAAAACGGATAATACATGTGCTAGTGTTGTTGAACTAGTTGCATAGTTTTCACTTGTGTAATTTCTTCTCTGATTTGCTGGGCGTGGATGCGAACGATTCCAGATTTTGATCTGTAGATCTGTGGTTTGATTGTCTTTTAGTAGTTATTCGTTGTCCATTTGATCGATTATGATTAACTGATGCACCATGTTAGACGAATGATGATTCTTTCTTCAATTCCTTAGCCAAATCTGGGTTTTGAACAATCAATTGCTACATCTTATAACTGTGATATGCCAAATAATTTTAATTTACAGAATCCATTAAACTAATCAATTCTTGTTTCTTGATATGTTTTCTTCTTCATTGATTGACCTCGAGGTGGTTTGCAGGAAGATGAACAAGATGTTGGAATATCGGAAGGGGTTCTGGGTTTTGTCTGGAGTGACAATAGATTTCTCTTTTTTTATTTTGGTCCTTAATGTTTATTTATATTTCAAAAATCCTCTCTTGTTTTTACTTTTTCATTTTGTTTTTCAATTTTATTAATATAAAATAAAAAACAAAAACAGCATGTAGTTTTTTATATGAGAATTTTACGAAATAAGACACTTATGCAAACTCTAATAACAAATTAAGGCACCATTAGAAAGACGTCATTGTCCTTATTCTTAATACCCCCGTTCTTACTATACCTCATTTACTCAATCCGATAACTTTGTTTTGTAAGATTCAGTAAGAAACTTAAACGTTATCCACTTTCCACGGCGAATTCCAAGATCTCCGTTCTACCGCCGACCATCTCGCAACTCCGCGTTCTGGTCTTACAAAAGCTCGCCGACCCCCACCGATTAACGCGACCCAAACCGATTAATATTCTGCTCTCCCTTGGTCTACTTCTTCCTCTTCTGCTCGCCCTCAGTCTAACAAAATCGAAGAAGAAGAAGAAATCAACTCATATTTGATGTATTTCTCTCTGGCGCACTCTCTATATCTCTCTCGGAGCAGTTATTGCTATTTGCTGAAGGATATATTTGTTGATGTTTTGCTGACTGGTTTGAGAAGCTACATGACCACGTCATCAGAAAGATGATGCATCAGACGAATCAGACGCATCAGACTTCTGATCAGACGTGACATCAGGAGACAAATTTATGGAAAGTATATATATTCAAAGGGGGACGCCTTAAATATATTACTTGGAGATAAAGCTCAACGAAAAAGGAAGATTGAAGCTATTTGGAAGACTTGATCGGATATGAAAGTATTACTTTGATTAGGATCAATCAAAAAGGAATATTTCCTCTTGGCTTTAGAAAACTTGTTAGGATGCCAATTTGGAGAGTTAGGCACGAAATCCTTTAAATATATTGGTTCTTGGGTCAAGAAAAATAGCCATTGAGACGTGTGAGTCAGGTTGACAAGTGTTGTAGCCGTTTGGCATTTTTGAGATTAAAGGGTGAGAGTTCATCACAGAGTGAGAGTTATGGGTGTAGATTAGTGTGGCTAATCTTAGGGATCTCATTGTGAGTTAAGAATAGATTGGGTCGAGCTAAGAAGTTCTTAGAGTCGTGTAATTCCAAATTAGATACTAATTGTACTTGTATTCAAGAAGATTCTTAATGAAGGTTTGAGGTTTAGACAAATTGTCTAACCTTGGTGTATTTTATTGTGTATTGGGGTTTCTCTGCACTTACAATATTTACGCTGCAGTGGATCAATCGTAGAAGCTGAAAACTTCCTTTGAATTCTCTCTTTATCTTATGAATCCTCAACTTCTTCTTCCTCGAGGAACAATCTCAGGTTTTTAAGACTTGATCAATAGATTTCAAATGTAATTTTTTGCTGAATCATGTATTTCTTAGTTTCATTTGTTTTCTTCTTCGTCTAATTACAGGTCTGAGAAGATGATGGAAGTGAAGAAGTAACTTTTCTTCCCATAAAGTTCATGGCACTACAAGAAAACAGGCTTTTAGCGACTGTAAGTTGCAACTACTTATACAGTCGCTAAATATAGCGACTAATTAGCGACTTATTTACGACTCATTTGCGACTAATCCAACATCGTAGTAAATTAGTCGCAAATTTGCGACTAAATATGGTAGTCGTTACTTAGTCGCTAATTAGCGACTGTTATGCGACTAAACATGAGTTGCTAAACTGTAGTCACAAAACAGTCGCAAAATTAGCGACAATTTTGCGACCCAATTCGGTGGGTTGCTAATTACTCGATTTTTTAGTTGTTAAAAAACACGTGTTATTCGTTGCCGGGGTTGGTGTAACTGTTTTTTGCGACTCAAAAGCGTAGTCGCAAATTAGACGCTATTTAGTCGCAAATTAGTCGCTAAAAAGTCTATAAATATGCAAACCTCACACATTCATTCTCTTCACTTCACTTTCCTCCCCTTCACTCATAGAAACACAAAAAAATCGAAAAAAAAATTTGTTGTAAGAAAAAAAATGTCGGGAAATTATAATTTTACGAATGGTCGGGAGTGGATGTATAAGAGGTTCGATGAAGCGACGGGAAATTTTTCGGCAGAGTTCATAGCGGGGGTGGATCATCAATTCATGAAATTTGCAAATAGCCAGTCTCTTGCACAAAGCAATGGCGGTAAGTTTCACTGTCCTTGTAGTGTTTGCAAGAACGACAAATTTATGCCGGGGAGTAGAATTTGGAAGCATTTGTATAAAAATGGATTTATGCCAGATTATTATGTTTGGTATAAGCATGGTGAAGAACTCGATATGGGTTTAGGAACGAGTTATGTTGATACGACGTGGGGTAGTGGGAGTGAAGAAGTGGGTAATGTACTAGAAGATAGAAATGTGGATATGGTGAATGATGCATTTCGTGATAACGTTAATTTTGATAACTATCATGAGTATGTAGAAGAACATGGTAGTTATCAGAATGCAGAAGAACCTGTACGTAATCATTCAAAAAAATTCTACAGCTTGTTAGAAGGAGCGAGAAATCCATTATACGATGGTTGTCGTGAAGGTCACTCGCAGTTATCTTTAACTGCTCGGGTCATGCAAAATAAGGCAGATTATAATATGAGTGAAAAATTAGTGGATTCGATATGCGAAATTTTCACAGAGTATTTACCAGAAGGAAACCAGGCAACCGGTTCACATTACGAGGCGGAAAAACTGATGCGCAATTTAGGCCTCCCATGTCATGCAATTGATGTTTGCATCAACAATTGTATGATATTCTGGAAGGATGACGAAATGTTAGATAAGTGCCGGATTTGTGATGCACCAANAAGTTTTTCTGAAGACCCACACAAGACCAGATGGGACTTATGTTGATAGGAAGGCTCAGAAGATCGCAGAGGCGTATGAGAAGAACCTGCAAGCGAAGCTGTCCGAGTTCGAGGCAGAATCTTCAGATGGGACTTCACAACCTCGACAGCTAACCACGGACGAGATTAACAACATCTTTCTTCAGGTAACTATGCATCTGATCTTTCATTAAGCAATTTCGTTTTAATTCTTTACACCTTTGCTAACTATCTCAATTTCTTTTCCCTTTCGCAGTCAACTATCGTGAATGAAAGAGGCGATGCTTATGGTATTGGAAGTCTCGGAGAGTCTCACGTCAGCGGCAAGCGCAAGTACCCGGGTAGCTCTTCGTCGTCTTACCACTCGCTCCAACAACAACTTGAAGAAGCTCAGCGCCAAATAGAAGCACAAGCCGCTCATAACGCACAGCTTCAAACCGAGCTAGCCCGTCAAGCGGCTGAGCAGCGGGACTTGAGCTTGATGGAGCAATATCTTCGCAAAACTGACCCGGGATACCTTGACTTCCGCGCTTCCCAAATTGGTCCAACTCTCTCTTCTTCTTAGGTTTCTATGTTTCAAACTCAAATTTAATATTTGTATTGTATTTTAGTGTTAAAATATTTCTTGTAAGACAATTTACCTTATTAGTAATTTATGGGTTATAAGACTTTTTTTAGATTCAAAACTCTTTCTTACAAACAAAAAAAAACCAAAACCAAAAAAAGCCAAAATGCTTTTACCAAATACATTTTTTTTAAATTATTAGTCGCTAAAAGGTCGCAAAATGAGTCACAAAACAGTCGCTAAATCGTCTCAATTAGTCGCTATTTAGTCACTAAAGAGTCGCTAAACAGTCGCAATATTTAGCGACTAATTAGCAACTACATAATTTACGACTCCAAAACAACTAAACTGAGTCGCAATTTGTTCGTTAAAAAGACGCGAGTTAGTCGCTACTTTTGCGACTAAGTCGCGACTGTTTTCACTTGACATATACGTAGTAGCTTATTAGTCGCAAATTTACGACTATTTAGCGACTACTTTAATTAGCGACGAAACATTAGAGACTACTTATTTTAGTCGCTAATTAGTCGTAAATCGTGGTTTTGCGACTGCTTAGCAACTGTTCTTGTAGTCGCGAAAAGCCTGTTTTCTTGTAGTGTGGATAAACACCGAATGAATGGACAAAGAAAGTATGGATACACTCTCATGGATACGATTGTAGGATTATGTCCATGCAACTGTGTCCATATTTACTTGTCCACCATACCTTGATTTCTTTGATGTGCTTGGGTATGAACCATTTGAAGCTATACTTCCGGTGAACTCTTCTCTCTCTTATTTCCTTTCCTTTTTTCGACTTTTATTTTAGTGAATTTAACTTTTGTAGTTCCAATTTATCCGAACCAATTTGATTTGCTAAACCTGAGTTTTACTTGAGAAAGCGTTATATTACCTGTTTAATTTGTTGTCCGCAAGTGATTTGATTTTCTGTTCAATGCTAGTTAGTAATTTTTGGGTCTTATGGGAGTTTTAAATTGTATGAGACTTTACTAAATCAGTATTTTTTATTTATGTGAATTAGGTTCCACCATTTAAGCTCTATCCCTGATAATTGCACAACTATGCAAGGGAAACTGTCACTGCAAGCAAAATGCACAGGCTTTACTGTATAAGTTCCTCTTTTTCGAAATATATATAAGTTCCTCTCGTATCTTTACAAATTTAGTTTGATGATCAATTTCTCACCTGGAATACAATGTTTGCTTGATATAGTCAGATGGGATGATCATCGTTGACGCCTCGACTTTGCAAGCAGAGGCCCACACCCCTTTAAACGCCTACATATATTGTTAAATCTTTCATTTAAACCTTGTCCCCTCTTAAATCATCTAATTTTGTTGTCACTTCTCTAGTATTATTGATATATCATGGTTTTTACCGGTTTTTGACTATGATATAAGTCTTATTTATAAAGTCTTTTGGTCTTTTTAGAGTCATATTAGAGTCTTTACAGGTTCATGTACGTTTGGAGCACAATTGGAGATTTTGAAGCATTTTGCAGCATTGTAAAAGAAGTTGCGAAAAGATAAAGTCAAGAGCCGGATTTCACAAGGAGTGTCGATCGCCACTATGATTGGTGTCGTTCGTGGCAAAAAGGAACACGAGCTTTACAAAATTTTGAAGAAAATGAAATTGCCCAGAAGTTTTCCTTATTTGCAAAAGTGCCCACTCGTGTTTTAACCCTTATATATAGCCATTGTTTTGGCAAGACAAGTTTTATTTTAGAGAGTCTTTGGAGAAAAAAATCAGACTCCTTTAGAGCAGATTTGGAACTCTTTTATTTATTCTATTGATTTGTTTTATGCTTTCTATTCAAATAATGATTTCTGTTTCATTGATCATGTCTGAGTAGTTTGCTTGTTAGGTATAAGGTTTTTCAAAGGTGATTGATGAATTGCTAGGTTGAGTTGAATTGTTAGGATACAATCATTAGAGTTCTTCATCTGAATTTGTGATTAATTCTTGTTCTAGCTTCGCGACCTAGAATCTGATCTTAGGTTAATTAATAGATGCGAGAGTATTATTGATTGCATGAACTAATTTTAGATGAGCAAAATACATATTCACAAAAAGATTTGGTTTAGCGATTTTGTGAACAATCAAACCTGTTATTAGTGCTTGTCTGAATTGATAGAATTTGCAAAGAGATTTGAGATTCTAGGGTTTAGACATAGAAAGTTTTCGCAGCGAGAGTTGGTTGATTTTATAATTGTGTTTCGAGTTCAAGAACACTGCTTAATAATATCCTAACATTCTGTCTAGATCTGCAATTAGGATTTATCTGAGAATTTCTCTGAACCTAGCGTTTTGTCTTCTGAATTTACTAAATCTTTAATGGCCTGCTGTCTTCTAGTTTTACATTCTCACTTACCTTAATTCGAAATTAGAAATTTGTTGTGTTACTATTTAATTCCCTGTGTATTCGATCCCTAAGTAGTACGACTGATCACTTAATTTGAGAGAATAGGTATAGGGTAAATTTGAGCATATCAATTATTCATTTGTTTGCTTTTTTGGGATATTTAAAACATTGAGAGGAAAAAGATAAGAAACAGTTATTTGACTTTACAGATAGATAGCTTTTTTGGAGCTTCGTTTCTTGTTCTGTCTCGTGTTTTTTTTTTTTTTGGCCTGCAAAAACAATTCTAACTAATGAAAGCGAAGATTAAATTCTTGAATTAATCAAGAACCACTAGATTGAAATTTTGTAATGGATTATGAAATCTTTTTAGTTGTATGTACCTCGGTGCCATCATCCTTAGCGCAAAAATCAAATTTTCTTCTACTCATTCCAGAAAAGTACCCTTTTCTTTTTATAACTGGTTAGACCACCTCGAATGCTAAAAACCCATCATTAGTATTATTTTAATTATAAATTTTGAAAAATTTTAATTTAAGAGACTCTTTAAAAATAATTAAAATTTATAACTGCAATAGTAGAATCCCACTTGAGTAGGCTCGGACACGCGTCAATCCAAGCGTCCGTTACACGCTCCACCGTCATACACGACAAAATCACCACCCTCCTCCCCACAACCTCCTCTGTCTGGTATGCCGGAGTAAACATCCCACCGCCATCGCTGGAACTCAGCCAGATGGGACCTTGCCGCTTCTGCTTCTCCGCCGCCCCGCCTTCAGATCTATAAACGCACCTTTATCGGGCGTCTCTGGCAATAGAGATAGAGTCACCGCAGTAGTGTCGCCGTGAACGACAGACTTATCCGATCTCTTTCGCCATGTGCATCTCGTGGCGTTACGATCATTCTCCTTTTTCTGACATTTCATCTGTCCTCTACGTGATTTAAAGGAAACGTTGGAGATTCCGCCGCCGCTCTCTCCGCTGGATACGGGCTTTCCTCCGCCACCATCGGTGGTTGGTTTAGGAGCGTCAGGATGAAATTGAAGCATGATGCGATCTGCTTTAGACAGCCCCGGCCCAAACATTTTACAAGCCCTAGGGCGAGATACAAAAAGGGCCCCTAACACCGGTTATAAAACGTATTTGCTTCATGTTCTAAGCTTCGGAATATCTTTAAAGTTGCATCATATAACCTAAAACAAAATAAAATCAAGTAGTTATTTCAAAAAAAAAAGAAAATGATCATAAAAAACGGGTTTTCCGAGCTTTACTCGATGCAAACTCATGAATAAGAGTTTCAAAATCAATATCCTCTAACATATTTTTTTCAATGCATAAAATTGCTAAACCATTTAAACGTTCTTGGGACATAGAAGATCTCATATAGTTTTTCAATAGCTTCAACTTTGAGAAGCTTCTCTCAGCTGATGCTACAGTGACATGTGTAGTTAATAGAAGTCTATAAGCAATTGAAACATTTGGATAACAATGCATACTCAAGCACTTCGGTAGGTGTCATAGGCACGTCTAGTAAATTCATTTGCAAAAATTTCAATTCAGAATAAAAGTCTTCTAAATCAACATGAGATACAATGCCATGAGAAAATGTCTTGTGAAAATTAATGCAATGGTCTTCATTTCCATCAAGTGACTTTAATTTCAGTGAATCAAACAAAAAGCCAAAGACACTTTTAAAAGTAATCATTTGCTCAAACCTATTTTTCACCGAAACAATTGCCATGTCCACAACAACAAGAAAATAATCAACTCTAAAGGACTCTTCACCAGATAGTGCTTCTTCATCAACATCATTCTCATCAAATTGTCTTTTTCTAAAGACACGACGTTTAATTGGAAATATAGGATCAACATTCATTTCATGAGCAAGACCTTGAGCTACTTTCAAACAAAAACTAAACCCCTCATCTCTAAATTTTTCAAAAAATAACATTATACCTTCCAATTGTTTTAAAGCATTATTAATGCATATAGACTTGGATTGTAAATTTTTGCTTACCGTGTTTATAACAAACAAAATTTCATACCAAATAGTCATGCCAAGTAAAAACTCAAAATTCTCAAGTGAACCAACTAAACTTTCAGCTTCACTTTTTGATATGGCATCATCACAAGATTCAAATAAATCACATAAAGCTAATCGTACTTGAGGAGCTTGAAACCTAATAGCTTTAACACTTTTGATACGACTCTCCCAACAAGTATTAGACAAACACTTAACAGTCAAGTAAGGAACATGATCAAATAGAATTTTCCATCTTTTTGTAGAACCAGAAAATAGGACATATATACGTTGCAAAATTCCAAAAAAAGAAATAGCCTTCACATAAGAATGTGCCATATCACTAACCACAAGATTGAGGCTGTCATATTTGAACCATTGTCATAACCTTGACCTCTCACATTATCAACATCAAGATTGAGAGATTTTAAGGCTTCAAGAGTTTTAGCAAACCTAATCCAGATGTGTCATCTACAACTAGAAACTCTAAAAAGTACTCTTCTACTTTAATCTTTCTTTCAGACAACCTTACACATCGTATTATTAAAGTCATTTGCTCTTGATGACTCACATCAGGTGTACAATCAAGAATGATAGAAAAATATTTGGCCTCTTTGATAATGTTAACTATTGAAACTTGAACTTTATGTGCCAAAAGTGAAATTAACTCATTCTGAATTCTATGACCAAGATAAAGATGATGTATTTCATGACTATGAATACGCCTAATATGATCTTGCATTATCAAATCAAATTCAGCAATTGATTCAATCATCCCTAGAAAATTACCATTACTATCTTGAAAAAGTTTTTCATTTGAGCCACGAAAAGCTAAATTCTTTTTAGCAAGACATTTCACAACAGCAATAATTGTAACTAAAACTAGCCTCCATCGTTATTTCTCTTTTACAATTTCTTTTTGCATTTCTTTATCAATAGTTAGATTTTTCTTAAATCTAACTTTCAGTTCATTCCAAGTTTTCATGTTAGCCATATGCTCTACACTTCTCTCATGTTGCTTAAGTCTCTCGCTAAGATGCTTCCAATCACTAAATCCATCATTTGCTAACACACTTGAATAACCACGAGATTTAAACAACTTGCAACAAAAACAATAAACTCTATTCACATGTTTAGAATAAACCAACCAATTTCTATCACAAGTCTCCCCATTACTCAATTTTCTAGAATAATATTCATATGAGAAATGCCTATTGTTCTTATCAAGAGAAAATTCCAAATTCAATTCTCTTTTAGGTCCAAATTCGATTAATGTATCTCTAATTTTATCATCAAGATTTTCACAATATCTAGGATCATAAATATCAATCAAAAATGCACTTGAAACATTATCATGTTAACTCATTCGATTAGAACCATAAACATTCACACTTTCAAGCATAGATGCATTTGGAACATTATCATGCTCACTTTGATGACTAGGACCATGACCATCATCAACAGCAGCATGGTTATCATTCATGTTTTCAGTTGATTGAGAAACATTTACATCTAGTTTTATAACAAATTTGTCTAAAGAACCTCTTTGAGATTGAACAAATAATTCATCTGATTTTCTTTTCAACCGTCTTGCACCGCCAGATGTCATGATATTAGTAAAAGAAGAAATAGCACCTGGTTATATTATGTGAACGACAGGAATCAGTGTGAATATAGCTGGTTGTGTAGTTTAATCGCCAAGATTGAAACTAAAAACCTGAAACAAATATTTAAAAGTTCATAAGAAACAAAAAAGACAACAACAAGTCAACAATGAACAAAAAGAATCATTGAACCCATTGATAGTAATATTATATTACCAATTTACCATTTGAAAATTGAGACCCGAAGATTCTAGTTATTAGGATTTACAAATTACAATTTCTCAATTAAATTAAAAGAGCTAAGATCGAAACTTACGGAAACTGGCGGAGATGAACGGAGAATAGTGATTGAATAAACAAAGATCAAAGAAAAACGAAATCAAAGCAATTGCAAATGGAGAAGAAAATTCAGAGAGAACAAAAGTTGTTTTTTTTTTCTATAAACCCTCGGCTAAAACAAAAAATTTATAACCTAAACATAAAAAAAAAACAATTGGGCCATTCAATTTTGGGCCCAGGGGCGGTCGCACCTCTGCCCTACCCACTTGAGCCGGGGCTGGCTTTAGACACATCGTAATCGTCCGCCTCCTCCTCCGTCGCCACACTCGAGAGAAAGAGGCGAGAAAGAGAGAGAGAGTCGAGGAAGAGAGAGAGAAATGGAGAGAATTTTTTTTCCCTTTTGTCTAAAAAAAATTAACCAATAAAAATGGGACACGTACGGTTTTTTTACCAATTCTAAAAACTCTTTATTAAGAACCGGTTCTTAACATATTATTTGGTTTTGAATTACTTTTTTTTTAGTTTTTTTCTGTAAGAACCATATGTTAAGAACCCCCATTGGAGCTGCTCTTATACGCTTCCTACTGTATGATATATATACGAGTATTATGTGATAACCTGCGCCCTGCGCAGGGTAAGTAATTTATTATTTATTTAGTTTTGTATAATTTAAAAATTAAATCATAGTAAAATATTTTGGTCCAGTCTTTTTATATAATAGTAAGTTGTTAACTTGTTATGTTGACAATATAATATGTTTAAAAAAATATTTTCTGATAAGAGAAAGCAAAATTAAGTAAAGTAGTAATTGAATGTGTATAATATTAAATCATAATAAATTTCGATTTTGTTTAATTATTTTGTATAAAATTTTAGGAAATGAATTATAACAAAAAATGAATTATAAATTTCTTGGTTATATTAAAAATTATATTTTATGTATATTATAAATTGTTTGTAAATTTTGATTTCGTTTAATTATTTTGTATACAATTATTGATTATGAATGTTTTAGGAAATGAATCATAACAAAAAATAAATTATAAATTTCTTGGTTATATAAAAATTAAAAATAGATAATGACATATAATGTAATTATTTTATTGAAATAAGTCTTTTTTTAGAATGTTGATAAGAATGAATGTGGTGGTGACACATCAGTAAAATGACATCAGTGTAAATATTTTAAGAAATAAGGGTACTATCTAAAAAATGCTTCTCAAATAATATATAGTAGATTCTTTTGAGAATAATCTCCAAAAGTTGTTGGGCAGAAAAAAAGTACAATTCCGGTTTTCTATGGTTTATTATATAAAAAAAATAGAATTATTAGTTTTCAGTTTCATTATTTCTTTTGAATTAGGGATTTGGAAAAGCTTTATAAATAGACGGGTTTAGGGCAAAGTGTCGAAAACAAGTCTATGAGAAAAAGTCGTCTTTAGTTCCAAGTAACAAAGCCTGAGAATCGAGTATGGAGGATCAGAAGCAGACGACTTTCACTTTTGAGATAGATAACTTCTCTGAGAAGGAAAGTATAATAAAATCTCCAACATTCTTAATCGGCGGCTGAGAATGGTAAAGGCAAAAATTGTATATTGTGTTTTAATTCGTAACTCATCGATCCTCTAGGTTCAATAAGTAACTTGTCTCTGTTATTATGTTTATTAACTAAATCGTTTATTTCATCTGTTTCCTTTCTTTTTTCAGGTATCTTAAGGTTTTTCCCAAAGGGAACGATATTGAAGATCACTTGTCTCTGTACCTCAACGTTGCTAATCCTGAATCATTGCGACTTGGATGGAAAAGAAGAGCTAGTTTGTCCTTCGTTCTGTTGGATCAATCAGGCAAAGATCTCTTTAGAAAACCTGGTAATTTAACTTGTCAGACGTATACTGTGTATATATATATATATATGTATTTGATTGTCGAGAAAGAAAATTTAACTTAACAAGCTTGTGTTTTTGTCTTGCAGAATGGTGCAAATTGTTCTGCGCTCAGGTCCCCGCATGGGGTTGGCCAAGGGCCGTGACTCTTAAAAAACTCCAAGAAGAAGGGTTTATGGAGAAGAACAAACTGATAGTAAAAGTAAAAGTAAAAGTAGTTGAAGTTGTTGATGAAGCAGAAGTAACCGGTAAAGAGACCTTAGATGTCCAAGGTTTCCAAGTTCTTTATTCTCAGGTATGACTAATATAAACATGCTTCTTGTTGTCTTCTTTATTCTTTTTGATTCCCTTTTCTGGTTAACATAATTACACCTTTCTCGTGTCGACAGGTTGATTCAGTGAATAGGCTTTTCATGAGACACCCGGAAATTGCAGCAAATTTCAAACCAAAGAACCAACAGGTGAAGACAACGTACATGAATATCCTCCTCGGTCTCATCGAGACACTGAAAAATCCTCCACATAGCTTCTCTGAGACTGAGATAAGCAACGCCCGCAGCGAGTTGATCGATCTAACAGAAGCGGGCTTCAAGCTGGACTGGTTTAAGACAAAGCTTGATGAGGTTATCTTGGAGAGGAAGAAAGCGTATGCTGATGATGGTTCTCGAGTCCAAGAACTCGAGGAACACATCAAGAATATGAAGCTTGAACTGGACACGGAGAAGGCCAAGTCTACTACTTGTGCTGTTAAAGTTTTGTCGTTGGAGAAGATGGTGTCGGATCTCACAAATTTAAACGGCATTTTATTACTATGTCTTTGGTTTTTGTTTTTTTTGGGTTTTATATGTTTGGTTTATATGAATGAAATGAGTGTTGAAGCTTAGCACAATAAATGCTTCATTGCCACTCTCGGCTACCTTCAATTAGACCTTAGGTTATCTCAAAAGTAATTAAGAGACCTCTATATATGAGTAACAAGAAAGAATCACAGTAACATTGCGATTGCGAAAAGGCAGAGATGGTATATATATGGCAAAGAGTTAACTTCGAAAGACTTGCAAGAGAATTGAGTCTCAAACATGGAGAAGCCATTGGATTATACGCATACCAACATGGAGCTGCCATTGGAAATTTGAAATACACGCACAAAATTAATCATTCTAAGACATCGTTATAGACTTTCTCTATAACAGTTAATCAGAGCGCATGACTTCTCTTGTGCCACTAGCTATATGTATTCTTTCAAAATAGTTATGGATATTATATATATACCAGAAAGAAATCAAAGGAGATTTAGGTTGGTATACCATGCTCTTTGCATAAAAATACAAGTATGCTTATGCTATAATCGATATTGCCATCTTGAATGATTATAATCATAGACTCATGGGGGGGGGAGATATATATATATATATATATATATATATATATATAATAATATAACTTTTGAGTGCTCAAAGAGATTCTAGAAACTTGCATCCACTGAACCATTTGGGTCAACACACACCTCAACTGTGCCTAGAAAAGGTACTACATTTATATTTCATATCATTGCGGTCAGAATTTAGACAAGCAAAATATGTCCTTTTCGTAGAGAGATAAACATGAAAGATGCAAATGAAAAGATCCAAGCTTGTTGCTATAATTAGATCGTGATATATAAGCTTGAGAAAACGATAAAGAAAGCCTTCGTAGTGACTTGCACTTATTTGGTTTCCTCTGAATTATTAGATGTTGTCTTTATGAATTGGTAAAAAGTTTCACGTGTTTATCAGAAACCTTTTTCTAACTATTGGTGTCAGATCATGATTTGTATTGGTTAGGGAAATCATAATAACATTTACAACAATAAATTAGCAAAAGTTTGAACAAAGTCGAGACTGAGTGCTAGCGTAAGCCACAAGCTACAAAAAGCAAATTGCTAACAAATTGTTTCTACCTTTTTAGTTCTTTAACTGATTAATGTCCACTATTATATCTGTGTATTCTTCATCGTCTCCAGACCATCATCATTTAAAAAAAAAAAAACTATCGCAAAAAAGATGATAAATTATGACAAAAAGAACCCTACATAATTAAATTTTCCAAAACAACACATTTTGTTTGATTTGTGCCTCTTTGTCTTACAATTTGTAAAATAGCCTAGCAAACACTGCTGTTTGAGCGTTTGAATACGTGCTTCAATTCAAACCCTTGTGTTAAGAAAGTTGAAAATTTTGAAGCATTGGGTTGAAATTTATCACAATTAATTATCAATCAAAACCAATATACATACCCTGCTTCAGCAAATCAGTTAACAATTATTTTCGCAACTCCTCATTATATTATTTCCAAAACTATATTGGAAACCCTAAATTCAATGAGAAACACAGCTTTATGATCAGAAAATACCATATTTCCCCTAGTAATTGTCGTGAGTCTTCCCAGACAAACAATTCGGCAGCAACATTTTTATCTGCCCCTCTGAATTCCTTTTCGTTGTGAGAAATGCTTGAGATTCATCTTTTTCCGGATTTGTCTCTTCATTTCTTTTTTCTTTTCTAACCAAACAATGGGGACTGTGTCAGAACCCTTTCAACTTCCCATTTAAGCTGATAACCCAATCCCTAAATCTGTTTCTCCTCTACATATATACTCTCCCTGCGGTCGATCAAACTTTGGAGATTTGTGGTGGATTTTTGCATCTCTGTTTCGATTTGTCAGATTCTTTGATACGAACTAATTGGTGAGTCGTTCGTTTTGCGTTTCTCTAACGTGTTCTTATTGTATTTTTCTTTTCTTTTTGGACTTCGTTTTCATATGCGTTCTTATTTACGATCTTCTCCTTCCGGTCATGTTAGTTCTTCTTTCCTTTTCGTTATTTTATTTTTATTTTAGTTTGATCTATTTTGTGTCCCAGATGTGTTGTGAGTTTTGATAAGCTTTGTAGACTGAAGCTTAAATCATTTACTGTGTTGATTTAACAAATTTCTTGTTTTTTTTTCCCGTTGCCTATTTTCTTTCCTTCACTTCGTAGTGGATTTCAATATGTTCGTTGCATTTGAGATCGTTGACATTCAAATCAATTTCGTTGTAAATATGTATTTTCTTTAAATATCTTTTTCTTTTTTTCTTTTCATATGGAGATGGATTTGTTTGTCAGATTTGTGAGTTTTCAATTATATTGGTGTTATAATTTTGTGAAACATTGTCTGTTTCTGGCAATTGATGGATGTTTACAATTTAATTGACAAGTTTTTGCTAGAAAAGAGTTTTTTGGAGAGGGATGGAGGATCAAAAACAGACGAGTTTCACGTTTGAGATAGATAACTTCTCCGAGAAGGAAGATGTGATACGATCTCCGAAATTCTTAAGCGGCGGCTGCGAATGGTAAAGGCAAAAATTATATATTGTGTTTTAATTATTAACTCATCCTCTCGGTTCAGTAAGTATAACTTGTCTCTGTTATTATATTTATAACTAAGAGTCTCATTGGTAATAGCTTTATGTTTTTGCTGTAGAAATATAGTTATAGAGTTTTTATTGTAACTGTAGATTTAGGTTAATTACTGTATGATTTTGACTCTATAAGTGTATAATTTTGGAAAGCATACAATTATGTAGGGAAAACGGTCAATTCATGCCCCAACTATGAGTCGCGGTCCCAATCCGTACCTATACTTATAAGCTGTGCGAATACATACCTACAGTCGTTTATTTTAAAATTTTCATACCCAAACTAACGAAAAATGGTATGTGCATATTTTGACTACAATTCTGTTAGTCAACCCGTTAACTATGCTAACGTGCTTTCTTAGTCACCCAACTAAATTCGTAAATAAAACTGAAACTACGTCGTTTTCTTTCTTTTAATTTGTTAGTAAGCAGCAGGTCTTTTTCGTAAGTTGCAGGTCTTCTTCGTCTCCTACCAGACGAGAACGTTGATGGGTTTCCCTGTTTCGCAATCTGATCCTCTCCTCACTAAAAGAGATCTTCGATTACGCATCTAAGCAGCCCAATTTCCACCATTTTCAATTTTCTCACCCCGTCCTTATTCTCAAAATTGACCGTTCTAGATTTCAGAAAGCCTTTAAGCTTTATAAGACTGCAGGATTTCACTGAGTGATGGCTAATACGAGTATCTTCAACATATTGATGCAAGTTTTTTCTTTTTAAATGATGACAAGTATTGGATACCAAGTATCTTCAACAAGCCTTTAAGTTTGGTAAGATGCTTGGAAGAGATATTGTCAGATGTGGAGTCTATATAGGAGATGGAGAAGACATGTGAGCTTTTTTTTAAAAAAACTCCAGATTTGGCTCATCTGTGGCGGATCATGGTTGGTGAATTGGTATTGGAGGTTGAGTTGTTGTTGCTTGCGGATGGGATGGTGGATTATCATCATCCTCTTCTGGTATGGCGGGGATTTGGGTGCCGTGGACTAGCTGTAGCTGAGTTTCGACCTCATTCAAGTTATAAAGAGGAAGAGAAAGTTGATTTAGAGAGCTTTGGCCATTGCTCTTCTCTTATTTTGGTTTGTGATGTTTATTTTCCACGGTCTAATGGGATTGTTATACAAGAAACTTGGAGGATAATGAGTAGATCGAGTGTAGTTGTTGTTGCTTTCTCATAATTGCTTTAGTTGAGGATTGTATTTATCTAAACCTTTGGGTTCCTCTTAATCGTTTATGATAATAATCAAATTATCAGTTTGATTGTGGAGTTGTTGATGCAAGCTATTTGTTTGAATAATGACTGGAGTATTGCATACCAACTGTTTGTCAAAATGCTTGAGAGAGAAATTATTTCGGATATGGAAGAGATGAGGAAGCGAGTGTACTTTTCTGGGTGACTAACGTTAACATCAGTTAACGGGTAGACTAACAGAATTATAGTCAAAGTATGCACATACCATTTTTCGTTAGTTTGGGTATGAAAATTTTAAAATAAACGAGTGTAGGTATGTATTCGCACAGCTCATAAGTATAGGTACGGATTGGGACCGCGACTCATAGTTGAGGCATGAATTGACCGTTTTCCCCAATTATGTATTTTTAGAAAAAATGTTTTGTACAACAAAAAAATGAGAGAAATAAATATTTTAGTTGTGAGTGAAAAAAAGAAAAGCTAAAGTTTGATTGTATTCATTTGAAAGTTGTAGAAATTTAGTTAATCTGTTTTCTTTCTATTTTCAGGTATCTGCGTCTTCATCCCAACGGAAACGATATTGAAGATTACTTGTCTCTGTACCTCTTTGTTGCGGATCCTGAATCATTGCGACCTGGATGGAAACGAAGAGCTAGTTTTTCCTTCCTTTGTTGAGAGAAACACACAACTCTCACCTTATAGTGCTTAGCACTAGCCCAAGAACGTAATACCCGAGACACCCGAAAGAAACAAAACCTTCTAAGTATGAATTTAAAATATGGAAGATCACTTAAGGAAACTTGAAAGCTTTTAAAGAGGAAGAACACTTAAGAAAGACTTATGAAGAAGACATTTTATTAATTGTTCAACTTCTCACGTATATACACAAATGAGAGAGGAGTGGGCTATTTATAGGCTACACTTAGTACAACTTCTTATTATCTCTAGAATTCTCTACAAAAATATCTAACTAATTTACTAATTAAAGTTCTCTAGAAACATTTAGAAAAGATGAGAATTTTAATGATGTTTCTAGAGAAATTCTAAAACTTGGCTTAATCTTGGGCTTGGGCTAATTAATAAAAATTTCATCATGAACTCAAAATTAAGCTAACCCAAAATCAAGTTTAACTTTAATACTCCCCCTTAAATTTGATTTTGTCAACCATTCCGAGCTTCGAGCGAAGCAACTCGAACTGCCCTTTTAGTAATGACTTGGTGAAGATATCCGCAACGTTATCCTCGCTTCGAACTTCCAAAGCTTTAATTGTTCCATCAAGCACCTTCTCCCTTATGAAATGATGCTCTAACTCAATATGCTTTGTCCTTGCATGGAACACCAGATTATTAGCCAGTTTAGTAGCACTTTGATTATCTCCATAGATTGCAACTGCCTTGTTGACTGGCTCAAACAAATCTTCAAGGAGCCTCCGAAGCCATATACACTCTTGGGCTGCGAGTGTCGAAGCTTTATACTCTGCTTCAGTGGTAGACAGAGATACCGTTGCTTGCTTCTTACTGCACCATGAAATGCTTGTGTCTCCACATAAGAACACATAGCCTGAAGTTGATTTCCGATCATCAAGATCTGCACCAAAGTCAACATCCGTGAAGCCATAGAGAGAGACCTTGGCTTTGTACTTGTACACCAGACCCATGCCAAGAGTTGTCTTCACGTACTTCAATATTTTCTTTGCTGCTTCCTTGGTGGCTGCATAAACCGACTTAAAAGACCTACCGCGAAAGCAATGTCCGGTCTTGTAATGGTTAAGTAAAGAAGACTTCCTACAAGAGAGCGATAAGGCCGAGGATCAGCTAGTAAGGACCCTTCATCGCGCTTAAGCTTTATGTTGACATCCATCGGAGTAGAACGTGTCTTTCCTTCATGTACCCCGAACTTCTCAACAATCCTTTTTGCATAGCTTTGTTGGCCGATGAATATTCCGTCCTTTACCCTTTCCACCTCTAAACCGAGAAAGTTGTTGAGTTCACCCAACTTCTTCATCTCAAACCTTATCGACATATCCTCTTGTAGACGAGCAATTTCTGCATCATCATTTCCGGTAATGATCATATCATCCACGTAAAGAAGAACAACCACGTGGACTCCTCTATTCTTCTTAAAGAATAGACTCGGATCAGAATTTGATGCCACATAACCGCAGAACTGAAGAAACTGAGCAAGCTTTCCATACCAGGCTCGTGGAGCTTGTTTTAACCCATACAAAGCCTTCTTTAGCTTGCACACATAATCAGGATGCTCTCGTGATATGAAACCAAGTGGTTGCTCCATAAAGATTTCCTTATCAAGATCTCCGTATAGAAAAACATTCTTTACATCTAGTTGCCATAACTTCCAACCAAAACTTGCAGCCAAAGATAAGAGGGTGCGTACCGTTGTCATTTTAGCTACAGGGCTGAAAGTCTCTTCATAATCTTCTCCATACTTCTGAGAGAACCCCCGAGCAACCAACCTTGCTTTGAATCTATCAATGCTTCTATCTGTTTTGCGCTTGATCCTATACACCCATTTACAAGAAACGGGTTGGATATCCTTGGGTTTCGGAACCAAATCCCAAGTTTCATTTTTCATGAGAGCATTCATCTCCTCCTTCATTGCGGTCTCCCATTCATCAACGTCTTTTGCTTCATCATAAGATGATGGCTCATCTTCATCTAATGGAGCTGCAAAGTAGCATGAGTAGGTAGTGACAAACCTTTCATCTCTGAACCGAGCAGGTTTTACGATGTTCCTTTTAGGCCTTTGAGTAGCCATGGAACAATGATCTTCCTCCTCATCCTCTTCTTGACTAGTGCTCCCCCTTTCACCTTGCTTCTCCATTTCAGGACTTCAGCTCTCACTTGGAATTTTAAGAGCTGGTTCAGCAGTCTTGGAGGAACTCCCACCTTCTTGATCAACTAAGATTTGAGGTGGCCCATAGAATGAGGAAACTTCATCAAAAACAACATCTCTAGACACAACGTACCTGTGTGTCTCTGGATTCATACACCTCCAACCTTTTCTTCGTTCATCGTACCCAACGAAGATGCACTTCTTCGCCTTTGCCTCCAACTTTGTTCGTTAAGAATTGAACACATGGACGTAGCAGACTGATCCAAATATCCTGAGATGTTTCACTGATGGCTTCTTCCCGTGAACCATCTCATAAGGAGACTTCATATTATTTGGACTAAGTGGCATCAGATTAAAGACATACGCTGCACATCTCATACCTTCCGCCCATAAGGCCTTAGTTAAATCCTTTCCATATAGCCAGCTTCTGCATGTCTCTGTTAGATGCCTGATCTTCCTTTCTGCTACTCCATTTTATTGAGGTGTATACGCACAAGTAAACTCTCTCTTTATTCCATGCCTTTGGCAAAAAGAGAGAAACTCCTTGGACATGAACTCCCCTCCATTGTCCGTCCTTAAGGTCTTGATTTTTCGACCTAACTCCCCTTCCACGGTAACCTTAAATTCTTGAAATTTGGAGAATACTTCTGATTTTTCCTTCACAAAGTATACCCAAGTGTACCTTGAGAAGTCATCAACGAACAATAACATGTATCGAAACCCGGAATACGAAGGTGTTCTTGTTGGACCCATTAAATCACTATGGATCCTTTCCAACGGAGCTTTGCATCGTGAAATAGAATTGTCAAATGGAAGTCTATGTGATTTTCCATATTGGCATCCTTCACAAATTATTCCTTCATCTTGAATCTTCAACTTCGGGAGCCCATTAACCAAATCCTTATTCACCATAACCTTCAGCTTAGTCATATTTATATGACCAAGCCTAGCATGCCATATAGAGGCATTATCATTCGTACTCATCTTCTCCACATAAGAGTTTGAAGCAGATAAGACGTATAGATCTTTGACCCGCGATCCAGTGTGAACCACATCCGCCTTTAATTCTTTGATATTCTTCAAGAATTTAACGTTTCTTGGGCCAAATAAAACATAGTTACCTGAGTCTACTGCATTCACCACAGAGAGAAGATTCTTCCTTACTCCGGGAACATGATATACGTTCTTGAGAGTGATAGGACTTCCACCATCTCCTTCAATGACGACAGTCCCTTCCTTCTCAACGCGGTGGGTTGAATTATCCGCAGTAATAATAGCTTCTTTTCCGTTATGGCATTGAAGACTTGAAAATAACTTCTCATCTCCGGTAATATGATGGCTACAACCCGAATCCATAATCCAATCACTTTCAAGATTTTTAGTTTTGGATATACCTGAAGATGCAGCCTCCACCGTGAAACATTTCCCCCAGTATTCGTCTTCATTATGACCTTTTGATTCCGCCATATTTGTTTCCTTCAACATGACTCGGCAATCCCTTTTAAAGTGCCCAAGTTTTCCACACCGGTAGCACTTGAACCGCTTCTTGTCTCCCGTAGAAGATCCTTCACGTTCATCATTATTCTTGGGACCAACATACTTGGATTTGGCTTTGAAGCCTTGTTGCCTCCGAGCTACAAGAGCGCTCCCTGAATCATCATTGATTTTAACTCCCGCCATTTGCTTGGCTAATGATTCTTGCGAAGCTAGCAGGTTCTCAAACTCCTCCAAAGAAGGTTGTGTAGCCCATCCTTGAACCGAAGTCACAAACGGTGTATACTCGGGTCGTAGACCTCGAATA
The DNA here is from genome assembly GCA_020283515.1 of Alliaria petiolata. Taxonomy (NCBI): domain Eukaryota; kingdom Viridiplantae; phylum Streptophyta; class Magnoliopsida; order Brassicales; family Brassicaceae; genus Alliaria; species Alliaria petiolata. The sequence goes on from JAHZTW010000001.1 coordinate 88,609,399, forward strand.
ATAGACCGCTTCAACCGTGCTTCCGAAATAGACTTCTCCGGATTTAGAGTATTAATCTCAGAGCAAAGGTTTTTTACCTTGATGAAATACTCTGAAATTGAAGACTCCCCGTGCTTCGCATTCGCCAACTCGTTTTCTAACAATTGTAGCCGAGCTTCATTCTTCTTGTTGAACAATTGATCCAACGCCAACCATATAGAACTAGCGGATATACACCTTGAGACATGCTCAAATATTCTCGAGGATATTGACCTCTTCAAAGCAAACTCCGCCTTGGCATTCTTCCGGATCCACTCCTTTGTCGCTTCCGCTGTTGCAGCAGCTCCCCTTGGTGGTGTTGTGCTGCTACCGCCGACGACATCCCATAAGTCCTCACTCACCAAGTATGACTCCATACATGACTTCCATAACCGATAGTTAGATTTGTTTAAGATCTCCATTCCCAACCCAACTACACGACCCATTGACTCCATACTTAGAATAAACCCGAGCTCTCTTTAAACCTCGATCTTGAAAAGAACCGGATCATAATGACTCTGATACCACTTGTTGAGAGAAACACACAACTCTCACCTTATAGTGCTTAGCACTAGCCCAAGAACGTAATACCCGAGACACCCGAAAGAAACAAAACCTTCTAAGTATGAATTTAAAATATGGAAGATCACTTAAGGAAACTTGAAAGCTTTTAAAGAGGAAGAACACTTAAGAAAGACTTATGAAGAAGACATTTTATTAATTGTTCAACTTCTCACGTATATACACAAATGAGAGAGGAGTGGGCTATTTATAGGCTACACTTAGTACAACTTCTTCTAATCTCTAGAATTCTCTACAAAAATATCTAACTAATTTACTAATTAGAGTTCTCTAGAAACATTTAGAAAAGATGAGAATTTTAATGATGTTTCTAGAGAAATTCTAAAACTTGGCTTAATCTTGGACTTGGGCTAATTAATAAAAATTTCATCATGAACCCAAAATTAAGCTAACCCAAAATCAAGTTTAACTTTAATATCCTTATGTTGGATCAATCCGGCAAAGAGCTGTACAAAACAAAAAGTAATATAACTTGCCAGACGTAAACTGTATGTATGTATCTGATTGTCGAGCAAGAAAATTTAATGTAACCTTTCTGTTTCTGTCTTAATTGTTCTGCGCTCAGTTCTCAGGATGGGGTTGGGCAAAGGCCGCAAGTCTTACAAAACTTCAAGAAAAAAGGTTTCTGGAGAAACTGATAGTTAAAGTGGAAGTAAAAGTAGTTGAAGTTGTTGATGAAGCAGAAGTCACTGGGAACGAGACCTTCGATGTCAGTGGCTTCCAAGTTCTTTATCCTCAGGTATGTAAACTGGGAATTGGAGATGCTTCCTGTTGTATTTTTTTTTTTCTTTTTGATTTGCTTTTCTGAGATTGGACATGGTTAACATAATTACATCTTTCTGGTGTCGACAGGTTGTTTCAGTGGCTAGGCTTTTCACGAAGCACCCGGACATTACAGCAAATTTCAAACTAAAGAACCAACAGGTGAAGACAATATACATGAACATCCTCCTCGGTCTCATCGAGACACTGAAAAAGCAGGCACATAGATTATCCAAGACTGAGCTAACCAACGCTTGCAGCGAGTTGATCGAGCTAACAGAAGCAGGCTTCAAGCTGGACTGGTTGAAGACAAAGCTTGATGAGGTTTCCTTGGAGAGGAAGAAAGCAGATGCTGATGGTTCTCGAGTTCAAGAACTTGAGGAACAAGTCAAGAATCTGAGTGTTGAACTGAACAAGGAGAAGGTCAAGTCTGCTACTTGTGCTGCTAAAGTCTTGTCGTTGGAGCAGAAGGTGTCGGATCTCAAAGATGAGCTGAACAAGAAGGAAGGCCAAACTGTTACTCATAAAGACTGCTGCCTCAAGTATCTTGTTTACTCTTGGAAAAGAAGAGTGTGATTACGCGGATCTCCGTGATGAAGAAATAGACTAAAAGACATGCTTTTTTTTTCTTTTATTAATCAAGAAGTTTCGGGTTTGAAACGGTCCATAGTATCAAATCTGAAATGGGTGTTGAAGTTGTCAGTTTCCGAGCGCTGTAAGTAATGGTCAAGAGTTTCTTGGATTGTTATATATTGCAAAAAATGATCTTCCACACGCGCGCATAAACATTTCGGAATGTGTATTGCGTCACAAGTCTTTAATATTCAAGTAATCTTTTCTCCATTTAATTTATACGAGACAATCACAAGTTCACAACCACATGATTGTAAAACAGAAGCACAACAAAAGTGTGACTCTAAATATCCAAAGACTTTGAAGTCAGATTTTTATAGGTAAGTTGATTCGTCTCTCCAGTCTCAAGACTCCAACTAATCTTATTAGGACCTGACCTGACCCGAACTGGCTTGATTTTTGTTCTGCTTTAAAGATCTGTTTGTGCAAATACAATACTACACACCTACAGAGTACAGACTAAGCTCTCTTTTGAACAAATATAAAGAAGTTTGCAGTCTGATTCGGAAAAACAAAGCTTCAGTAGTAAAAAGACCTGAGCATGAAAAAGGTAAATACTTGTTGCTAAAGTACATAATATTATATACTTGAGAAGACCTTCATATTCGCCTTGCTCAACCTACCACATAAAGAGTGGATGGAGATATTTTGAAGTCGAGAAAAAAAAAGAGCACAACAAAAAGAGAGAGCTCAGTCAAATTTTTACAAACAAACATCTCCATCAAACATGTAAAAACAAACAAAAAGATTCAAACTTATTAGTAAAAAGATTATAAAATCAACCTTCGTTATTGCGTATTTATTTTCCATCATTACTTGGTTGTTTTTTTCCATCTAGCCCGGATTAGACATATATGATTATGAGTAGTTTCATTGTTAGGAAGTGGGGAATTCAAGGGAACAAAGTTTGAAGTGAGGAGTCAAATCCAATGCATACCAAGCCTCAAGATGAAAAGTTTTTAGTTTATTAGGGTGGAGTTAACAACAAAGTTTCTAAACGCTCTAGGAACCTAAACTTTCTCTGTTACACTGATCCACCTATAGCGTTCTACCTAATTAAACATCCAATCAACTACTATGGCAATGGTCCTTCAAGCATCAATGTTCTGTGGCTAGTTCCAAGAAAAGCTAAAAATTTCTACTAAATTTGACTCAATAAAACCGATTTTTGACTGACTCAAAGGACTTCAAAACAAAACACAATATTAGTAACTACCTCCCCCAGACTTAAACAACACTGTCCCCAGTGTTATTAAGCTTGAGAGTGATAGAAAAAAGGTGTGAAACAACTTCGAAAGTAAGAGAAAAGGGCGTTACCTAAACCTGTGGTGGGTGTCGATCGACACCATGGTGGTGTCGATCGACACTATGTCCGAAAACAGAGTTCCAACAAACCAAACGTGAATGTTGTTAAGTGATAGTTGTCAGAGTCATCCAAACTGTTAGATAACTCAAACAAACGGTTAAAAGCAACAACATCATCCATAATCTCATAAGTTCCAAGAAGTTTCAAATCAAAATACATAATCAAAGCAAAAACAAAAACTGACTCAAGAAAAAGAAAAATGGCTCAAAGGAAAAGAAAAGTAGAACCAGGAACGTCGAAGGTACTAATCCTCATCTGAGTGCGGTGGTGTAGGGGGACGGATGCAGCCACAGTTGGACACAACCGTGATGGCGTTCCAGATAGCCTGGAAATTCTGAACCACGTATCGCTGGAAAGCAGCTTGCTCCATGGGGATCTCTGGAGCATCAGGAAGGTAATGAGGACCAATAGGCTCTGGAATGGCTGCTGCTGTGCTGCGTCTGGATGAGGAAGGTCGAGTCCTAACTGGCGCATCCTCTGCTGATGAGGCTGCAGCTTGTGAAGATGCTCCTCTACGTCGGGTAACTGGGGCATCTCGCAGTAAGTTCGGATGAGGCTGAAAACGCAGGCAGTCGGGATCAGTAGTGATGTGAGTGAGCTCCCTCTCTGGTAACTGGACCATATACTTCGCTCCCTGCGGATCGGTGAAAAACCAGAGCTTATGTGGCTTCATCCATGTAGCTCTCTGCAAATAGTCCATATCAACGAGAGCACGCTTGCTCACAATGGAGCAGCTGGTAGTGTCAATCCCGCAATGCTGGAAAATGGGAGTAAGCAAGCTGCCAACAGTCTCCGGCTTGTTGCTGGATGATGTGAAAGGCTTCTTCTGCAGCGAAACCAAGTGATGAGCAAAAACAGCGCCAAGGTTGACGTCTTCATCTAGCTCAGACTCATTAGTGATCACATCCCAAATGGCCATGTACAGCAACACCATCTCAGATACTCTCATCTTCCCCGGCTCATGCTTACACAAAAGTGTAGTAGCAAATAGACGACAAATGTAGCGGAGAACTGGATGACGAATGTCTGTCTGTGTAGAGTCCTTCGAATCATACCTCCTGTTCCCGAAGTATTCCCAGAACTCCTGAATGTCTGGAAACGGTGGAAGTGAAACACCGGTGCGCTCTCGCTCAAAGCCATAGATCCCACAAAGATCAGGAATGGGGATCCTGTAGCGAACACCATGGATGAGGAAGGTCAAGGTTCCTTCCAAAGCATTCCTCACCACCTCGTTCCGATAGTAAACACGAACTGTAGCGAGGAAAAAGATCGTACTGCTTAGTAGCAATAGACCCCATTCCCGCCTTCTTCAATAAGCACAAGACGTCATCCTTAATGCCCAACTCCTGCAGCGTCTTCGGGTCAGCTACCCGAGTAGGTGCGACTTCGACGGACAACCACGCGTTGTAGAACAGCGTGTCGTACTCATCCCAATCTTCTTCAATGTCGCGGTTCACACATGCGTCCTTGGCCACTTCTTCGTCCGGTGTATCATCCCAGTTTCTCCCAACTGGAATTCTCATTCCTTCTCTTCTAGGCCAAGGAGGGCGTGAGGTAGGGGCATCATTAGCAGTCCCAGAAGCGGACGCTTCAGTTGGTCTAGCTCTCTTTTGTCTTGGAGGCATCTGCAATCAAAACCAAAACCAACTTCAAAAACCCAAAATCCAAAACTTTGGCTCAAGAATTCAAATCCGAAAATCATGAATGCAGCTCGAATTGGGCATCAATTGTTTGTCTAAACACATTCAGTACCATGAATCCAAATAATTTCATCCACAAAACTCAAGAAAAATTCCCAAATTCGCAAGTTTTATCATTAATTCGAAAATTTCAAATTCATGAAAATTAAGGGATGTAATCTAATGGGTAATGGTCGAATTCATCTAATACAACTTAAATAAGCTGGATTCGAACAAGAAATCAAGTAAAAGAGGCCAAATTCGCGAAATCAAACCTTAGGGTCGAAACTGAAAATAGGGATTTCGAAGCACATACCTTGCAGATCGGACGAATGGGTAAGAGATTGAGAAAGAGGGCAAAAATCCTCACAACTTAGAGCTTAAAATCACGCGAATCCGTGAAGAAACGGAGAAGTTGTGAATTGGAGAAATTTTTCTCTAAGGTTCGGCCAAGAACAAGTGTGAGGGAGAAGAAGAAAGTCGGGGTTTTAAGAAGACTTACCGTCTTTATGCGTGGTGTCGAGCCCAGTGTCGACCTTGGTCGATATTGGCTCGTGTCGAATTTTTTTTTTTTTTTTTTTTTGCTGAAATAGTTAGTAAAACACAAAAAATAAAAATACAAACGAAAATAAAAACTTACCAGTGGGTTGCCTCCCACCAAGCGCTCGTTTAACGTCATTAGCTTGACTGTTCACGCGTTTAGGCAGTGGATGCATTATCCAGAGACACGATGTGTCCGTCCGGAATCGCGGCTTGCGCCCAATAGTGCTTCACCCTCTGTCCATTTACAATGAACTCTTCGCCTTTGGAATTGGTCAAGACAATAGCTCCATATGGTCTGACCTCTTTGATGGTGAAAGGACCTGACCAACGTGAACACAATTTACCAGGAAACAATTGCAAACGAGAGTTATACAGAAGTACCTGGTCATTTGGTTCGAAATTTCTGGAGATGATCTTCTTATCATGATAAGCCTTAGTGCGCTCCTTGTAGATCTTTGAGCTCTCATATGCATGATGTCGAATCTCATCTAACTCACTGAGCTGTATCAAGCGCCTCTCTGCAGCTGGCTTCAAGTCGAAATTCATCTTCTTGATTGTCCAATGTGCCTTGTGTTCCAACTCCACCGGAAGATGGCAAGCTTTGCCATAAAGTAGATGGAATGGTGTAGTCCCAAGAGGTGTCTTGTATGCAGTCCTGTAAGCCCAAAGTGCATCATCTAACTTCGCAGCCCAATCCTATCTTGTCTTTCCAACAGTCTTCTCCAGGATTTGCTTGATTTTCCTATTGCAGACTTCAACCTGTCCACTCGTTTGCGGATGATACGGAGTAGCCACGCGATGCTGAACACCATGCTTCTTCAACAGCTTGTCAAACACCTTGTTAACAAAGTGAGAACCACCATCACTTATAACAATTCGAGGCACTCCAAATCTGGGAAAGATGATGGTGCGAAACAGCTTCAACACCACTCCAGAATCATTGGTTGGACTAGCAATTGCTTCCACCCACTTGGACACATAGTCCACAGCAACTAATATGTACTTATTCCCATAAGATGAGGGAAAAGGACCCATGAAATCGATGCCCCAGCAATCAAAGACTTCAACCTCAAGGATGAAGTTTTGTGGCATCTCATGTCGCTTGCTGATCTTGCCTCTCCTCTGACAGACATCACATTGCGTTATGAAAAATCTGAGCATCCTTGAACATGGTAGGCCACCAAAAGCCTGCTTGAAGAACCTTGGACACTGTCTTGAAAGTAGCAAAGTGTCCCGCATACTCAGAACCATGACAATGAAACAGCACGTCTTGAACCTCAGTCTCTGCGATGCACCTTCTGTAAACATTGTCGGAGCAATGCTTGTATAAATAGGGCTCATCCCAATAATATCTTCTAAGTTCTCTCATGAATTTCTTCTTCTCATAGTCTTTAAGATGTGTAGGATCAACATCAGCAGCTAGGTAGTTCACAATATCAGCATACCATGGCGTGGAAGAAGCATTAACAGCAAATATGGGCTGTTGGAACAACTCATGTAGGATCCGCTGAAGAACTGCGTCTGGTCGACAAGGGTGTCGATCGACACTACTGATTTGTGTTGAGTGCTTATGTCGAGCATCTGTGTCGACCACGATCGATATCGCCTCGTGTCGAGTGAATTTTTGAAGTCTGTAGAGGGGGTGTCGATCGACACCAGTCTTTTCTGGTCACAAAACTGCAGATTCTCCGAACTCAAGGCTTGGAATTGTGATTCAATGAAGTAAACATTCTCTTCAGGCAGGAAATCATCAATGGGGACGTCATCCTCAATCCTAATCCTTGAAAGATGGTCAGCTACTCCATTCTCAACACCTTTCTTATCCTTCACTTCAATGTCAAACTCTTGAAGAAGTAAGATCCATCTCAACAACCTTGGCTTTGCATCCTTCTTCTGCATTAGGTACTTCAGAGCAGAATGATCAGTGTGAACTATCACTTTGGAGCCAACAAGATATTGTCGAAACTTCTCAAAAGCAAAGACAACAACTAACAACTCTTTCTCAGTGGTTGCATAATTCCGCTGAGCATCATCCAATGTCCTGCTAGCATAGTAGATAGCGTGAAGCTTCTTGTCTTTCTTCTGTCCCAACACAGCTCCTACCGTGAAGTCACTAGCATCACACATCACCTCAAAAGGCAAATCCCAGTCTGGAGGCTGAACAATTGGGGCACTCACCAACGCTTGCTTGATCTGCTCAAAGGCTGAATGACACTCTGCAGTAAAATCAAACTTCACATCCTTGCATAGAAGAGCAGTAAGTGGCCTTGCAATCTTGCTGAAATCCTTGATAAGCCATCTGTAGAACCCAGCATGACCCATAAAACTTCTCACTGACTTCACAGAATCAGGTGCTTGCAAGCTTGTCATTACACCAATCTTCGCTTTGTCCACTTCAATACCATCTGCTGAAACCCGATGTCCAAGAACAATACCATCTCTGACCATAAAGTGGCATTTTTCCCAATTCAGCACTAAGTGTTTCTCTTCACATCTCTGCAGTACAGCACCCAAGTTCTCTAGGCAGTCTTTAAAGGATGATCCATAAAGAGAAAAATCGTCCATAAAGACCTCCATGAACTTCTCAATCATGTCTGTGAAGATAGACATCATGCATCGCTGGAAGGTTATAGGACCATAGGGACATGTAAAAGTGGTCTTCTCCTGGTCATCTGGATGGATAGGAATCTGGAAGAACGCTGAATACCCATCTAGAAAGCAGTAATATGGGTGATTCGCCAACCTTTCCAGCATCTGATCAATGAAAGGCAATGAGAAGTGATCCTTCCTGGTCGCAGCATTCAGCTTCCGGTAGTCTATGCACATCCTGTGTCCAGTCACAGTCCTTGTAGGAATCAGCTCATCTTTCTCATTCTTCACCACTGTGACTCCTCCTTTCTTAAGAACCACGTGAACTGGACTGGCCCAAGCACTGTCTGAAATAGGATAGATGATCCCAGCTTCCAGAAGTTTCATAATCTCCTTCTTGACAACCTCCTTCAGGTTCGGATTCAGCCTTCTCTGGTGTTCCACTGATGATTTTGACTCATCCTCCAAGTGAATCCTATGCATGCATAAGTCTGGTGATATACCTGAAATATCATCAAGAGAATAGCCAAGAGCTTTGCGAAATCTGCGCAGCTTGCTTAGCAATAACGTGAGCTCTGCATTGTTCAAAGAAGCATTCACAATAACTGGATATGTGGAATTTGGTCCAAGAAAAACATACCTTAGCCCTGCAGGGAGCTGTTTAAGCTCAATCTTCGGGGCTTTAGCTTCACTCCAGTCGCCCATTGTGGCAGCTTTTTCAGAAGTTCCAACGAGTTCCTCTTGTGCAACGAGCTGCATGACCTGCTCGCTAGCATCCATCATCTTCAAATACCCTACAGCATCCTCATCCAGATACTCTGCTTCTGCGGTAGATGTTGTCAAAGCTCTCTCCAAAGGATCAGCAGAATTATTCTCTTGGAAGATCTCTTGAGCCAGATTGGTGAGGGAATCCACAAAGAAGGTCTGTCCATCTATTGTTGGCCTCTTCATCAGCTTATCCATGTCGAAATTCATTACCAAGTCACCAACATTCAGAGCTATCCTTCCCTTCCTTACATCAATAATTGCTCCAGCTGTGGCTAAGAAGGGTCTTCCAAGGATAAGAGGATCCTTGGGTTCATCGCTATACTCCAGAACCACAAAATCAGTAGGGATCAAGAAATTTCCTACCTTGACAGGTACATCTTCCAAGACACCTTCAGGGATTCTTATGGAGCGATCTGCTAGGACTAGAGAGATCCTAGTGGGTTGGAAGTCTGTCATATCAAGTCTGGTAGCAACTGAAAGAGGCATAAGGTTAACACTTGAACCCAAATCACATAAAGATCTTCCAAACCTTTCAGAAAAGACTGTGCAATCCAAAACAAAGCTCCCAGGGTCTGAAAGTTTTTCTGGAATTCTGTTCTGAATGATAACACTAACTTGTTCGGATATCAGCATCACTTCCTGTTCAAGATCAAAATTATTGCTCATCATCCTCTTCACGTGCCTCCTTATCACATGACTGGTTTTGATTGCATCTATCAAAAGAATCTCAATAACCAATCTGTCCATGATGGCCTTGCATCTAGCATCGAGTAGCTCTTGCTTAGACTTCTTCGCTATCAAGGGGTAAGGTATCTTTGGCTTGTACAGCTTTTCTTCTGCAGTTTTTGAAGTTTCAGCTCGATTTGGCGATTCCTGGGTAGGGTGTCGATCGACACCCCCCCTGGTGTCGATCGACACCAGCATCTCGCGTAGACTTTTTCTTCGTGTCGACCTTCGTGTCGAGCTTGGTCGATTTCGATTCGTGTCGAGTCGAGTTTTCGTCGATCTTTATTGGTGTCGATCGACACTCTTCACTGGTGTCGATCGACACTGGCTCTGCAGCACGATTCTCAGCTTCAAAATCCTCAAGTTCCTCTATTTCTTCAGCAGTTAAACCCTTTTTCTGCACTGGTTGAAGGTGTTTTCCACTCCTTAGTTCAATGGCATTGACGTGGCGCTTAGGATTAGCATCAGTCCTTCCAGGAAGAACTCCTTCTTGCCTATTAACAGCTCCTGCAGTTTGGGCAACTTGAACATCTAACTTCTTCACATGAATGTTCAAACTCTCTATCTTCCCATTCAAATCTTGATACAATGAATCCATCTTCTTATTAAAGTCCACTGTCATCTTCTGCTGTCCTTCTAGAATCTGCTCTAGCATAGATTTCATATCAGTGTCCGCAGATTTTGCAGGTGGATTTTGATAAGAAGAGGAACATAGCTCCTTGTGAAGTTGTTGTTGCTCTGGTAAGGCTTTTGGTACTCATCTCTCTGGTACTGAGGTTTTGGAGGATAACCAGAAGTATTCTGATTTCCTATGTAGCTACTCCTCTGATTGTTCCCACTGAAGCCTATGTTCCCTTGCTGATTCCCAAACCTTTGGCCCTGAAAGCCACCTCCATTGATGTAGTTGACACCTTCTTCATCAAACTCTTCAGTAGGCTTGAATGTCTCTACCTCAGCAGCAAACTAAACGTGCTTTTTCCCCACTAGAAGGTTGTGTACACTGTCTAACTTGGCCTTGACTTCTGCAATTTGACTCCCATCATTCACACCAGCATGCTTCTTCCTCTCAAAATCTGCATTCTTTGTACTGTTGCTAGATGCCAAATTCTCTATAAGCACAATTGCATCTTCTGGATACCTGGTGTTAAAGTTCCCATTACTGGCAGCGTCCAAAGCCATCTGGTACCTCCAGTCTATTCCTCTGAAGAAAATACCAAGAAGTTGTACCTCGCTAAACCCATGATGTGGACAATCTCTCTGATATGCTCTGAATCTCACCCAAGCAGCCTTGAATGCTTCAGTTGGTCCTTGAGAAAATGCAGAAATCTTTGTTCTAAGCTCTTCGGACCTTGCATCGTCAAAGAAATTGCACAAGAATGCGTTCTTCGTGTCCTCCCAAGTAGTCAGTGATCCCGGTGACAATTGTTTCAACCAGTACGCTGCATCTCCTCCAAGAGAGTATGGAAAAAGCTTGCAGAAAAGGTAATCATCAGACACTCCATTGGCTTTTATGCTGGATGCCAAGTCTTCAAACCTTTCTATGTGGTCCATAGGGTGCTCATTGGGAAGGCCATGAAAAGGGTGCTGAGAAACCAAAGTGTAGAACGCAGGCTTCAGCTCAAAATCATGCCTCTGAAAGGGAGGTGGGCGAATCGCAGCTCTGTTTGCATAGAACTGATAAGGCCTGTTGTAGTCGCCTAGTGTTCTCCCACGTCCACCATTCGCAGGTGGTACTACTTACACTGCTTGCTCGACGATTGGATCCCCATTCTCATCTAATCTTTGGCCTCGAGCATCTCTCCTATTCCCTTCTTCATCATGCAAATTACCAGCTCCATCTCGGATCAAAATAACAAGATCAGTCATCTCTGCTCGCGAGGAGTGTCGATCGATGCTAGGTGTGTCGATCGACGCCTTCGCGAGTTTTCGATTTGTCCTCTCTAACCGACCGAGCTCCTGGTTGTCAAATCCAAGTAGTTCCTTTTCTTTGTTGCTTCTGGTACTGCAACTGGGCATGCACCTGAAACCAAAATCAAGAAACTAAAGCGTTAGTAACCAAAAATAAAACAAAACCTAGTCAAAATTCTACTACTAGATTCCGTAGACAGCTATTACTTCCCCGACAACGGCGCCAAAAACTTGATATGGTCAAAGTTTTACCCAAATAAATCAATACTGCAAGTGCACAGCAATGCAGTTGAAGTACAAAGGGTTATCGAATCCAAAAGGAAGTATGAGCTACACTATGGTTTCTAGATTCAAATTATGCTAAGTCGATTTCAGAAGAATGTAAAACGAAACGATTAAACTAAAAAAAACGGTGAGTGATTGATTTAAAGTTTTTAAAATTCAATGAGACAAAATGCTAGGTAAGGATGATTCGAAGGTTGAATCCGAGAATGCAGAATGTATATTTTCAGGGAATTATTTTAAAGCCGTCTAGAACTCGAAACACAGATTTAAAACCAATCAACTCTCGTTGCAGAAGTTATCTATCCCTAAATTGCAGAATCCCAAATCTCTTTGTAAATCCTATCAATTCAGGCAAGCATTAGAAACAAGTTCGATTGTTCACAAAATCCCTAAACCAAATCTCTTTGCGAATAGAAATTTTGCTCACCTAACACTAGTTCTGTTGATTAACAACGCTCTCGCATCTATTAAACAACCTAATGTTTGATTTCTAGGTGATCAATCAAGAAATCAATATAAGCACAAGTCCAGGTGAATAACCAATTGATTTTCCCTAAAAATATAGCAAATCTACAAACTCCTCATCAACCCTAAATCACCCTAACCTAACTAGCAAATTACTCAGACATAGAAATTGAAACACAAATCATGGCTGAATAATACTGCATAAAAATAGAAAGAGTAATGATACAAGGGTTCGAAATCTTCTCTAGAAGAGTGCAGAATTGTCTCCCTAAAAGCTCTGGATCCAATCTCTCTCTCAGCCTCAATAGAAAATTAGATTCTGGCAAAACAATGCCTTAGAAAACATAAATAATCCCCAAACCACGAAAGGACTAAATTGCAAATAATAATAAGTTTTTGGGCTAAATTTGTAATTCCAGAAAGTCTTCAAAACTTCGCGTCCAACTCTCGTTCCACGATCGGTGTCGATCGACACCCTCCTGGTGTCGATCGACACTAGGCCAAATTCTTCAATCCAAGCTCACGTATTCAGCTGCTTCTCCAAAACACTCCAAATAGCTTCAGATCTTCCATTTATGCTCCAAACGTTCCTGATCCTATAAAGACTCTAAAAGACCCGAAAAACACGGAAAAGACTCTATATACAAAGCCTATATCATGGTTAAAAACACGGAAAAACCATGATATATCACAGTACCATACATACTAACTTAGACGATGGAGGCTATACAGAAGCTGACTTGGAGCTAAACATGCTTATACATGAGGAGCAAGGAGGACATGTAGCTGTTTTCAAAGGAGCTAAGGACTTAAACAACAAAACGCCATCGTTCGATACACCAAGGAGGACGTTCTGATCAACCCAACTCTTGGCCGGTTCAATTCAAGATACAAGAGAACCAAGAGAAAGCCGGCAATACGCTTAATCATGCGATTGAACCTACAAGTGTATATGCAAAGTCATCTATGGAAACCACGAATATATGTCCAGCAATGACATTATATTCAACCACCCTCACGTCCCCAGAAGCCTACAAGAAGTTTAAACCACCTTTGGTTCAAATTAAGTCATCACTTACCCAAGTAGAACCAACTATGTGCATATATGGACCTACATGCAAGTATATGGAGCCATTCAAGGAAACTAGGAGAAACATGGCATTATATCTGACTCACCATTTCATTAGACCACCAAGAAATATTAAGAAAAAACCTTTGTTTGTTTCCTAAAGAAATTCTCTTTGAAACCAACTCTTGTTCCTGCGAATTTACAAGCCTTGTGTGGAATCAAGAAACTTTTAATTTTCGTGCAGAATCTATAAGTCCATGAGAGGAAGAGCCCTTGGATTATAGAGTCTAAAACCGTGTTTGTGGAATCAAGCACAACCTTGTTACTCATCATCTTCTACATCAACTCCATCTTCAAGCTTGAAAGAATTGATTCAAGTGTTCTAAGGATTAGTGGAATCTGATTCTTTTATCAACAAGTGTCACAAACGACTTCAGTTTCAGCACAATTGCCTACATCAATAGAATCTGATAAATAAGAGACAGCTTTGCTAGAAGGATGACCAAGACGACGATGCCATAAGTCTCGTTGTCCCGAACACACTGCCTTGTTTGCTTGTCCTCCAACAATCCCTCAAAACACATAGACCCCATTGCACTCTTCACCCACACCAATCAGCATCTTCGAGGTACGGTCCTGCAAAACACAAAATTCATAAGTAAATGTTATAGATCCCTTTACTACTTTGACCAATTTTGCTACAGAGAGTAAAGAACACGTTAATTCCGGTGAATATAACACTCCTCTAAGCCATAAATCACCACCCAAGTACAAATTTCTTTGCTTAGTTGCAACAGCGCTATCACCATCCGGTAAACCAATAGAACAAGGAACAATGTGTGTGACATCGCTTAGAAAATCAATGTTCCAAGTCATATGATGTGAAGCACCTGTGTCAATAATAAATTCAGGTTTATCATTCCTTTTCGGTCGTGTTTTCTTTTGTATTTTGCAGAAAACTGGTCACTGCTGTCCACTGATCATCAGAAAGTTGAGGAATTGCGCTACGATCGTACTCATCACTGTTGCGTGTCACGTTTGCAGCTGCTGCAGCGGCAGTTGCAGGTTGAACTTGAGCTGCATTTGCACGACCGGCTACTGGAAAGCCACGACCTCGTTCACTACTTCCAGCAACTCCTCCTCCTCTTCCAAAACGACCCCGTGAGCCTCCTTTGTTAGCAAAACCACGAGCTCTGTCTTCACCGAAATTACGTCCTCTTTCTCCCCGATGATCTGGATAACCGATGAGTTGAAAGCAATCACTGATGTCATGACCGTACTTCCCACAATGAATACACGTCACGTCTCTCGGGCCAGCTCGAGCTCCGTTTCCAGCTTGAGACGAGAAACCACAACTTCATGTTTTTCCTCCTTGTTTCGTGTCATACTCTGTTGTCGTTTATCACGGACAATTCTCGGATAAGCTTGCGCCAAATCTCGCATCCATCAAAAATTGTTGAGATCTTTCTTCATCTCGTTCCTGCTCGAGTTGCGCTGCTAACTCACCACAACGACAAGAGAGAAGTGGCTTATAAACTGCCAATTCGCCCCACATCTTCTTGAACCTTCAATAGTACATCATCACACTCTGTCCGTTTTGCTTACAATTCGCCAAATCTGCTTTCAATTCATGCACTCTTGGTCCAATACCCACTGAGAACTGCAATTTCAGGTCTTCCCAAAGAACACTCGCATCATCAACCAAGGAAATTGACGTTTTTAACGTCGGCTCTATGGTATTCATAATCCAAGCCACGACCATAATATGAACCACTTCCCATTGCTCAATCTCATGTGTCTACATCAGTTTTAAGAAAGGCATTCCGCACATGCTTCATGCAAGTACAAAGGAGAGAAATTTGATGTTTCTTGTACTTTACCCATACCATCACTTTTCACAATAGTCGTTTCACTCATGATTGAAGCCGGCAAAGAAATAACTAAGAAATCGAGAAGATTTTTGATCGAGAGTTGGCTCTGATACCATATCAAGGTTTGAATAGAACGGCTTGCTTTCTCATTAAACAAAGATTACAGTATATGCAAAGTCTACGGTTCCCTAACCGACATAAGATTGGGCCTAATACAACTGACAATAATGTAAACTGTACAATTAATATAATTGGGCCCGTAACAGATTTGTTTGCCAGATTTGTGAGTTTTTTCAGTTATAATTTTGTGAAACATTGTCTGTTTCTTCTGGCAATTGATGGGTGTTTACAATTTTTTTTTTTTCCGACAAACTTAAAACTTGAATTAATTACCAGAAATTACATAGTCACGGTGTAAAACCGGTGTTAACCAAAACGGAGGATGAGAACAACTAGAATAATAGCGTGAGTCATAAGGACCCTTCTTAGCTAAACAATGAGCTGCTTCATTATTCAAACGGCTTGTGTAGATGAAATGACAGTCTTTTAGTTTGGTAGCCCATAGACGAATATCTTTGCACAGGTTGGAGATACTATAATCTAGCATTTCGCCATTTATCTGGCGAATTAGAATCTGGCAGTCACCTTCAAATTGGATGCCAGTAAACCCCAGGAAAGTTATACACCGTATTGCCATTAATAGGGCTTTTCCTTCTGCTTCCAATGCCGAATTGGCCGAACCCAATACTGCATTTCCCCAAAACTTTGCCACACCAGAATGATCCCTAACGATCCATCCCCCTTTAACCAGATGTGTTGTAGGATCAAAAGCAGCATCAAAATTACACTTGGCTATGCCTTTTGGTGGACGTGTCCAGGAACTTAATCTTGAACAAAAATTAACATGATTTCCAGATTAGAAGTTGAATTTGGATGATTGCTAGTAGCTGATATCCATTCGTTAATATCAGCCAGTGCATGGTCAATATCCTTCTGAGGATTAGGAATCTGGAAATTGAAGATGAGACTATTCCTTGATTTCCAAATGCGCCATAGAATCCATATAGGTAGCAACCGTTGATGTAAATTAAGAGACACATTCTCTGAATGATCTATAATCAGTCGAATATTGACTTCAAAAACAGAGGAGGAGAAGATGAAAGGGATGTTTAGACCTGATAGTCGCCATGTTTGTTGAGATAAAGGGCACGAGAACAAAGTATGTTGGATTGTTTCGTCATCCAAACAACAACGCTGGCAGGTATAGTCCATTGTAATTCCACGTGAGCCCAGACGAGTTGCTGTCCCAATTGCCTTGGATAGGACACGCCAGAAAAAGTGCTTTAACTTAGGTATGATCGGCAACTTCCAAATTCTTGCTTTCAAAGTTGGATCACCATGAGGACGCAGAACCGGAATATCCTCCGATCTTACTAGATTGTACCGAGACTTAACAGAGTAATCCCCGTTTTTGTTGTAACTCCAGAACAAATAATCAGCGTCACCTTGTTGTGACAAGTACAAACTTTTCACCAAATCTTTATCAGCTTCCTGCAGATGCAGATCAAGCATTTCTACGTTCCAGCGTCTTTGAGTTCCATTACATGCAATTAGATCACTCACCAGTAAGGTGTTGTTGTCATAGTTCCCAAGTGCAGGTCGAGGAGGCTCAGTAGGGATCCAATTATCCACAAAAACTCTAATATCTTTGCCATCCCCCACATTGTAACTTATCCCTTTTTTGATGATCTCTAAACCCACAAGAATGGAAGACCAACCAAAAGATTGATGACGTTGGGATTTAGCTTCCAAAATAGAGGTCTCCCTGAAGTATTTCGCTTTAAATAAGCGTGCAAAGAGAGTATTAGGGTGTGTAAGCAACCTCCATGTTTGTTTTGCTAGTAAAGCGTCATTAAATTTCTCCAAGTCTCTGAATCCTAAACCACCTTCTTGTTTTGAGAATTCTAGCCTTTTCCACGCAACCCATGGAATGCCTTTCTTATCTTGATCTTTCTCCCACCAAAATCGAGAGGTCAAGCTTGTAATTTCATGGACGACTTGTTGTGGCAATTTAAAACATGTCATAGAGTAGACCAGTAACGATATGGCAATGGATTTGAGTAAAATTTCTTTTCCAGCTGGAGATAGCAGCTTAGATTTCCATGACGATGTTCTTTGCTTGACTTTATCAATGATGTAGTTAAATATTTCTGACTTCTTTCTGCCAAATTGCTCAGGTAGACCCAAGTATTTTCCCCCTCCACCGTGGGGTTGAACTCCAAGAATTCCTTTTAATCTGTTTTGAAGATTACCAGGAACACGAGAGCCAAACGTAATAGTTGACTTATTTGGGTTGATCATCTGGCCAGAGCAAAGTTCATAGATTCTAAAAATATCCCTAATGGCACGACAATTCCTGTTGTTGGCCTGGCAAAAGAAGAGTGAATCATCTGCAAACAGTAGATGCGAGATTCGAGGCACTTCATTACCAATCTTGATTCCTTGAATCTTTCCTTGTTGAGCATTCCTGGACATCAAGTGGCTCATAACATCAGCACATAAGATGAATAGATAAGGGGATAATGGATTGCCCTGTCGGATTCCACGTTCTGGTCGGATGTAACCTTGGGGATTTCCATTGATTAGTACAGAGAAACTCACAGACCGCACAGTCTCCATGATCCAAGCAATCCAGATAGGCGAAAAACCAAAAGCCTTCATAGTTTCTTCAAGAAAATCCCATTCAACATGGTCATACGCTTTAGTCATGTCTGTTTTGATTGCCATATATGATTTGGAAACTCTCTTTCTAGCCTTTAAAGAGTGCATCAATTCATTGGCCACCAGAACATTATCAGAGACCATACGACCTGGAATAAAAGCAGATTGTGCCTCTAAAACAATTGCATCCAGAGAGCCCTTTAGCCGTGAAACCAGAAGCTTGGATATGATCTTATAGATAACGTTACACAACGCAATCGGTCTATAGTCTGAAAGAGTAACTGGTTTTGAGATCTTGGGAATCATGCAGATGTTTATATGATTTATACCAGGCCTCATAGTCATAGTTGTAAAAAAACGTTTGACCTCAGAGATCACATCTTTCCCCACAATATGCCAACACTGCTGATAAAACCTGGCCGTAAACCCATATGGACCTGGACCCTTATCGGCCCCAATGGAGCACACGGCTTCAAAGATTTCATTGTCCGTGAACTCCTTTATTAATTCATTATTGATTGAAGTTGTGACAGTAGGGACAAAGCCCTCAAAAATGTGTTGTTGAACCGGGACATTATGGCTCTCGTAAATCTTCTTAAAAAATTGTTCTGCATGCTTCCCAACCGCTGCATCTCCTCTGATAACCTGACCAGTTTCATCACGAATTGAAAGGATTCTATTCCTAGCAAAACGTGACTTCACACATGCTTGATAAAAGGGCGTGTTACGATCACCTTCACATAACCATTTGTTTCTACTCTTTAACTTCCAGTAAGTTTCTTCATCTCTGTAGGCTGAAGCCAGTTGATTCCGGACGCTAAGAACATGTTCTCGACTAGTCTGAGGATCCATCGTTACCTGTTCCAACTCTTGTTGTAGCTCCTCAATCCTATTGGCCGAATTTAGGTTGCAATTCCGGCGACACAAGGATATTTGACGTCTACACTCACGAATCTGTTCGGTGATGGAACAATTTGTTCTAAGTGCCTAAGAGTTCCATCCTCGAGAAACATAATCATAGAATTCCGGTTGCTGAAGTAGTCTTTTATCAAATCTGAATTGATGACGACGTCCCTCTGCTACAATAGCTACATGAGTAACCACTGGACGATGATCAGATCCATACAATTCTAAAAATTCAGCCTCAGAAGCAGGGAATGATATCAACCATTCCGAATTCACCACGACCCTATCTAGACATTCGAAGATCTTATGACTATACCGATTACCAACCCACGAAAATTTATTACCGCGGGATTTAAGATCTGAGAAATCACAGGAGTTATACATATTCCTAAAATCCCTGAAGGTCCATTCATCTCTGGTTGGACCACCGCTTTTCTCATCGTTTGTTAAAATCTCGTTAAAGTCTCCTACTAAAACCCACGGACCCGACCTAGAGCGAGCCATTCTTTCAATCCTTTCCCATAGGTGATGACGGTGTTTCTGAACTGGATGCCCATAAACACAAGACAAGTAGAACTGAAAACCATTGTATTCAACAAAAGCATCGATCAACCTTACATCAGAGAAAACCAAACTGATAGAGACATCTTTCTTCCACATAAGAGCTAAACCTCCGCTTCTACCAATTGGAGGAACTCACAACACTGAATCAAATCCTAAAAAAACTGAAAAATCCCTAACAACATCGGAAACATTCTTGGTTTCTACTAAAAACAGAATATCAGGACAAACTTTCCTACACAGCTCCTTCAATCTCGACTCCGTAAACTGCCCACCCAACCCCTGACAATTCCAAGAACATATCTTCATTTGGGAAACATTGGGGGTACCGGGCCCCCCGCGCCTCTGTCTATAGTTTGGTTGACTGAACAAGAGTCTTGCGAGTCATCACCACAATCCCTCTTCTTGAAAGGACTCAGGTCCGTTCTTTCAGCAACATTGAGAGGAGCAAGCATTAACTCATCACCCTCATGTCTTTTCCGCTTATTGAAACAAGCACCTTCCCGGGCATAGTCCTCGAAGACATCTTC
The DNA here is from genome assembly GCA_020283515.1 of Alliaria petiolata. Lineage (NCBI taxonomy): Eukaryota > Viridiplantae > Streptophyta > Magnoliopsida > Brassicales > Brassicaceae > Alliaria > Alliaria petiolata. The sequence continues at coordinate 88,629,381 of JAHZTW010000001.1, forward strand.
AGACTCATCCTCATGGAGCTTTCCTTTTGCCCTCCTTCCTTCACGAATGAGAAGGTCTTCAGCGTGCTAGAGAGTAGAAGGAGTTGCAGTAATTGGCATTGGAATGTAGTTGTCCTCGACAAACGGACGTCTGAAAGTAGAGGTTCCGACCCCTAGATCCACGTATTGAGGTCCGGCCACCAAGGGAGCAGCTGCATCACCAATCACAGATGGAAGAGTATTAAGGTTAGCATTTAAACCTGCCTCATCATTACCATCGCCTGAGCCTTGATCATCGCCTAAGTCGTCATCATTGTCCGATCCAGGACCCTCTGCATCGTCGTCAAAACGCAGAGGACATTCCTTCTTCTCATGAGACAGAAGACCACACCGTTGGCAGAAGTTCCTGAGCCGTTCGTACTTAAAATAGAGAATGGTATTCTCATCAGCGGCGAATTGGAAATTCCTTTGAAAGCGTAAAGGGCGATCAACATTCCACAACACTTGAACACGAACAAAATCCACACGAGTGGAATTTTCGTCAAAATCAACCTCAAAGACATGTGAGATAGTCTCACCAATGTATCGGATCATGTCTCGAGTGAGGAATTGGAGAGGAATGCCCCTTATTTGGATCCAGAAGGGGATGATTTTGAGCGAAGCCTCTGGGAGATTTGGAACCCATTTTGTGACCGTCAGCATCCACTCCGCAAAAGACCAAGGGGCACGGCGCAGGACGAGAAACATTGTTTCTTCCGAGCGAAATAGAAATTGGACTTTGTTAGGACCGATGATTCTGCCGGTGGTTGAGGAATCGATTCCCCAAAGGAGAGGAAGTTGGGTGATCATCGCACGCAGATTTTGCTTCTTTGGATTAACAGGAACCACCACAATGGAGAACTGATTTGAAGCCGCTGCGCGGACACAAACGGATGGAGGGAGCACCACTGGTTCATCATTGATTCCCAGAGAGATGTTTTGCATTTTGTTTCTTAGATTTTCCGGCATCGTTTGAAAGGAAATTTGAACGATTGCGAGTGAGTGATGAGTGAAGAAGACGGAGATCGGAACTCTTAAATAAGGGTTTGGCCATGGAGGTTTCCACCACCGAAGGTAGATCGTGGGTGAATGGAAGTAGTGGAAACCGTCGGAGATCGTGCAGATCGAGGTCCGCGGAGAGAAACCGACACATAGAGGGGCGACGTGCAGATCTATGGTCGGACAACCGCTCTCTTGATGAGAGAAACCGTCTATTTCAATCTGGTAGAGAATCGCATAAAAAATAGCCATCTCTTCAAAATTTAATTGACAAATTTGTGAGAAAATCGCCTTTTGCTAGAAACGTTTTATTTGGAGAGAGATGGAGGATCAAAATCAGACGAGTTTCACGTTTGAAAGACAACTTCTCTGAGAAGCAAGGTGTGATACGATCTCCAAACTTCTTAAGCCGCGGCTGCGAATGGTAACGCAAAAATTATATATTGTGTTTTAGGTCTTAACTCATATGCTGTAGGTTCAATAAGTAACTTGTCTCTGTTATTATGTTTATTAACTAAAGCGTTTAGTTAATCTGTTTTCTTTCTTAATTTTCAGGTATCTGCGTGTTCATCCCAAAGGAAACAATATTAAAGGTCACTTGTCTCTCTGTACCTCTACGTTGCGAATCCTCAATCATTGCGACTTGGATGGAAAATAAGACCTACTTATTCCTTCCTCCTGCTGGATCAATCCGGTAAAGAGCTCTTCGGAAAACCTGGTAATTTAACTTGTCAGACGTAAACTGTATTTGATTGTCGAGAAAGAAAATTTAACTTAACCTCTCTGTTTTTATCTTACAGAATCAGCGTGCCAATTGTTCTGCGCTCAGTTCTCAGGATGCGGTCGCGCAAAGGCCGTGCCTCTTGAAAAGCTTCAAGGAAAAGGGTTTCTGGAGAAGGACAAACTGATTGTTAAAGTGGAAGTAAAGGTTGTTGAAGCAGAAGTAGCTGGGAACGAGACGTTAGATGTCCATGGTTTCCAAGTTCTTTATTCTCAGGTATGACTAAAGATGCGTTAACATAATTAGATGCTTCTTGCTCTATATTTTTTCTTTTCTTTTCGATTTGCTTTTCAGAGATTGGACATGGTTAACATAATTACATCTTTCTCGTGTTGACAGGCTGTTTCAGTGAGTAGGCTTTTTGTGAGGCACCCGGACATTGCAGCAAATTTCAAACCAAATAACCAATTGGTGAGGACGACATACATGAATATCTTACTCGGTCTCATCGAGGCATTAAACAAACCTCCACATAGCTTATCCGAGACTGAGCTAAGCAACGCTAGCAGCGAGTTGGTCGAGCTAACAGAAGCAGGCTTCAAGCTAGACTGGCTGAAGACAAAGCTTGATGCGGTTTCCTTGGAGAGGAAGAAAGCATATGTTGATGGTTCTCGAGTCCAAGAACTTGAGGAACAAGTCAAGAATCTCACTGTTGAACTGAACAAGGAGAAGATCAAGTCTGCTACTTGTGCTGCTAAAGTTTTGTCGTTGGAGCAGAAAGTCAAAGAAGAGCTGAACAAGAAGGAGGCCAAACTGTTACTCCCCAAGACTGCCTCGAGGATGTTGTTTATTACTATGTTTTTTTGTTTTGTTTTGTGTTTTTTCTGTTTTCTTTTATTAATCAAGAAGTTTCGAGTTTTAAATGGTCCAGAAATGGGTGTTGAAGCTATCAGTTTCCGAGAGCCATAAGCAATGATATTGTCCAGAATTTATTGGATTGTTATATATTGCAAAGAATGATCTTTCACACACGCGCATAAACGTCTCTGGCTGTGTCTTGCGTCACAAGTCTTTAATATTCAAGTAATTTTTTTCCAAATTTAATATATACGAGACAATCACAACCACATGATTGTAAAAAAGAAGCACAACAAAAGTGCGACTCTAAATATCCGAAGACTTTTTTTTAGTGAAGTCAGATTCTTTTAGTTGATTAAGTCCCTCCAGTCTCAAGACTCCAACTAATCTTATTTGGACTTGCGCTGAACTGGCTTGATTTTTGTTCTGCTTTAAAGACCTGTTTGTGCAAATACGATAGTACTATAGACTAAGCTCTGTTTTGTGCAAATATAAGTTTGCAGACTGATTCAGAAACGCAAAGCTCCAGTTTTAAAGAGGTACCCAAGCATGACAAAGATAATACTTGTTGCTAAAGTTAATAACAATATATACTTGAGAATGACCTTCATAGACGCCTTGCACAACCTACCACTTGGTTTTCACATAAAGAGTGGAGTGGAGAGATATTTTGAAGTCAAGAACAAAAAAGAGCACAACAAAAAGAGAGCTCAGTCACAAGGCCACATCTCATCCGAGGAATCCGAGTAGTGCGATGGACCCAAATATAAGTTTAGGCTTTTATTTGCTGATTTTAGCATATGATATTTTTTCAAGGAAGTTTTGTGGTTTTATCTTTGGTCTATAAAAGTTTGGAAATAATAAAGCCCTTGTGCTATCTGATTGTCGAGAAAGAAAATTTAACTTAACCTTTCTGTTTTTGTCTTGCAAAAGCGTGCCAATTGTTATGCGCTCAGGTCCCAGGATAGGGTTGCGCAAAGGCCGTGCCTCATAAAAAGCTTCAAGGAAAAAGGTTTCTGGAGAAAAACAAACTGATAGTTAAAGTGAAAGTAAAGGTTGTTGATGAAGCAGAAGTTCTTTATTCTCAGGTATGACTAATAAAAGGATGCTCCTTGTTGTATGTTTTTCTTTTCTTTTTGATTTATTTTTCTGAGATTGGACACGGTTAACATAATTACATCTTTCTGGTGTTCTTGATAGAATAGGAAACTTAATAATAGAATTATTATACCGTATATTATGTAATTACTTAGATTGATTTAGTTTGATTCATTGTAAGGCTATATATATTGATAATGCAATACACAGAGAAGGGCACGGTTTGTGCTGCTTACCAATTAACAGTTCTCAGGTTGTTTCAGTGACTAGGCTTTTCACGAAGCACCCTGACATTGCAGCAAAATTCAAACCAAAGAACCAACTAGTGAAGACAACATACATGAATATCCTCCTCGGTCTCCACATAGCTTATCCGAGACTGAGCTAACCAAATCCCACAGCGAGTTGATCGATCTAACAGAGGCGGGCTTCAAGTTGGACTGGTTGAAGACAAAGCTTGATGTGGTTTCCTTGGAGAGGAAGAAAGCAGATGCTGATGATGGTTCTCGAGTCCAAGAACTTGAGGAACACATCAAGAATCTGAAGCTTGAACTGAACACGGAGAAGGTCAAGTCTGCTGCTAAAGTTTTGTAGTTGGAGCAGAAGGTATCGAATCTCAAAGATGAGATGAACGAGAAGGAGGCCAAACTGTTACTCATAAAGACTGCCTCGAGGGTCTTGTTTACTCTTGGAAAGGAAGAATGTGATTACACGAATCTCCGTGATGAAAAAATAGACTAAAAGACATCTTATTACTATATTTTGGGGTTTATATGTTTTCTTTTATTAATGAAGAAGTTTCGGGTTTTACATGTTTTAAAGTCTCTCAATCTGAAATGGGTGTTGGAGCTTTCAGTTTCCGAGCGCCATAAGTAATGATATGGTCAAGAGTTTCTTGGATTGTTATATATTGCAAAGAATGCGCATAAACGTCTCGGAATTGCGTCACAAGTCTTTAATATTCATGTAATATTTTTCCCAATTTAATTTATACTGAGACAATTAGAACCACGTGATGGTAAACACAGAAGCACAATACAAAAGGGGGACTTTAAATATCCAAGGAGTTTTTTTTTAGTGAAGGCAGATTCTTATAGGTAAGTTAATTCCGTCCTCCGGTCTCAAGAGTCCCACTAATCTTAGGCTTGATTTTTGTTCTGCTTTAAAGACGTGTTTGTGCAAATACCTAAGCATGACAAATAAGTTTTGTCTTGTGCAAGTGTAAGTTTGCAGTCTAATTTAGAAAAGCAAAGCTTCAGTAGTAAAGAGACCTAAGCATGACAAAAATAAAATTTTGTTGCTAAAGTAAATAACATTATACTGTATATATACTTGAGTGGAGTGGAGTATTTTGAATTTTTAGACTAAAAAAGAGCCTTCTGCAACAAAAAGAGAGCTCAGGCCAAATCTCATCGAAGGATTCTGAGTAGTGCGTAGGACCCAACCAACGCTAAAGCCAATTTCTTCACAGCTCGAAATGCATCAGCCGGAAATCGAACCCGGGTCTGTACCGTGGCAGGATACTATTCTACCACTAGACCACTGGTGCTGGTACTATCAATGTCTTTCATTTTTGTATTTAGTTATATGAAATATGTAATAGCATCAGTGATTAAGAATGGAGAGGAGAAATTCGATACCTTCCACATCTATATTTACATTTTGGTTTTTGCTATATATATGTACAGTATGATGTATGTAATCTGATGTTAAAACATAGCAGTTATGAATTGTGATCTTGATTGTGCAAAATCATACTGTTGCAGTCAGATTTATAGAAGCAAACACCTCCAATTAGTAAAGCGACTTCAAACATACAGAAACAAACAAAGAGATCGAAACTTGTCGTTTGAAAGATCCATAGTGAAGAAGATGATTATTCAGCATGCACAAACTTATTTTCCATCATCTTTCTTTGTTTTGGTGCTGCGGCGAAATTAAAAGACGGAAGTTTGAAAGAAGCTTTGACCTTAACCGACGGAAGTTCCCGGAAATAACAAAGAAAGTAGATCACTTTGAAGATGGAACTAAGGCCGAAGAGGAACTTTATAAAGAGGCTTTGCTAACCCTGTTCGATTGTAAAGAAGAAGAAGATCACCCGGAGACTGCACCAAGGGAAAGAAGAAAGAAAGTATGAGGAATCGATTTCTGCTTCTCCTCGATGAACTTCTGAATCGCGTGTTGACTAGATCCAGTTCCCTCCTTCAACGTTACGCTTGCGTCCTTAATCATCTGCATCGATACAAGATAATCAAAATCAGAATCAAATCTCCAAAAAATATGATTCTGAAATCAACAATTCAAAATTAAAGGTTAGATCGAGACGAATCTCAGACAATAAAAAGCAAAATTAAAGTTTTCTTCCTCGGAGCATTCGCCTATAAACTCACATGCAAGAAGAAATACAAGATAAGCCTAGCAAAAAAAAAGAAATACAAGATCATATATATGTAATATGTTACAAGATAATAATATATATGTAATATGTTACAAGATAATCTATAATCTATTGATCAATTTTTCTTGTTTTGTATTGATTTTTTTTTTTTGTAAATTTTGTATTGAATAGTATTCGGTTAATTCTTATTGAGTTAATTACTAAATAAGTTTTCTATAACTCTAATATCAAAATAGATAAAACGATGGAGAGCGACACGGGAGGCGATTCTAGGGTTCGAACGGGTGGTAGTCAGGATGCGATTCTAGGGTTCGAACGGGTGGTAGTCAGGATGCGACTATGATAGATATTGGAGAAAAAGGGAAACCGCCAAGAGACCCTCCGGACGCGTTAGGGTCATGGGCATCGAAAGTAACGAGTATGAGTGCAGGAGGTATGTCGGTACCGGATAATCTGTTGGATGATGAGTTTGTTTCATCGAGACTGAGTGTGGAGTTCCCTCATGGAGAAGATGGAGAATCGGTGATAACGATAGGCAGAGAAGTGATTGAAGCAATGAATGGTATGTGGAAACGTTGCATGATCGTTAAAGTGCTTGGTCGGAGTGTTGCCATCTCTGCTTTGAGCAGAAAATTAAGGGATATGTGGAAGCCGAGAGGTGCCATGTTTTTCATGGATCTTCCCCGGCAATTCTTCATGGTTCGCTTTGAAGTGGAGGAAGAGTATTTGGCGGCGTTGACAGGAGGGCCATGGAGAGCTTTTGGAAGCTACCTTATGGTGCAAGCTTGGTCACCGGAGTTTGATCTTTGCGAATAGGTATTTTGCTCATCTAACATTAGTTCAGGCAATCAATAATACTCTCGCATCTATTAATCAACCTAAGATCAGATTCTAGGTCGCGAAGCTAGAATAAGCATTAATCACAAATCCAGATGAAGAACTCTAATGATTTTATCCTAACAATTTAATTCGACCTAACAATTTAATTCGACCTAACAATTCATCAATCACTTTTGAAAAA
>JAHZTW010000001.1:88636924-88741136 GCA_020283515.1 Alliaria petiolata
CAACATACATGAACATCCTCCTCGGTCTCATCGAGGCATTGAACAAACCTCCACATAGCTTGTCCGAGACTGAGCTAAGCAACGCTAGCAGCGAGTTGATCGAGCTAACAGAAGCAGGCTTCAAGCTAGACTGGCTGAAGACAAAGCTTGATGAGGTTTCCTTGGGGAGGAAGAAAGCGTATGTTGATGGTTCTCGAGTCAAAGAACTTGAGGAACAAGTCAAGAATCTCACTGTTGAACTGAACAAGGAGAAGATCAAGTCTGCTACTTGTGCTGCTAAAGTTTTGTCGTTGGAGCAGAAAGTCAAAAAAGAGCTGAACAAGAAGGAGGCCAAACTGTTACTCCCAAAGACTGCCTCGAGGATGTTGTTTATTACTATGTTTTGTGTTTTGTTTTGTGTTTTTTCCATCTTCTTTTATTAATCAAGAAGTTTCGAGTTTTAAAATGGTCCAGAAATGGGTGTTGAAGCTATCAGTTTCCGAGAGCCATAAGCAATGATATTGTCCAGAATTTATTGGACTGTTATATATTGCAGAGAATGATCTTTCACACACGCGCATAAACGTCTCTGAATGTGTCTTGCGTCACAAGTCTTTAATATTCAAGTAATCTTTTTTCAAATTTAATATATACGAGACAATCACAACCACATGATTGTAAAACAGAAGCACAACAAAAGTGCGAGTCTAAACATCCGAAGACTTTTTTTTAGTGAAGTCAGATTCTTATAGTTGATTCAGTCCCTCCAGTCTTAAGACTCCAACTAATCTTATTTGGACTTGCGCTGAACTGGCTTGATTTTTGTTCTGCTTTAAAGACCTGTTTGTGCAAATACGATAGTACTATAGACTAAGCTCTGTTTTGTGCAAATATTAGTTTGCAGTCTGATTCAGAAACGCAAAGCTCCAGTTTTAAAGAGGTACCTAAGCATGACAAAGATATACTTCGAATTAAAAAGAGAAAAAAACAATATATACCACTTGGTTTTCACATAAAAGAGTGGAGTGGAGAGATATTTTGAAGTCAAGAGCACAACAAAAAGAGAGCTCAGACACAAGGCCACATCTCATCCGAGGAATCCGAGTAGTGCGATGGACCCAAATATATGTTTAGGCTTTTATTTGCTGATTTTAGCATATGATATTTTTTCAAGGAAGTTTTGTGGTTTTATCTTTGGTTTATAAAAGTTTGGAAATAATAAAGCCCTTGTACTATCTGATTGTCGAGAAAGAAATTTAACTTAACCTTTCTGTTTTTGTCTTGCAGAAGCGTGCCAATTGTTCTGCGCTCAGGTCCCAGGATTGGGTAGCGCAAAGGCCGTGCCTCATAAAAAGCTTCAAGGAAAAGAGTTTCTGGAGAAAAACAAACTGATAGTTAAAGTGAAAGTAAAGGTTTACAAGTTCTTTATTCTCAGGTATGACTAATAAAAGGATGTTCCTTGTTGTATTTTTTTTTTTTTTCATTTTGATTTGCTTTCTGAGATTGGACATGGTTAACATAATTACATCTTTATGGTGTTCTCAGGTTGTTTCAGTGACTAGGCTTTTCACGAAGCACCCGGACATAGCAGCAAAATTCAAACCAAAGAACCAACAGGTGAAGACAACATACATGAATATCCTCCTCGGTCTCATCGAGACACTGAAAAAGCCTCCACATAGCTTATCCGAGACTGACCTAACCAAATCCCACAGCGAGTTGATCGATCTAACAGAGGCGGGCTTCAAGTTGGACTGGTTGAAGACAAAGCTTGATGTGGTTTCCTTGGAGAGGAAGAAAGCAGATGCTGATGATGGTTCTCGAGTCCAAGAACTTGAGGAACACATCAAGAATCTGAAGCTTGAACTGAACACGGAGAAGGTCAAGTCTGCTGCTAAAGTTTTGTAGTTGGAGCAGAAGGTATCGAATCTCAAAGATGAGATGAACGAGAAGGAGGCCAAACTGTTACTCATAAAGACTGCCTCGAGGGTCTTGTTTACTCTTGGAAAGGAAGAATGTGATTACACGAATCTCCGTGATGAAAAAATAGACTAAAAGACATCTTATTACTATATTTTGGGGTTTATATGTTTTCTTTTATTAATGAAGAAGTTTCGGGTTTTACATGTTTTAAAGTCTCTCAATCTGAAATGGGTGTTGGAGCTTTCAGTTTCCGAGCGCCATAAGTAATGATATGGTCAAGAGTTTCTTGGATTGTTATATATTGCAAAGAATGCGCATAAACGTCTCGGAATTGCGTCACAAGTCTTTAATATTCATGTAATATTTTTCCCAATTTAATTTATACTGAGACAATTAGAACCACGTGATGGTAAACACAGAAGCACAATACAAAAGGGGGACTTTAAATATCCAAGGAGTTTTTTTTTAGTGAAGGCAGATTCTTATAGGTAAGTTAATTCCGTCCTCCGGTCTCAAGAGTCCCACTAATCTTAGGCTTGATTTTTGTTCTGCTTTAAAGACGTGTTTGTGCAAATACCTAAGCATGACAAATAAGTTTTGTCTTGTGCAAGTGTAAGTTTGCAGTCTAATTTAGAAAAGCAAAGCTTCAGTAGTAAAGAGACCTAAGCATGACAAAAATAAAATTTTGTTGCTAAAGTAAATAACATTATACTGTATATATACTTGAGTGGAGTGGAGTATTTTGAATTTTTAGACTAAAAAAGAGCCTTCTGCAACAAAAAGAGAGCTCAGGCCAAATCTCATCGAAGGATTCTGAGTAGTGCGTAGGACCCAACCAACGCTAAAGCCAATTTCTTCACAGCTCGAAATGCATCAGCCGGAAATCGAACCCGGGTCTGTACCGTGGCAGGATACTATTCTACCACTAGACCACTGGTGCTGGTACTATCAATGTCTTTCATTTTTGTATTTAGTTATATGAAATATGTAATAGCATCAGTGATTAAGAATGGAGAGGAGAAATTCGATACCTTCCACATCTATATTTACATTTTGGTTTTTGCTATATATATGTACAGTATGATGTATGTAATCTGATGTTAAAACATAGCAGTTATGAATTGTGATCTTGATTGTGCAAAATCATACTGTTGCAGTCAGATTTATAGAAGCAAACACCTCCAATTAGTAAAGCGACTTCAAACATACAGAAACAAACAAAGAGATCGAAACTTGTCGTTTGAAAGATCCATAGTGAAGAAGATGATTATTCAGCATGCACAAACTTATTTTCCATCATCTTTCTTTGTTTTGGTGCTGCGGCGAAATTAAAAGACGGAAGTTTGAAAGAAGCTTTGACCTTAACCGACGGAAGTTCCCGGAAATAACAAAGAAAGTAGATCACTTTGAAGATGGAACTAAGGCCGAAGAGGAACTTTATAAAGAGGCTTTGCTAACCCTGTTCGATTGTAAAGAAGAAGAAGATCACCCGGAGACTGCACCAAGGGAAAGAAGAAAGAAAGTATGAGGAATCGATTTCTGCTTCTCCTCGATGAACTTCTGAATCGCGTGTTGACTAGATCCAGTTCCCTCCTTCAACGTTACGCTTGCGTCCTTAATCATCTGCATCGATACAAGATAATCAAAATCAGAATCAAATCTCCAAAAAATATGATTCTGAAATCAACAATTCAAAATTAAAGGTTAGATCGAGACGAATCTCAGACAATAAAAAGCAAAATTAAAGTTTTCTTCCTCGGAGCATTCGCCTATAAACTCACATGCAAGAAGAAATACAAGATAAGCCTAGCAAAAAAAAAGAAATACAAGATCATATATATGTAATATGTTACAAGATAATAATATATATGTAATATGTTACAAGATAATCTATAATCTATTGATCAATTTTTCTTGTTTTGTATTGATTTTTTTTTTTTGTAAATTTTGTATTGAATAGTATTCGGTTAATTCTTATTGAGTTAATTACTAAATAAGTTTTCTATAACTCTAATATCAAAATAGATAAAACGATGGAGAGCGACACGGGAGGCGATTCTAGGGTTCGAACGGGTGGTAGTCAGGATGCGATTCTAGGGTTCGAACGGGTGGTAGTCAGGATGCGACTATGATAGATATTGGAGAAAAAGGGAAACCGCCAAGAGACCCTCCGGACGCGTTAGGGTCATGGGCATCGAAAGTAACGAGTATGAGTGCAGGAGGTATGTCGGTACCGGATAATCTGTTGGATGATGAGTTTGTTTCATCGAGACTGAGTGTGGAGTTCCCTCATGGAGAAGATGGAGAATCGGTGATAACGATAGGCAGAGAAGTGATTGAAGCAATGAATGGTATGTGGAAACGTTGCATGATCGTTAAAGTGCTTGGTCGGAGTGTTGCCATCTCTGCTTTGAGCAGAAAATTAAGGGATATGTGGAAGCCGAGAGGTGCCATGTTTTTCATGGATCTTCCCCGGCAATTCTTCATGGTTCGCTTTGAAGTGGAGGAAGAGTATTTGGCGGCGTTGACAGGAGGGCCATGGAGAGCTTTTGGAAGCTACCTTATGGTGCAAGCTTGGTCACCGGAGTTTGATCTTTGCGAATAGGTATTTTGCTCATCTAACATTAGTTCAGGCAATCAATAATACTCTCGCATCTATTAATCAACCTAAGATCAGATTCTAGGTCGCGAAGCTAGAATAAGCATTAATCACAAATCCAGATGAAGAACTCTAATGATTTTATCCTAACAATTTAATTCGACCTAACAATTTAATTCGACCTAACAATTCATCAATCACTTTTGAAAAAACCTAAACCTAACTAGCAAACTACTCAGACATGATCAATGAAACAGAAATCATTATTTGAATAGAAAGCATAAAAGAAATCAATAGAAGAAATAAAGGAGTTCCAAATCTGCTCTAAAGGAGTCTGATTTTTCTCTCCAAAAACTCTCTACAAATCTCTCTCTAAAAATAATGTGTATTTCCTAAACAATGACTGAAAAACTATATTTATAGGCTGAGGTACGAATCTTCAATTCCTTGGAAGATTAGGAAAAGTCTTGAAACTTTCCTTTTTTGCAAAATCTGGAAACTTCACGTCTTTGAAAATAGGAAAACCTGATGTAGATCGACACCAACAGGCAGTGTCGATCGACACTCATCCTTCAACTTCAATCCGACTTCAACACTTCGTGACTTCATTCCATTAAGCTCCAAAATATATCCAAATCTCCAATTTAACTCCAATTGTACCTGAACCTGCAAAGACTCTAATAGGATTCTAAAATTACCAAAAGACTCTATAAAAACACTTATATCATGGTCCAAAAGTGGGTAAAAACCATGATATATCAATATGTTTCCATAGGGATGCCAACTTATGGAACATGTGCGGTGGATTTAGAATATGATAGATTTGAACCATAATATGTAGTTTTACATTTGGCTACTATTTCACTAGTTCAACATAGTTTCAACCCATCCATATGCTCAAGGAACAATGTGATTTAGAATATGAAGATTTAATGGTTAGTTGGAGATAAAACATATATGTATCCATATGGATGCTGCCAAATTGAACACCTACGGTGGATATTATTTTACAAGTCCAACATACATGAATTTCGCAATATAGAAGTTCTTGGAAATCATTCAGTGGTTGGACACTATAGATGACTACATGTGGATGCTATATGGTGGAGTTTCTAGATTTCGTCAACAAAATTCAAAACTTTTTTTTCTATTTCTTTTTACAAGTTCAACAAGATTACGACCATATAAGAAGAAAAGAAAAGAAATTTAAGCTCAAGGAGAGACATAGACTATGCAAATGGTATAAGAAGGGAGATTACAGATCACGACTACATATTGGACAAGATGAGTGCTTGAGTAGCCAATTGTCTATGTGTCCACACACTTAATCTTCTTCAATTTCATCAAAATTAAGCCGGAGCTAGTGATTGTGCGGCCACACCTCTTCTTGCCATTTTTTTCACGATCAACTCCTATGAGAAAAAATGTTCTTCACGAGACATGAGAATTCCAACGGCCAATTGGTTAGATCCGTTGCCGCCACCAAATCCAGTTAGCGATAATCGAGTTCGTCACCGGAGACAGAAACACAAGGGATTTGCGAATTCTGATGGTTCAACGATCACTAACCAAGCTTGTGTTCCTAACGAGATTTCCGATATACGACGACCACATTCTCAGATATGCATCCGCCACAAAATTCCATCTTCGGAGCTAACATATTCCATCGCCCTCCCCATCGCCGAGATACACTGTAAATGTCTCTGGTACTTACCACGGCGATTCTACTTAACCTACCGCCTCTCAATTTTACCGTCCCATTTTCATTACACCCAAACAAAAAGCTGTTTCACTGCTTATTTCATTAAGGGTATATTTGACAACACAGATTTACATCTCTTTACAAAACCGAAGAGAAGTGCCTAAGTTGCACAAAGTGCTTTATTTTGTTATCAGTTTCATAAAAGTGTCTTTTATTGTAAATGACTCTTTCTTATATGTCGGGTATTTTAGCCTCATTTCGGGTAAAATAACTTGATTGAGGTTTAATTGGGTAAAAAATACTCGAAACGACCCGAAATCCAGTAGGAACCGGTTTATTTCAGGTTTCAAGTGGTTCTGAAATTTTTGATCCGAACAGACCCGGAACCGATAGGAACCGAACCGAACCCGGATCGAAATATTTTCAATACTTATATGGATATAAAATCATCTTACCCGAAAAGATCCGGAACCAATCGGTTAGGATCCGAAACCGACCCAAATATCCGAATGTTCAGGCCTAATCTGACATGAAAAGTAAGGCACATAATAAGTATGTCATTTATTGTATTGCCTTTGGTTAGTTGGGCGTTAGTTGGGCGTTACTGAGTTTAATTGATTCCACTCCCTCCTCGTGTTTTCCGTGCTTGATATCTTTCTTCTTGATCTCACTTATGGTTGTTTTGGTTCTTTAGTGACATTATATGAAAATCAAGTTTTGAAATTAAACATTTTTTTTGTCTTAAAGAAAACAGTATAATGTTTTATGCACATATTCTATTTTTATGGTTCTTTAACAAGATATAACATATTTTTATGTTTTTTTTTAGAAAAAAAGTATTAATATAACATGTTATCATATTATAGGTTGTTTTAACATATATATTATAACATTCTATTATGTTTTATTTTGAAAATATATATTAATATAACATGTTAGAGTCTAACTAATTAGAAAATTAATTTTAATTGCATTTTATGAAAAAATGATTAGAATTTAAACATGCCTTTGTCTAGAAAAAAGTATAACATGTTACAATATTAGTGTATTTGCTAATTTTTACATTGGTTCGATTCGAAACCAATAAAATTTATTAATTTATAATAATTTTTAATTTATCGAATACTAATTTATAGAAGTTTTGTATGGGAACACTAATATAGCAAAATATTATAATCTAATATTAGGGAGTACGTGTGTGGCCTGTATATATAGACTACTACATACGTGAAACCGTACCAAAGAGAAAAATATTACCCTCTTTGAAGATCTTTGAGTGCTAGTCCATGGCGATCTCTCACGCTCATCCTATGTTTCTTCTGATCCTATTACTCTTCTTCTTACCTACTTTGCTGGCTATCCCTTTCCATGACTGCAGTTTGCTACTTATAACATTGTTCTTTTTATTGTTACTTTAACTAGGAATTAATATTAGGAGTTGAAAGCTTCAAAAAAGAAAAAATCAAACTAAATCTCATTTTGACCTAGTTCTAGGAAAGTAAGTTACCATAAAAATTAATTATTCATTGCTAGAGTTGAAGATCGATTACGAAAGTTAGTGAGGACTAGGAACAATATAAATATGTATCGAACAATATAAAAATAATTGGCCGGTTTTGGGACTGACTGCAGAAATAAAGACAAAAAATGATCTATCACAATCTCTCTTGTTACTCTATCCTTTAGTATATCTCTTGATACTTGTATACTTTTTCACTACTGGCTGTTGTAGGTCTTGAAAGTTCTCCATTTACAGTCACTGGTGTGGAGGCAATTCCGGAAGGGGGCCAAGCAAGCTTTAACATAACCGGTTATACAAGTACGTACCTGATCAATTACTTTGATAATTTGCTTTATTTCTATCCAAGTTGCCATCACTCTTGTTTTAGTTTCCAATATATATCTTGATAAAATATTTTTGTGTGAACAGATAGAGTAATCACTGGAGGATTCGTGCAGCTGAAAGTTCAAATAAACTTCATATATGTCGTAAACCGCAGATACGACCTCTGTGAGTTGATCACATGCCCTGTTTCACCTGGCGGTGTCGTGGTTCCTATTAGCACAACATTACCTTGGTATCCAGTAAGCGTTCTTACATTTATATTTTGGGTAATTGTTAAAATTTCATTCCATACGTACGATTTTAGATAGTAATCACTTTTTTTTTTTGAAGAATTTCTTCATCCCAATCACTAACAGATTCAGTTTTCTACTTTTAACTCATATTTGTCTTGGATGGTTCCATAATCAGTAAAGGGTTCATCTTTGATCATAGAGTTGATGGAGTCATTATTGCCTTACATTTTTTCAATACCAAAAATAACTTTACCAGGTTAACAAAACAGTGATAATGATTTTACCATTTTGATTACAATTGTAACTATGCTTTAATAGTAGGATGTATCATATGTTGGTAATTATTCATTCATGAACACTAGTTTCTAATTAATTAGTTATTGCCTTCTTCCTGAACCACACCAGTTGGTTGGTCTCTTTGACGATTTTTTTTTTGTTTCCTCCATTGTTTACCTCTGCAGTTATATTTCACGGTTTACATAAACATTTCAGAGGATCCTGATGACGATGAAATAGTGTGTCTTATCTTCGATGTCAGAACTCCAAATTCCGCTGCGATCTCTGCTTAATCAAGTTTCCGGGTGAAAATGTGTTCTCAAGTCTCTACATGAATCTGATTTCTTAGTACTAGCTAGTACAGAAAATCAGCATTCTCCATATATGTTGTTTTCTCTCTTGTGTGTGTGTGGTATCAAAAGAATAAGAAAGGGTTTATATAATACCCTTAACCGATTTTCGATTTGTCTCTATTTTAAAGAATTTGGTTTGATTTTTATGAAGCAGTGCTAAAAACACATTTTCAAACGTCATTGGTTTCTCTTGCTTTTAGGAATATCAATATCTGAAGTGAAATGGAATATTGAGTGATATATAAAAAACGTATAATGATTATATTGAGCGATTTAAAAGAATAGTAAAAGTGTATAACAATTTATTCTATTATTGTAATTTGTTTGGAGGAAAAACGATTAAAAAAAAATTGTGTAAAATAAAATAGTAAAATATAAGATTCAAGAAAACAATAATGAAAGAAATTGTATAACATTGAACATTCTATCAATGTATTTTGTATTTACATGGGAATATGGGAACGAATTTAAATATTTTAAATCTAACACAAAGTACTCGAACGAGTCATAAAACGTTGAAACGAAGAAGAAAATATGATGTAAATACAAAAATGGAAAACAATTTAAATTCATCAGATCAAAAATGGAAAACTCGTTCCCAGGCCACAATCAAACACTAGCAGAGAGAATGGTTTTCGAAAGATCGAGAAAACAAAATTTTTGAACTACAAGAAGATGCTATTGAGACACTAAAAATGCAAGGCAGGTTGTTGTAACAATATAGTGGTCGAACTACAAGAAGATGCCATATTGAGACACTAAAAATACAAGAAACTTATTAAGCTAAGCGATTAGGTTTTGGTGGTTAAATGTATACTTGTTGAATTTCCATAAGATTATAAACCATATGCTCAAGAATCTTGGATTCTATATAAATCCGAATGATAACGTATAGTAAGTATGATAGTTGTTCTTAGCCACTATAAACTTTTAAATAAATATTATGGAATAGTTAATTATATATATATATATTTGAAATTTTTTTCTTATACTAAAAACATATGAATGTCAACATTAGTTCTCAAATTAAACAACATAAGAGATTCGAGAGGTTTGAAGTAATTTAGGGTTAAGAACGATGTTAGCGACGAATTTAGGACGAATTCCTCCCAAATTGGTCCTAAATCACTATTCCTCCCAAATTCGTCCTAAATCAATATCTTATACCCTAAACTTGCATAATTTCGGTTCAATCTTTTTGGTTATACCATTTTAAATGTATACTTGTTGAATTTCCATAAAATTATAAACTATATTCTTAAGAATGGGTTCTCTATAAATATGAATGATAACGTATAGTAAGAATGATAGTTGTTCTTAACCACTATGAACTTTTAAATGAATGTTACAGAATAGTTAATTTTATTTATCTTTGAAATTTTGTTATTATACTAAAAACATTTGAATGTCAACATTAGTTCTCGAATTGAACAATGTAAGAGATTCGAGAGGTTTGAAGTAGTTTACGGTATATGAACAAAGTTAGCGACGAATTTAGGACGAATTTCTCCCAAATTCGTCCTAAATTAATATTCCTCCCAATTTCGTCATAAATCAATACCATATACCCTAAAATTAGTATAGACTTGCATCGATTCGGTTTAATATTTTTTGTTATACCATCTTAAATGTATATTTGTTGAATTTCAATAAAATTATAAACCATATGCTTAAGAATCGTGATTTCTCTATAAATTCGAATGATAACGTATAGTAAGAATGATAGTTGTTCTTAACCCCACTATGATTTTTTTAATGAATGTTACTGAATAGTTAATTTTATATAACTTTGAAAAAAAAAATCTTATACTAAAAACATATGAATATCAATATCAGTTCTCGAATAGAATAGAACAATGTAAGAGATTCAAGAGTTTGAAGTAGTTTAGGGTATAAAGCAAAGTTACGACGAATTTGGGACGAATTCCTCCCAAATTCGTCGTAAAACGGAAGAACAAATATATTTCCGCCCGTGGGAATGAAAATTCCTAAATTTTTGTGTTACGACGAATTTGCGATGATTCGTCGTAAATTCCTCGTAAATTACCAACGAATTTACGAGGGATATAAATCCTATATATACTCCACGAGATTCCCCCTTCTTCCACACTTCTCTCAAACCATAAATCTCTCTTTCTTAGATCGCTCTCTCTCTCTCTACTCGAATCGCTCTCACTTCCACCAAAAACTCAAAGGTATGGATCTTAAATTTTATTTATTATTTTTTGATTTAGTTAGGTTTATAATATTTATACACTTTAGAATATTGTTAGGATATTGGAATATTTTGTAATTTTAGAATGGGATGATTTAAATTTTGAATAATTTTTTTTTTCAAATGAATTATTTTTAATTATTAATTATATATATTGCAGATGACGTCTTCTCGTCGTAGACATGCAACGGAGGAAAACCTGACCGAACAACAGCGGGAAGCACAACGCCTTGCGGCTGAAGCTGCTGAAGAGGCTTGCAACCTCCCAGAATTCGATTTTACTATAGATTAGTTTATTTTTATTAAAAAACAAAAAAAAAATAATTTTAATTTTAAATTTGTAAATTTATGTATTTTTCTATAAATTTTTTTTTTGGTATTAATCCTAGTTAATTCGTCGCTATTGGAAAATAAAATTTATTAAAAAATTATGACAAAATTGTTTTGGCCACGAATTAAAGACGAAATCTTTTGCTTTGATTTTAGGCGGAAATTGTTTTTGCCACGAATTAAGGACGAAATTTTTTGCCACGAATTTACCACGATTTTCCGACAAAAGTACGATGACGAAGTTACGACGAATGTTGTCCCTCACAATTTTACGACGAATTCCCGACGAGTATGTTAACGACGATTTTACGACGAATATGGGGATTAACGACGAATCACCGACGACTTTGCTTTTGTAACGATCGATTACCGACGATTCGATTTTCGTGGCAAATTCGTTGCGATTTTCGATTTATGACGAATTTGCCACGAATATGCCCCTTCTGAAACATATGTTTTCTTGTAGTGACGGTTGGACCTAAACAAAATTAATGCGAGTTCAAATAACTAAATAAGAAAGTGATAAAGAAAGCAAACAGGTAACAAGAAAGCAAAGAGTGATCAAATAAAGGAAATATGAACTATATATGGGCTAAGGTTATTGACTAGGTATGATCAATGGTTAATGATGCATGTTCAATCAAGCTCTATACCAAGGCATAAATCACATAAGGAAAACTAAGCCATATCCATTATCTTAATCCATTCACTAATCAATTCTCCAATAGTAGCCAAATGACTAATAATATTTAAGCATAAGTTTTTTGCCACAAGTCATCTTAATCATCAATTTCCATTGGTTAAGAATGAAAAGCATGCATTAGAGTTGGTCTAGACATTTTAATTCAATGCATAAAACATCCATGATCTATGATTCGATAGGCAAGATCAATCCTACCATTAAACATGCTCTAATCATATGGATTCATGTAAATATGGCCACCAGAATTAGGGTTTTCTTAGAGAAGAAGGAGGGAGAAGATGACACTTAACACTAGATACTCGGAAGGAAGAATATTGGAGACGAGAGCAGACTTTTTAATTTAATTTTTAAATTTGGGTTTTCTTTCTTCGGACAATATTGGGCTTTGTTTCGGGCCCATTTAGAAATAAGAACTACTTAGTTAAAAATCAGAGAAACAAACCTAGCAGTTTCTCGCCGTCGTCTCACCGTCACCGTCTCCCTCTCCTTCACCGTCGAATCCCACAACTTTCCGCCGCGCGGACTCCTTCTCTTCCTTCGAGAGTTTTGTTCATCAATTTCCAGGTAAGTTTCTTTGTTGAAGTAAAGCATCAGTTTCGTTGCATTACGTTATAATATTGAGGGATTTTAGTAGCATGAAAGCATCAATGGCGAACAATAAACCTTTTTTTTTTGCTTTCAAGCTTGAGGTTTGGTAGATGACTGATGTTTCTCTGACTATCTCTACGAAGATGTAGTTGCGTCTGTCTTTGTTCATATAAGAAATTGATGACTCCTTGCTTGATACTTTCTCCTGTAATTTGAGTTAGCAAATGTGGCATTATGAGTTGATGATTCGATTGTTCTTCTATAATTTGGTGACAGAAGCTGAAGCAAAACATGGGATTACCGGATTCAACTCAAGACTTGTCATCAGAGATGGAGGTTGATGCTTTCAGAAAGATCTTCCCTCTTCGTTTCTTCGAGCGTCATCTCTCTGAATCTCTCCGACCTGATGCTAGACCACTCGGAAAAGCCAGAGACACCATTGTAAACCTTGGTAAAATAACTTAGCTGTTTCTTTTCTTTTACTTTCATCAAAGTCAAGTCATTGAAACATTTCACTTGATTTGTATTCTCTTGTGTATAGGACTTGTTTCATCCGCCGATGGATCTGCTCTTACCAAGATTGGTTCCACGGTAAGCCCTATTCGTTTCGGTATTTCGAATTATGAGCGCAATGTTACTGTGTTCCCATGTTTTTTCTTACATGGTTTCTGTTTCTTTTCGACAGACTATGCTCGCCGCTATCAGAATGGAAGTTATGACTCCTTCTACAGACGCTCCAGACGAAGGATGCATAGGTTTTTTCTTGTTCCCTCGTCCTCTTTGTCTCTTTACATGTGGTTTTTTTCTTCTTCTTTAGTGTTTCATTTGTGACTGATAGATTCTGTTTTCTGGTTTTTAGCTATCGAGTTCCACATGCCTCCTATATGCTCTCCAACTGTTCGTCCTGGAAGACCAGCAGACGCTGCTCCTGTTATTTCAAAGAACTTGTTGGATGCTATTTTAGGGTATTTGAATCTTTCTATATATGCTTCCTCATTCACATACATCTCTGTGCACTTATTTATTGTGTGTTTGAGAGAATGTTCTTCCTAAAATTGTTTCCCTTTATTGCAGTTGTGGTATGATTGATCTCAAAGAACTGTGCCTAGTTAGTGGAAAAGCTGCTTGGATGGGGTATCTGGTGAGTACACTTCGCTCTCTCTTATGTCGTGCTTCCCGGTTATTTGATTGTTATACTTTTACATAGTATCTGGTTATTGGTTTTCATCACATTCGTCTAGTTAGTTCTTTACTATATAAGTATATATATAAATGTTGCTGCTCTCTGAAATTTATTATAGGACATTTATTGCCTGGATGCTGATGGTGCTCTTTTCGATGCTGCTCTGCTTTCTGCTGTTGCAGCCTTTTCGAATTGTAAGTTCTTCTTCGATCTCATCCTTTAATTGGTTGCATAGCTCTTCTAAAACGCCTTTGACTTTGTTAGTAACCCATATGACATTATCTATCTGTAGATAAGCAACCTGAATAACTGAGTCATACCAAAGTTATATTCAGACCAATTCTTCTACTGATGCATAAGAGATTTTTTATTTTGCAGTGCAAATTCCAGTTGTTGCTCTGAACGACAATGGAAGAATAGTTACCATCACTGGTGAAGAAGAACAAGACAATGCATCGATCACCAAGAAGGAAGCAGTGAACAAGGAGAAGAGGAAACTCACGCTTAAGAACATCCCTTTCTCTTTAACTTGCTTACTCCACAAGAACTACGTATTAGCAGATCCAACAGCCGAAGAAGAATCGATCATGGACACACTCTTGACCGTTGTTTTAGATTCCTCAGATCAGATTGTATCTTTCTCCAAATCAGGAGGAATTATCGCCAATTCATCAACCATGAAGGTCAGAGTTTTCAGCATTCTCTCTATATTAATCAACGGCTTCGATTACACTGGTTTTTCTTATGTAGTTGCCTTGCGGGTTGTTAACTTTTCGCAGAGCTGTATCGAGTTAACAAAGAAGAGAGGAAAGGAGCTTAAGCAGATATTGGGAGAGATGGATATCGACGGCTGATTCAATCAGACGGAAGTGTGAAACATTCCATAGCATTGTGAAATCTTGTGAGTTACATAATTTAATCAGAGACCCGCCAAAAACCAATCTAGTGCTAAACCGGTACGACGAGAAGAAGCTCTTCTCCATTTTTGTTACAATATGTTGCGGTTTCGTTGATTATATAACGAGATTTTAAGTTTAGTGTAAGTTTGCGATTTATATGCTCTCCATTTCAAATGTTACGAGATTGAACCGAAATATACATGAACCGATCGGTTTACCAAATGCTGTGTCGGAGATTGTTGTCTAACAAACCTTCTGAATCAATCAGGGGCTATCCCTTTTACCGCAGTTTTGACAATTCCGTTCGGATCCGCGACTCCGTTAGTAATTTTCCGTTTACCCTTACGGAAGAAAAAGAAGAAGAACACACACTCTCTCTCTCTCTCTTTTCGTCTTTTCATCGATAGTGATAGAAAAGAAAGTTCTCAGATCCGAATAATACCTTGTTCTCCGTCTTCTCTCTGGAAATTGAGCTCCTTAGATCCATGGTTTTTCAAATCCGTTGATCCATTTCTCGCGGCAATCTTCAATCTCTTTTCGTCCCGCATCTGATTTCAGCTTCGTACCCCATCGGGCGTGGATACAATCATGAATTCCTTCTTTTCCGGCACGCGTCTCAGGTGATTAATCAGTTGCTCCGATCTCCGTTTGCATTATATTGCCAGTTATTGAGACTATGCGATACTTCCATTGTTGCGTTCCTAGTTCATAAACCGTAATGTAGCTTGATTCTTCTAAGTTTTACTGGGGAATCTAATTTTTCTCGGGGTTTTTTGCCGCCATCTAATTAGAAAGTCAAGTTGATCGGAAAATGAAAAGTTCGATTCATTTTATCCTTTTTTTTTCTTCAATTGAGATTAGGCGTGTTGGAGAATCCTCGTATCCACGTTCTATTTTGCATTTGTTAAACTCATCAGAGTGTTTGATTATAATTGTTTGCTTCATTTTCGAGTAAACCCGTGGGAATTGGGATTAGACATGGTACCGTGACATCGGTTTTGAATGATGTCATCTTTATGGAACCTACACGATTGTATATGATTGTATGTCCTTTGGTTTTCTGTATCTGTTGACCTGTTACAATTCTGAGCCTTTGTCCTAGGTGATTCAAGGTAGATTGTACTAACATTACAGTAGTATATTCTACTCAAATTATACATTTATTGTCATTTTCTTTTGCAGCGACATGATTCGGGCTATACGTGCAAGTAAAACCGCTGCTGAGGAACGTGCCGTTGTAAGGAAAGAGTGCGCTGCTATCCGTGCTTCGATTAATGAAAATGACCAGGACTATAGACACCGGGATCTAGCAAAGCTCATGTTCATTCACATGCTTGGTTACCCCACTCATTTTGGGCAGATGGAATGCCTGAAATTAATTGCTTCTCCTGGATTTCCAGAGAAGAGGATTGGTTATCTAGGTTTAATGTTGCTTCTTGACGAAAGGCAAGAAGTGCTAATGCTGGTCACCAACTCGCTGAAGCAGTATCCTTTATGGTGTAAAATTTTCGAATTTGATTCCCTAGTAGCATTTTAGATTTTTGGCAGATTCGTACTAGTTTTTAGTTTCCCCCCTTGTGAGAACCTTGACTCATGTCTAGAGACCTGAATCATACAAACCAATACATTGTGGGGCTTGCTCTTTGTGCTTTAGGAAATATATGTTCAGCAGAAATGGCTCGTGATCTCGCACCTGAAGTTGAAAGATTACTTCAATTTCGTGATCCAAATATACGCAAGAAAGTGAGTGTTTCCTCGTCCTGTCAATGTACCTTTTCAGATAGCAAGTGTCTTTTAAGTGGGGTTTAGAGGTGGAAATTTTCGAAATTTTTGAGAAACTAGGCTAATGTGCATGTTTTAACCAGACGAAGGCTGTACTTCAAGAGCTGTGTACTTAGTTTCTCGAATCTTCCACTTTAATTTTGTCATTTTTTGTATACATTATCATGAACTTTTCATTCGTTAATTTTTTTGCTTTTTTAGGCAGCTCTTTGCGCCATACGGATCATCAGAAAAGTTCCGGATCTTTCTGAGAACTTTACTAATCCTGCCGCTGCTTTACTCAAAGAAAAGCACCATGGTGTTCTCATTACGGGAGTTCACCTTTGTACCGAAATCTGTAAAGTCAGTTCCGAAGCCCTTGAATATTTCCGGAAGGTAATCTGTTAATATCCTATCAATTTGGTTAAAAGAATATTACGATTCCTGATATGTTGTAGTATGCACGTCTTTCTTGGAGAATCTAAAGCGGCTCTATTTCTGTTCATTAGACGTCTCTAGGTGACTCTTAGCCTCCTACTTTCTCATGGTTGCATGATTCTTGTATCTGGAATCTAGATCATCCCTGCATTCTCCATTTTTAACTCTTTAGATTCGTGATCTTTTTGGGACCCTTTGCATAAATTTTGCTTGTATGCTGAACTGATTTGAGTGTTTTCAATCTTTGTTCTTCTTGTCATGATGGAAAATTAGCGGTTTCCTTTTCTGATTGACAGAAATGCACAGTGGGTTTGGTTAAAACCCTGAGGGATATTGCAAACAGTCCATATTCACCCGAGTATGACGTTGCTGGAATTACCGATCCATTTCTTCACATCAGATTGCTCAAACTGTTGCGTATTTTAGGCCAAGGGGATGCAGATGCCAGTGACTGTATGAATGATATACTTGCTCAGGTTTGTTCGTACTTAGTCTGTTGAGATTTTCCTCAAGGCTTATTTAAAGTCGATGAATGATATACTATTTCTATTTCTGTTTCAATATTTTTTTTTTTTGGTTCTTTCATACTTCTAGTTCTTTCTGATTTTCAAAGTTAATTAAATAATTCCACAAAACTATATCCGAAGCAATGGTAACAAATAAAGCCCTTTTCACGCCTTTATGGGTTTTGCTACACATATCTTTTGTTACATTTGCTTTGAAAAAGCTTTTGATCTATATCAGTCAGGATCATAATCACATATAATTATTCTTGACTTCCAACTTGATTTTTAATGTCTTAGGTGGCATCAAAAACCGAGTCAAACAAAAACGCCGGCAATGCTATTCTATATGAATGCGTTCAAACGATAATGAGCATCGAAGAAAATGGTGGCTTACGTGTTCTTGCAATCAATATCTTGGGGAAATTCTTGTCCAACCGAGATAATAACATCAGGTTTTTTATCGAGTACCACCATTTTATGAGTTTTCTGTAACCTTAGCTGATATCTTACTATTCATCTACAGCAGTCTTCCAAGTTCCAACTTTTATTTACTATAATGCCTACAGAAGTTGTTATTTCATTCATATGATGCCAGTAGAAGTTGTTAATTCATTCTGATGCATTTCTCACCTCTCCACTGACTACCTTCCAAAAAATATAAACATTAGCTTTGCTTTCTCAGATATGTAGCATTGAACATGCTGATGAGAGCCTTAACAGTTGATTCCCAAGCGGTTCAGAGACACAGAGCTACAATACTGGAGTGTGTTAAGGTATTTAATGTGGTGTTACAGTTTCCTTGCTGGGTTTATCTTATTTAATTACTAGAGTATTTTGTTTCCACTGCTTTTACTGGTTATGGAATGCAATATATTCCTCAGAGCTAAAATATGCTTCCCAGCTTGGTGTTGTAGTATAGTGACTGTATCTGTCTTTTGATTTTCCAACATTTACACATCCAATTCTGTTTAGGTGGTCTGAGATTACTCTTTACTAAATGGAAAGTGTTCTTTAATATCTTCTGGTTTAGGATTCAGATGCTTCAATTCAGAAAAGGGCACTTGAACTTATTTACCTTCTGGTGAATGAAAATAACGTGAAGCCACTAGCAAATGAGCTAATAGAATATTTGGAAGTAAGTGAGCAAGATTTTAAGGAAGATCTTACTGCAAAGATATGCTCCATTGTTGAAAAGTAAGTTGCACAACTTTTCAAATTCTTCTATAAGATGGTAACTGAGCATTTTAATTTGGAACAAAGATGTGATTTATGCTCAATCAAACTTAATCCATAATTTTATCAGAATGCTGGCCTTGAGGAATGGTGTCCATCAGACCTGATTGGTTATTTGGTGTACTAACTTTTGGTATTTCCTTGCTGACTAGGTTTGCTCCAGAGAAAATCTGGTACATTGATCAAATGCTAAAGGTTCTATCTGAGGTTTATTTTTAGCCCAGGCTGTGAAATTACGTTTTTCCATACAATAATCAGCACCAACGGGCATGCAGACTTCTTTAATTAACAAAAAACTGTTTTACTTTATATGAAAATAAGTAGATCTTAACTTGAGGTTTCTACTAATCCTGATTCTGTTCATAATAGGCTGGAAATTATGTGAAAGAGGATGTATGGCACGCGCTGATTGTTGTAATAACAAATGCCCCCGATCTCCATGGGTACGCTGTGAGGGCTTTGTACAGAGCATTACATACATCTTCTGAACAGGTAGATGACATTTTTATTTTGGTCAGACATTTCCCAAATTTTATCATCTTGTAATTTAGGAGTAAAAGGGTCATTGATGTTTGGGCAGGAAACTCTTGTGCGGGTTGCAATATGGTGCATAGGAGAATATGCTGATCTGATGGTTAACAATGCTGGAATGCTTGACTTAGAAGATCCAATAACGGTGAGTACAATTATCCTGCACTAAGGTTTTATTATTGTGACTGATACTGGAGGTGACAGTAACGGGATTGCTATCTTGTAACATTTCTCTGCTCTGCTGATTCGCTCATGTTCACATGCTAAAGATAATACTGTTCAATGAGTGTAGATTTTGATTTATGTTCTCAATTTTCTGTAATCAGATAACAGAAGCAGATGCCGTGGATATTGTCGAGACTGCTATTAAGCATCATACATCGGATGTCACAACTAAGGCAATGTCACTCATTGCTCTGTTAAAGATCTCATCTCGTTTCCCTTCTTGTTCAGAGTATGCCAACTCCTACCTAACTTTACTATGTCTACACAGCTGATTCTAGATTTTCTGGTTATTAGGGTATAATCATGCATGAACACTTTTCACGTCCCTGTAATTTTTCTTTTATAAATTAGGTCGACATGTAAAATTAGTCAATGATACTTCTCACAAAAGATGGGATTGTTGTATTTGCTTACAGGAGGGTTAAAAGTATTATAGAACAGAACAAAGGTAGCTTTGTCTTAGAACTGCAACAAAGATCCTTGGAGTTCAGTTCAGTTATTCAGAAGCATCAGAATATAAGGTAATTCTTTTGTGCTACTGGACATATCTGTTTTCATCAATTTTGGATGAGAGAGATCCACGGATATTGATCTACTAAATTACTCGACACAATGGATCCAACTTTATGCAGATCTTCCCTGGTTGAAAGAATGCCGGTCCTTGATGAGGCAACATTTAGTGGAAGGAGAGCTGGCTCTTTACCGGCAGCCGTGTCAACTTCTGGAAAATCTCCACTTAGTATTCCCAACGGTGTTGCAAAAGCTGCAGCTCCTCTTGTAGATTTACTCGACCTGAGTTCAGATGATACTCCTGCCCCTACCTCCTCCAGTGCCAATTTTCTTCAAGATCTTCTTGGTGTTGATTTAATGCAGCCTTCAGCACAACCTGGTTAGATTTCCTAACTTTTGTTATTCCACTCTACCATTTAAAGAACTAAACTAGTAAGAGTCTTGCTGGAGTCTAAGTCAGATCATAGTTCATATGTGTTTTTCTCAGGCAGAGAATTTTGTCTGGTCATGTTTCTTCAAATTGTTGACTTCCATGGCAGTATGACCAATCATAACTATGACCTGAAGAAAACTGTTAAATTTGTGTAGTCAAGATGTAGAGAATTTGGGATGTTTAGTTGTGAAGCTGCATTGTATTGTCTAAAACTGATAAAATTTGTGTAGTCAAGATGTAGAGAATTTTGCTTACCTCTACATCTATCAGCTTCAGGTACCATTCAGTCATCAAAAGCTGGGGCGGATATCCTTTTGGATCTGTTGTCAATAGGAAGTCCTGCCTCTGTGCAAAATGGCTCAACGAATGGAGACCTATTATCTATTCATGAGAACAATGCTCCGATAGCCACCATAGATAACATTTCATCCACTTCCCCCACTGCGCCTTCTTCAATGATGGATTTGTTGGATGGATTTGGCCCCATGGCCCACACCTGTCTCTTATACACATCTAGATGTGTATAAGAGACAGGTGTTACATGTTCTCGATATGTACCCATAATGTTTGTTACTTGCTCTATTGTAGATTGATAATATAAGGAATGGAGTTTTGAATGAAATAACGTGGTTTAAGTTTATACGTTTATGTGATTTTGATATTGTTGTAGTAAAGTTAAGTACCTGTCTCTTATACACATCTAGATGTGTATAAGAGACAGCTCTATACCAGCCAACGGAAACATCAAACAAACTATGAGAGTTACAAATAGCCAACACGGAAAAGTACCATTCCCTTTTTTCTCTCTTCACAAGATTTACACATAGCAACCGGCACAAATCTCGATTTGTTGTGAAACTGAGACCGCAAAACTATCAGAATAACATCTGTTCTTCACCGTTTCAGAAACCCATTGTGATGCGGATGAGGGTAGGTTACAAGATTGACGGCAAAGATGTGTTGGAGGAAGGACAAATCAACAATTTCCCACGTGGGTTATGAGAAGTATTAAGGTATTCCAAGATTCATATACATATTCCTAATTTTATTATAATCTTTTTTCTCCCATAGACTGAAAGAAACTTCGTCATAGAAAGTTTGTGTGCGGTTCATTGGCTTTGTGTGAAATCCGTGTTTAGAGAGAGAGAGAGAGAGAGAGAGAGAGATAATTTTGATGATGGGTTGAGTTATGAGAATGTGTGTCGTTAATGTTATTCTCCTTGCTGCTTCAGATTTATTAATAATGGAACATATTTTTTTATAACTGCATAAATTTTGGAGGTGTCGTTTCCTTTTTGATGATTCTGTCGAGTTAGGGAACCAAAGGATGGAACTGAGTCAGATACTTTAGAAACAACGAGCATCTGTTATCTGATCTGACTCGTATGTGTATTACAATGTGTTACATGTTCTCGATATGTACCCATAATGTTTGTTACTTGCTCTATTGTAGATTAATAATATAAGGAATGGAGTTTTGAATGAAATAACGTGGTTTAAGTTTATACGTTTATGTGATTTAAAAATAATAAAAAAAAAATAAAAAAATAATAATAAAATAATAAAAAATAGTAATAAAAAGAAAATAGTTAATGGATTAATATAGCTAGAGAGATTGAAAAGATTTAAGAGGAGAATATATGTTGTGAATATCGGCTTGCCTTCAAGGTTTTGTGGATCGAGCTGAGTTAGAAACTTAGAATTATCCAAGGCTGCTAAGCATTTACTTCAATTTTTCAACATGTTAATTTTTTTTTTTTGGAACTAAACGTACTTGCGATGATAATTTTTGGTTATTTCGATTCCAAAAACTACGTAGATTAATAATTTAATATAATTGTTGGTTTATGTATGATACATATTTTATTCATTGGCTAAATCCACTGGAATTTTTAGTGAAGATGAAAAAGCGTGAAACTCCCAAGCTGTGTTTACTGATCGTCCGTCATTCATAATAATTAACTCAAATTTAGTTGATTCACTGTTGTCAATAATAATAATCTCAGAAAACATTCATAAATATAATAACCATTTTACATGTGTTTCTGTATCTCATGCGTAGCAGTAGTTTTGTAGTTGTAGTATCCAAATTTTTAAGAATCACAGTAGTTCAAGTATTCCTCAAAAATGATAGCCCTGCAAATTTCGGGACGGATTCCCGGTTCCCACTCGTACCCGTTTCGAATTTCCTATCCCGTTTCCGTTTCCGTTTAAAAAAAAATTCGTTCGGGACCATTTATTTTTTCAAACGGGGACGGGAAGGGTACGCGAATGAGATCAGGTACTCGAACTTCCCAAAATTTCCTGAATTTTTTTGAATTTTCCCAAATTTTTCTGAAATTTTCCGAATTTTTCCGTAATTACACGAATTTTCCCGAAATAATTATCCGTTTGGGAAGAGATTTTAGGTAAAGAAATTTCTCGAACCCGTCCCGTTCTCGTAAATACCCGTCCCGAAACCCGAAAATTTCAGGGCTAAAAATGACACACACACACACTCCTTATTTTAAGAAATTAAGAGGCTCTTGTTAGAGCACCTCCAATTGAAGGATTTTAGCATAGTATCTTAACATTAAAATGTAATAAATTAATAAAAAGAGGAGAGATAATCAGAAAAATAAGAAACAGTTCTTATTTAAGAGTTTTTAGAACCGATTCTTACTCCTATAAAACAGTTGTCATTTAGTTATTGAGTCAAATTAATATTTTAAATAAATAAATAAAAATATTAATATTTTATAGTTTAGAAACTCAATTTAAGAATCTTACCGATGGAGGTGGTCTTAGTTTTTGTAATGGTGGAAAAAACTACCAAAAATATGCTCTTCTGAAACCTCCAACTATGGTAGTTGAGAAAATCTGTGTCGCGCGAATACATAACTCAGACTGTCCTATGTATTTCAGAATACGATTCATTCAATTTGGCGAGAGACGAATGATAAATTAAAAAACATGGCAATCCTCCTACTCAAATAGTTCATCAAATTGACAAGCAAATGGACAATGACGATTGGGCGATCGGAGATATAAAGAGAAAATGAAACTATAATTCTCTTTCCGCGCGCTAATATTAGTTTGGTTGTAGATAACTAGCTATTCAGTTTTTTTAAACTCAAGTTGCGGTCATTGTAAAAACAGTCTTTTTGATTAAATTAATTTAACATTTTCATTAAATACAAAAATTCTGATACATGCTTAATATAAAAACAATTAACCATTATTGATGTGTTTAATGTGAAATGTTTCCGGTGTTCAAATTATCACCAGATCTTATAGGTTAGAGCCTCGACCAATCGTGGATTCAGGACAACGTCGGTCATACTGAAAATCGCCCATGAGCAAATATGTATTTAATAAAAATTCATATCTAACCTCAATCGACCTTTTGATTTGTTTTATATAATTCTTTTTCGATAACCTGGAAATCCCATTCAAAATCCAGATTAATTTCGAGGGTTTATAGATAATTCGGGTATTCTTGCAGTAAAAATATTTAAACTATTATTGAAATTTTAAAGAGATAGTTTTCTAGTTTATAGCTAGCATTTGAACACATCAATCAAACGAATAGTGGTTTCATTTCCAACCCTTATTGTAGCTATAAAGTATATCTAAACAAAATAAAAACAAAATCAAAGAAGTTCCCAATACCTATTTTCTTTTTTGCATTATATCTATATATTTATGATTATCTATCTTTTTTGTTGGTCAACGATTATCTAAATAAATTGAGAAGTTATAGTGTACGTGTAGTTATAATAAGCGTTTTAGAGTTTGACTATATGGTTCGGTTCTCTTATGAGTTTGATTCTTTCTACATTAATTACTCACTTCAAAACTAACCGGCACTGCGATTTTTCCCAACTTTTGGTGCTAACTATAAAAGAGGGAAAAAAAAAAAAAAAAAAAAAAAACTATAAAAGAGGTACTTGATTTCTAGACCAAAAAAGAAGTCCAAGAAGCAGAACATTTATAAATTCCATTGCAAAAAATGAATATCTATTTTTAAATATTTGTTTTTTCAGTTTAAAAATTCTACGTAAAATTTTGTTGAAGACATGGAATCTGCAAAAAAATTACACAAGTACCGTTAAAACAACGGACTGTGTCAGAAACAAAACATAATTATTATTGCAAGATTCTAAGAAAATAATATTTATTTATTTTTTATTTATTTTTTTTGCCAACTAAGAGAAAACATTTTTAATTTTATTTTCTTATTCTTATACCGAATTATCTATAAATAAATATTATTTTCTTATAATCTTTGTACTGTGTCAGAAACAAAACATTTTTAATTTTTTCTCTTATAGATAATATTTATTTATTTTTTATTTATTTTTTTTGCCAACTAAGAGAAAAATAAAATCTAAGAATTAAAAATGTCAGACTAGGAAATTTCTTAGTACAATTTATACTTATTGTACGAAAAAAGAGAGATTTTATTAGAGACTCAATAATCCTCACTAAGAAACCCACCGATCTTATTCTCTCTATCGTAATTATTATTGCTGCAATTATTGTTATAGTTATAAATATCATTATTATTGTAATTATTGTTGTTGTTATTATTATTACTACCCTCACCAACAAAATGATTACGTTCAACCCTAAACGCATCGTTTTGATCTCCTTGACTCATTTCTTCTTTAGCACCGTGGTGAAACGGGAAGTATCCTGGCTGCGTCGCCGGAGGTACAACCGACGGAAGCTTCGAGAGAAGCGCCTCGAGGCTACTCATCGACGGTGTTATCTTCATCGAAAGCGGTACAGGCGGCACAGCTGCTCCTACCGCTTGCGGCTGGTGGTGGTGACCCATCAAGAAGCGGTGGTTGTGGTCAGAGTGGTAGAAATGTTGCTGGTGGTGCTCAGGCTGCGACGGAGGAGGAGGAGCGACTCCGGGGAAGTGCCACGTGTCAGAAGGAGAAGCGTTGATGAAAGGGTAACCAGAAGAAGAAGGATGAGGAAGAAGTACTCCTGGGATGCTTTCTATGTAGCTCAGCTTTTTTCTTAGCGTCACAACATAGCTTAAATCCTCTATCACCTTTAATATAACATTTTAAAATATGTAAATATATCATGCCATATATATATATAGTGTATAATGTATAGAGAGAGAGAGAGAGAGAGAGAGAGAGAGAGAGAGAGAGAGGAAGAGAGAGGAACCTTGTGAACAGCTCCTAACTGGACAACACCTTCTCGGACAGAAATCAAGGCAATGGTCTGCAAAACATTTTATATATACTTAAATTGTTAAATATATGATAGTGTGTACATATATGAAAGTATGTATATATGTTGATGTAACAAAATTGAGTTCGAGAAACATACCTTGACGCCAGATTGAAACTGAGCTTCCCATGTCCTAGGGTACTGCACAGTTAATTACATGAATTTAATTAATTAGTATGTGGTTAATATATATGCTTATACATATAAAAATATATTTGTGTAAATTTCACATGTATGGATACTTTTTTTTTACCTTCTAAAACGATAAGCATGCCTATGTTATATGTATATATGTAAAGCCATATTTAGAAAAAATGTGTATGTAAAGGCGTGTATATATGCTTACTGAGTCAGCAGAATTGTGCCAAGCAGATAAGAAGTTAATCTCTTGGTCATTAGGTTCTTTGTAAATCCACTTGTGACTGTGATCTGCAGCTACTTTTCCTATCAACCTGCACAAAATTTAATAATACTTCAATCATTAGAGAGAATGATTTAATTAATTAACAATGTTGACAAAACAAATATTAATTAACAACTATTATAATAATTTATTTAGTTGACAATGATTAATTAAAATACTCTATTTGCCAAAAAATATGATTAAATACTCCTCTCTTATCAGCTTTTTGACCAAAACACTGCAAATTATCCTCAAGACTTTTTACATAGTAATTATAAAACTTTGAATTTAAAAAGAGGTAGTTTGACTCATAACTTTTTGAAACCAACTTATTTACATATACATACATATGGATATAAAATCTGAGTAAGAAAATAGGCACTGAAATAGTATGAATTTCGGTCCAAAACCACGGTTAACAAAAAGAAGTGAAACCCAAAAGAGAGAGTTACTATATGAAAAAAAAAAAGAATAGATTTCTTTGCGTAATAATCTTATATATAAGTTTTGCTGAGAAATAAATGTGTATATTATCCTCAAATACCCTTCTCCATAATTGTAGATTTCATGGGACATCTTAAAGAACAACTCAGGCTGTAGCCCTTGGTATTGTTGAAAGTCACTATTTCCGTAAGCCGCCGAACTGCCACCGCTACACTCGCCGGAGCTCATTTCCCCGGCAGAAGCTGCGAAGTTGCAAAACCCATCTTCCCAAACCAAGATCCTGCCAGTAATAATTGATATACAACCGGATTACACCAAGAAATCTAAATATATATATATATATATATACATAAAAATTTGTAATATAGGTGGTTTTGCTAGTACCAGTTTCTCCTGTTCCCTCTTGATCTATCATAAGCTCCTTGACCATCCCATCTACTTGCAAGCAACACCAAATGATCAGTACATATTAATCATCTAAACAAAAGAAATAAGCTACATAAATACTTATAACATAAACCCCCAAAAATTCAAAGAATAAATACTTAAGAGACCACAGGAGAACAAATTCTTTAACAAAAAAAAAAATACAGAAGAACAAATAAGGAAAATAATAACAAGAAATTCGAAACTTTTTAGTTAACAAAAACTGGAGATTTATACTTGTTTTTATATGTATATGGTTGATTTTGATCATAAGCTTACTTTGGAGGAGGATAGTTTCTGGGTAAGATCCTCCAAAAAACAGCATAAACCCATTGAGAGTTCTCGTGGATGCATAAGCTTCTTAGTGTATGTTGAAGAAGATGAGTCACTGCTAATGGATTTAGATGTTCTTCCATTTATTCTAAATTTTCAATGGTTTGATTTATTTAATTTTTTGGGTTCTTTTCTCTTTTTTTTTGTTTGGTGTGTAAAGACTTTCTTTAGATAGAAGAAGGTAGAAAACCCTCACTATCTATCCTACTTTATATAACAAGCTTATAGATCCATCCCCCAAAGCATCTTTTTTTTTCTTTTCTTTTCATTTTATTTTATTATATTATATTTGGATGGAGATAAGAAATTAAATTCTTTACCGCTTTGGCTTTTCCTTGTGTTTAATTTAGCCATTTACCTAACGTTTTTTTAATCGAATGTTACTTTATTTTTGTTTATTTTTTTACTATTTTTTTCAAGCAAGAAAAAATCACATAATTATCTATCGCATAAAAATCTGTAAGTAGACCATTATTTTGATAGCTTAGATATCCTTATATTTTAAACTGATGTTTGATTTTTTTTTCAGTACATGTTCAAATTGTATTTGTAGCGGTTAAGCTGCCAGTGACCTGCCTTGCCTTATGTGAAATGTTATTACTTCCAATAGATTGGCTCTCTAGCAATATAACTATAAATAATTAACCTAGTGTAATTAAATGTTCGTTGTATAAGTATTTCGAAGACAAACAAAAATCCTCAAAACTCGTTTATATATGCGATGACACGTTAGCAGAATTTTTTTTTCTTTCATAAATTGATTCTATGTTTCTTATGTAACTTTTCCAATAATATATAGGCGATGTGGTTTAGTGGTTGTAGACGTTGAGCTATTTCTTTAGTGAGTTCAAAATTAAATTAATATAATTAAGAACAATTTTCAGTTTTCATATTTACGTTGTGCATGTATTTACAAAAGAAATCAATAGAACAACATGCATGTACAATACATGTTATGATGTTATCCATTTCGTAGCCATTAACAATTAGATTGTCCTCATAAAAATATTTTCACATACATACATGATCTTTTAAGTTTAATGTATATAAAATCTATTGTTACTCCGGGCGAGATCGTATACCAAGAACACCAAGTTTCGTAAGGTATATGACTATATATGTCAACTATTAATTCTGACTATAATGTAGAGATGACATGCCATATTCATGTTTATTCATCATTATTGGGTTTTACGAAATATGAGAAACTGTCTATTTACCTGAAAATCATATGTAAACTAATGTATACTTTTTTAATAAATGTTTTTTTCTGACAAAAAACTGTCAAATTGATTTAATTTCAAATCCTATGAAATAAAGTTTGGGGTTTCCTTTTACCAACACATTCATTTATTTTCAGTTCAGTGGTCAGTTAACGAAAACTGTACCTCTTTCTTTGATTCTTTTGTACATGTGTTTTAATTTCTCTCTCTCACCTCTCCTCTCCTCTTCTCTTTCCTTATTCTTATAAAGAAAAGTTCAAATTCCAGTCTACTTATATTTGTCAATACATAACATATAAATTTATTTTATTATTTTTAATCCATATATACAATGTAAGTAAGTAAGAAACCATATTGTAGCAAAACAATTTGAGCACGCTTTCAAAAAACCTTCAAAAAATTATTAGTGTTTTTTTTTTTTGAATTAACTGTGGAAGTTCGGGCCTTAGGCCAGTAATCTCCCCCAATACTCGGAATTACCCCTTTCTATATTCCGATTTAAAGAATGTACCTCCGTTCCAAAAGGAGTTTGAACCCGGGGCACAAGGAAACCAACCCCCTTGCACTACCACTAGGCCACCACCTCTTTGGTTAGTGTGTACGTTAAGCCAGGAAGAAGTGAAGAAAAATGTCGTTACATGCACAATACTTCATTGTTCATTCATCGAACCATATTCTAATTTAAATAGATGCAATGTATCATTTTCGAAAACTTTTACTTGCACAAAAAACTCAAAATATACATGGGTGTATGGATTTATGCACATGCAATGGTCTTAGGAATCAAAATCTCATTCATGATGCTAAGGATTTAATCAAAGACATTATATACGGGTATACCACAAAAAAATCAGAAAAATCCATGATATTTTTAAGTCAGATCAAAATCGAAATCATTACACATCTAGGAATCTAATAAGACATCTCGCTACATATGGAGATGTTACGTTTGTGAATATTACATTTGAAGGACCCCACAGTTTGCGGTAGAGCTAGAACTTCAAATCTCACATGGATCCTTATGAGAGTTTTGACGAATTAAATGATTCGTTCTTGGACAATGATATTGAGACATATATTCGAAGTTTAAATATATTTATTCTTAAGAATATAATAATTATATATAACTATAGTCCAATGATTACTCTTCTGTTGGTCAAAGCTGCAAATTGATTTTTACTATTGTATAATCTGCAACATCGGTTTCTCCCAATAGGTCTCAATGATGTGAATTTCAACTTTAAGTTCAGCTTCGCCGATGTTGGAGAATGAAAGCTGATGAGAAAATCAATAGTGGTATACTATTTTTTTTTCCAGTTTTTAACATATATGGTGACGCTATAAAGAAAAAAAAAAAAAAACATCGCGACGCTATTAATTTGTTTTTTGTAGTCTTCATCAAGTTTTTAAAAGTGATTGTGTTATATATTATGGATGTGTCATATAACGAGAAGAAACAAAAATTGATACAATAAAACAATTTTTAGTCTTTTATGAAACTTTTGGGGTCAAATTGTGTTTATGACTATTATGTAGAAGTTCTACTATAATAAAATGTCTTCTTTATTTGATTATACAGTTATACTGTTCTATTGTTCTTTTTATGGTTTGACAAACCAGTCAAACCCAATAACTATTTTATGTCTTTATTCAAACCAAATATTCACTAAATGAAAACTTCTATCCCTCGTACTCAAGTATAGTCATGGCTTCTTTTTGTTTTAATTTTGATTTTGATTTTGGATGGCATGCATCATATATGTAATATGTTTAGAACAAAAAGCGATATGAAATAAATTAAATGTGTTATCAGATAAAATAACATATTGGAGTATTTTTTAAAAAATAGATAAAAAAAATGTTAATAATTGTGGACGTAATATTGTAATCTTTACCTTCACCCACTAGAGGGTTATTACCTAATTACAAAATCATACTTAATAATCAATAACTTGACGATATGAATTTTTATAGTCTCCATCCATGCAGACTTTTATTTATTATAAACATTAGATAATTCACCTTAATTAACAACTAAGCTAGCTTTGAAACATTATCCCTCACTCCCTCCCCATATCATTTGTTCAAGAGATCCAGTTTTAAATTATAATTAGTTATCGATGAAGCATATGCATAATGGTCAACGTAGGTATGAATTGAAGCCAAATAAAAAAAGAAAGAAGAAAAACAGTGTACTTTGGAAAACTTTTATCATTTTGGTACGAAGATTTTGTGCCCACGTAGATAGGTTTAGGACTAGAAGTAGAAATAATAATAGATGCTTCATTTAATTTATCATACATCTCTCTCCATACGGATAGAAATAATGAATTAAAAATGTAGAAATTGTAAGAATAATAAGAAGAAAATATTAAAATAGATTGGAGGAAAAAGACATGATGACTAAAAGGAGCTTTCAGTGCTTTCAATTCAGCTCTGAGGCTGACACCAAGAAAGTGTTTTTGGGCAGACCATTATGCTCTTGTCTTTGACCATTCTTTTCTACCTTCTCTCCTCTTATTTTCGATTAACTAAGTTCTCTAATTATTTATACATATATTGGTTCTACTTCTCATAACTTTTGAAGGGAGATTATTAGATCTTAATTATGTTACAGGAATTGGTATTTAGCAAGCAACGGAATTTTTTTCTAATTAGAAATGTGGAGATTCGATTTCGTTAAAAGTTTTAGTTTTTTTCTTCTGAATATGTCTGAGAAGCTATCCTTCTATAACAACTATTGCTTTTCTTAATTCATGTACAAATAATTATGAAAAAATCACATGCATAGTCTTTAATGTTCATAAGTCTAGCAATTTGTCCACACCTCTTAGATTTTCTAGATAGGGACAGACATTGCAATCTCTACTATCTCTCTCTCTTGGTTTCTTCCCCTGGCAACCCATATTTTGTATTTTCAGTATCATTTATATATTTCTACATCTATGTACAATTGTACATATACATCTGCATTTTAATTAATGCTAGGTTTTTTGTTATATATATGAATAATGCATGTATATTTTCTGAGTTCTTGAATGACCTATAAGTTGTAATATATAATATTAAGGTAGATTCAAAGTGAATCCTAAGTGATGTAGCATATGATATTAAAGTAATTAAATAGTTGGTTTCTCATTTCATTTAACATCGTTCGAGTGTTTTTTTAGTAGATCGACTGTATTGGGTTTATCAGTTTTCTTTTAAAAGAAAGCATTCAGAAAATGTAAATCATTGTGAGCTACCTTTATTGGGCAGCATCAAATTTCCAACTGTTCTCTAAATCTCTTACATTTAAAAAAAAAAAAAAAATACTAGTGCGTGATATATATTAATATTAGGAAAGTTTTTTTTTTTTTTTTGTTTTAGTTTCGTAAGTGTCCTTAACAAAAAAAATTCTAAGTGTTAAGAACAAGAGATAATATTGCTATGTATACTCTATAATTAATTTAATTATGCTCTATATATATATGTGTGTGTGTGTGTGTGTGTCAATGTGTCA
The DNA here is from genome assembly GCA_020283515.1 of Alliaria petiolata. Classification (NCBI taxonomy): domain Eukaryota; kingdom Viridiplantae; phylum Streptophyta; class Magnoliopsida; order Brassicales; family Brassicaceae; genus Alliaria; species Alliaria petiolata. Next base: position 88,668,954 of record JAHZTW010000001.1, read on the forward strand.
TGTGTGTGTATTATTTCTTGTTCATAAGAAACAATTGTAATATTTCCGACACGGTAAGATGCCATCGCAGAACTAGGGACAAGCTCTGTACGAGATGAGGTAAGCACTTGAGTACTATAAAACTTTTCAATAGTGACACACAAATATATGTAACATATAAATGTGTGCGTAATTTACACTACAGTCTCATTTTCTATAACCAGTGAATAAGCACATAGAAATTTGAGTTATATAAAAGTTCGAATGGTGTGTCCACCGTTTTTTTGGTACATCGAATTATTTGTGTTTTTCTTTTGTGTCTTATTCACACATTTAGATTAAAATAAACTTTACTAGTTGGCTATCTAATCCGAAAAAAAGAGTTTACAAAAATTGTTTTTTTGTTGTTTTGGATTAATATGAGGTTTTACGTGTAATCCCCACAGGTTTGAAACCACATCATGAAAAAAAAAAGGTTTACAAAATTACTATTCTCAAGTGGAGATCTAGCTGACCAGGCCAAACAGTTTGCCCTCACATTTAATTTACAGGATCAAAGAAATGAAATAGCTAAATATATCCCTCCTAAAAATGAAAAATTCCAACAATTGGAGAAAGCGAGCCACTGGTCAGAAAAAATGTGCTATCGTGATAAACTCGGAGCAGACCGTCTCAAAGTCAAGACGAGATTGCGAGAGAATAATCGACATTGGCCAGATTAGTATGTAGAGCCAATATCCTCCTCAAGCTTTTGATGTCGGAAAAGGCCTTTTCCGACGGATTTCTGACGGATATCATCCGTCGAATCTAGGTCGTCGAAAAACAGAATTCTGTCGGAAATTCGTCGGAAACCCGTTTGAAATTTCCGACGGATTTTTGACGGGGTTTTTTCCGACAGGTTTCCCACGGCAATTTTCCGACGGCCTTTTTTCCGACGGAATTCGGATGGGTGACTGAATATTAATAAAAAAAAATTGATTCCGACGGATTTCCGACGGGTGATAAAATACTAATAAAAAATTGATTTATAAAATCAAAAATAATTTAAAATTCAAATTCAAATTCGAAATTAAAATGAAATTTCCATACAATGACATATAAATTTTATTTTAATAAGTTGGACTTTGTAAAAAATATTGTAACATTATATATTTTCATATGTGAAATTGGTGTAATTTAACAAATATTAATTGAAATATTGTTTAATAAATTAAAATTATATATTTTCATATCTGAAAATTGGAGTAAATGTTTTACAAATATTAGTAGATATTATGTAAAACTCATCTTATATATAATAACTTCTTTAAATTATTAACTATTTAGAAACAAATTATATATTATTAAATATTATATAATAAAAATGTTTCTATATATTAACCATTATTATTATTTTTATGAAACTAACATTTATATTTACAAAACCGTAATAAAATTAAACAAACAACTACAAGAATTTACAAAATTAAAAAACCATATATAAATCTAACAATATTAACAAAATCATAACAATCTTAACAAAATTAAAAAACCATAAATCTAAAAAACCTAATTCTAAATACCATAAATCTACAAGATATATCAAAATCATTGTTCTTAAAACCTTAAATCTAACAATTATACCCCCAAAAAAAATTAATCATAAATCTAACAATTGTGAATAGATTAACCTAGATTTAGAATCTAATAGCTCAAACAATCTAGAAAAACCTAACAATTTTGACAATCTAACAATCTAACTACATAAAAACTACAAAAAATGAGAACTTACATAGTTCTACAATTAGGAGATGAGAAGGAAGAAGGAGAACAACAGCAAAGGAGAGAGATTAGTGGCTAGGGCGGCGGCGAGAGGAGGGGCAGAGATCAGCGGCAGTGAGAGCGGCCAAAATCGGAGCTAAGGGAGAAATTTTTAGGTTTTTTTCGCTAAGGGTGGAGAAGAATGGGGAAGAAGATGACTAGTTATAAAATAGAATTTCCGACGGCCAAACCCGTCAGAATCCCGTCAGTTTTTATTTTTAATTTTTCCAATTCCCCGAGGCGCGTAAATGTGGCGTCTTCTGAAAAATTGTCGCGGGCAAAATATTTTCGACGGGTCAAAATATTTTGCATGTGTTCTAGTTGGCCAGTCAACCGATGATCCAGCCAAAAAAATTTAACTATATTTGAGGTTTAGGGTTTAAAAACTGATTAAAATTGCTGTTAAACTAATCCTTATATTATTTGAAACATAATTCTATTTTTATCTTAATAGTTATCATCATTTACATCAATATCTTTCAAATTTTCTAAAATTTTAATATTCACTATACTTACACATAAACATACTATAACTTATACTCTAACTTATACTACTAATACATCAAATCATAAAATTCAAAATAAGTCACTAATATAAACTTAGTATTTGAAAGTTATTTAAGATGATATAAGATTGCACATAATGATGATGAGAGATTTAAAATTTTGTGGTTTTAAGCCCTAAATACCATATCCGTCGGAAATTTTCCGACGGATTTTCGACGGGATTACACAAAACCTGTTACACATGTTAAATGTGATGTCCATTAACAAATACATAAAAATATTTCATATCCCGTCGGAAATCCGTCGGAAATTTCGGATGGATTTCCGACGTACATGTGTCCGTCGGAAATTTCTGACGGGATTCCGACAGATTTTGTTGCTATTTGAAAATTCCGACGGGAACATAAATCCATCGGAATTCCGTCAGAATTTCGTCAAAAATTTTCCAACGGCCTAGAGTCTGTCGGAAAAACCGTCAGAATATGCTATGTTTTCTTGTAGTGCGTTACCTTGTCGTTTCTCTCATGTCCTATATATAAGCTTCATAACTAGGAAGATAACATGTTAAAGGTTTTTAACTAAGAGATTGAGGTATCTCTCATTCGAATGAATTGTAATGGTCAAAACGACAGTGATTTTAAAGATTTAGTTATATTCATTTTTGCGATATTTTAATGATATTAATATAATGTAGTTAGTGTTTATAAATTCTTTTTTTTTTTCAATGACAAACATTCCATTTAAGTATGTGTTTAACACCATTTAAATACAATTTTTAGTAAGAAATTAGGTAGTTTGAAGTAATCATTTTACGTTCATTATTTTTCTTAGTGTAATTTATCCGATTAAAACTTTTTTGTCGTACATAATAAAAATGTTTTTATTAACCGTTCGCATCCCACACCGAAACCCATATTAAACTCACGAGGTCCATACAAATCCAGATTTTCTTGCCCGTAAAGACATTTATGGGTGGCCATCCATGATTGAATTGCAATAGGAGAACAGCTTGAATTCTAGCCTAGACACACAAACGGAATCATACGATTCATACCAACCACTAAACCACCATGAGATGATTATGCATAGTAATTTTATTTCAAAATAATTTTTATTCTGTGAAAAATCTTCAAAATCTAGATACAATCTTATAATTAACGTAAATATCTTTTAATTATTTTTTGTATAGGAAACTATTACTTTTATTTGTGCGATAAATAACTCCAAATTAAATGGATTCTGAAGCTTTCTTTTATAATTTGCATGGAAATATTTTGGGAAAATGATAAATAAATGATACTTTATATTAATAATATCGTGCCTTTATACCTTCTTAAGTCACTCTTGGTGAATTAAACTTTATATTATTAAAAATCTAATTCTACTTTTTAAATTATTAATTAATTTTATATATAATTATTATAATAATTATAATACATCCATAGAACAAAAAAACTCAAAATTAATTCTTTCTCTATTTAACACATAATCGTATCACAACCTTCTTTCTTAAATACCCACCAAATTTTCACTTGTTCGATCATTTGCGATAAGAACTGACGGAGATTCTAAGTTACTAACCAAAGCACTATAGATAGATAATTGAATTACATATCAATCATATTCTGTTCTATTATGTAGTCTTCTGAAACCATCATCTTTAGTTATTTAAAAGTAGTGGTCGATTTCAAAGTAAAGTAAGTAATCTACCAATTTTTCTTGATCATCAATAAATCTTCACTCGTTGTTGTCAAAGGATCTCCAAACACCACACGTCACATAAATTTCCAGCATATTTATATGTGATAACACACAAAAAATTCAATAAGTTCTCCCAAATAGAATTCACACAGATCATTTGTAGTAAAGCAAACAACAAATTCGATAAACTCACAAGAACTTGTGTGAAATAAATCCAATAGCTTTTGGTTTAGATCATTGATTTTCGCAGAGATGTGAAAAAATCAGAAATAGAAAGTATAGTGAAGATGACGATGTGGAGAAACATAAATGATCATGTCTCTCTTAATTTCAAAATCCGCAGAATAAACGTTCTAAACCTCGCAGAACATTTAAATTAGCCAGATTGTATATTTTACGTAATTGCAGAACATACATAAACCACAGAATACACGTTCTAAACTTCGCAGAACATTTAGATTAGGCAGAATAATCGAAGATTTTGTAAATATTTTTGTTACGTTTTGAAATAATCGAAGATTTCTATTTCTATCAATAAATTTGTTTTTCTTTAAAGTATTTAAATTGATATTAAAAACAATTTTTAAAAATAATTTAGATATTAAAATATATAATTTTGGAGTAATTTAGGGACAATTATACCTAAAAAATAAAAGTGACAAAGTGTCATTTATTTTCAATTTCCAATATTTTCTGGCACTGTGATCATCCGTAGTAATTGTTGTCTATTGGTAAAGTTTTTTTTTTTTTGAAATGGGCATAACTATTGGTAAAGTTGGTATGGCCGTATGGGCACAAGTCGAGAAATTTATTATTTCATGTATTGTTCGCATTTACTTTTGATTTATTTAGAGGTCGAAGATAATAAGTACACTGAGATAGAGACTGCCCCATCCCTTTCCTTCATTTAGGACGTGGTATCTCTGCTCCACCCATTCTATCGTATTATCCCAACTTTTTAATATTTTTGATCAAAACATCATAGTATGATTTAGATTACCAATAAATGTTAAAAGATCACTAGTAGGAATGTAGGATTCTCTGTTGAAAAATAAAATAAAAAAACATTAGTCGAATTCTGTAGAGAAAGTATACACATTAACCGATAAAACTGAGCCGCATGGAATACTAATATTACATTAACTTTAAAAACTGCTCTATTTTTTTATTTTTTTACGGCAAAACTGCTCTATATTTTTAATCACAAAAATGCATATTTTTTAAATACTCTTCATCTGAATTCAGAACTATTGCAAAAAATACTAAAAATATAGCACAGTTTTTCAATAAAGTCTCTCGCCAAAAAATCTTGTTGCACAATCTTTTCTTGTCCAAAATACGGTTTTTCATTTTTTGACGAAAAACACGTCTCCATAATTTTTTTCGCCAAATATATAGTTTCTACAAATATTCTCGTCCAAAATGCAATTAACATATTTTATTGCCAAAATACGATATTCACATATTTTTGGTATTTGTATAAATGGTTTGTTAGTTTTTATTAATTTTAAAACAAAATTAATTTTAATTTATTTTATGATTCTATGTATTATGAGTCAATCATTTAATCATTTGATGTATGTGGCTATAGATCAACTCAGCTCATTTACTAAATGGGTTGCATTGATCTATGACCCACTAACATTCAACTCATTTGGATCATGGGTTGGATTGAGTTGGATAATACATTTTGATATCTCTAGCCTATGAATTGATTAAAAAAAGGAATCATTCATAATATTACACTTATTTTCCTACAAATTTCATGCAAAAATTGACCACCTTTTACATATATATATACATAAATATTTAAAAAATTATGAAATTCACAAACCTTTTAACTTTGGCCTTAAATTTAATCTGTTTTAAATAAAAAGAAATATCTAATAAGGGAATACTTTCAATGATAGAAATGAAATAATATATTTATTAATATATTTCGAGTGGTGAGACTTTTCATACTAGGCTAGTCCTAAGCATTCGAGTTCTCGGGTCGGATCCGGTTGGATCTTTCGGTTTCGGGTAGTTTGGGTAGTTCGGGTAAAGGTGGTTAGGACCCATTTTAGACCCGACTTAAAATCGGATGAGTTCGGTTTGGGTTTTGCTCGGATCCGAGTTGTGTCCAAGAATTAAGTGGTAGCCACGTGTTGAGCAAAGGTTGAGAAGGGAAGCACCGCCGGTTGATTTCCTCTGCCTTGATGCTTCGTTGAAGCTGGGATCCTGTGAATCTTCCATGAATTTCATTTTCACCGATGCTTTAGGATCAAAGATCTCCAACAAGCTTTCCACCGTGACCCACCGAATTCGAAAATGAGGAGATGAAGGAGAAGAAAGATCAGAGAAGGAGAATTTAAGAAGGAGAATCAGAGAAAGAGAAGAAGGAGATTCGGAGAAGGAGGAAGAGACGGAGAAAAAGGAAAAGAAGGAAAATGAGAAGCAGGAGAAGGAGAATGAGGAGAATCGAAAAAGGCGAAGAAGAAGAATTGAAAAAGAAAAATTGAAAAAGGAGGATCGGAGAAGGAAGATCGAAGAATGAGGCGATGTTTTAAGAAAATTAGGTTTTTTTTAATTAGATAAATAATAAAAATATTAAATATTTTGTGGTTTGGTTTTGATAATTCGGATAACCGATCGGTTCTAAAGTTTTACCATAACTGAACCAAGACTCGAACAAAAATTGATCAAGATCTAATCGGTTCTTTGGTGAAAATCGAACTGCTTTTTTTAGATTGGGTTGGTTCGGATTCGGCGGGTCCGGATCAGATGCCCACAACTAGTCTAGGCAATGAATTTCTAGTGTTTCACTATTGATTTTTTTTTTAAACAAAATAAAGCTTAAATGGAGTTAAAATTAAAGTGATGAGTTATTATTCTGAATGAATTTTTGATATGCATGCAAGTATAACACCATTCATAAAACAAATTGAAATATGTGTAAAGATATTTTTTTGTTTACAGCATTCTATCAACAAAACTACCAAATTTTTGTTTTACACATATTTCAATTAGTTTTATGAATGGTGTTATACTTGCATGCATATCAAAAATTCATTCACAATAATAACGAATCACTTTACCAAATTTTTTTACGTTTTATTTTTGTTGTTAACCAAAACTTCCAATTTTTTCGATGGAGACCAAAACAAACTAAATTAATTCCTCGGTTGTCGGTGCCCTCTACATTCCCAACTCTCTCCTATATGGTTTCTTTTGAATATGCCCTCAAATTTCTATTTCTAAAAAGTATGGAATTACTATTTTACATTTTTGTGTAGAGTTTTTTGTTTAAGTTTTAAAAAAAAAAGTTTGTGTAGAGTTTCATTTGTATATTTATATGTGATTTATTCCTTTATGAAACTAATTATATGGAAAAAAGCATTTCCTGGTTTAACTACCACATGCTGGCTAAATTAAAACATTCGAAATTAATTAATATTTAAATAAATATGGTAGGTGATATATAAGCATTGTTTCCCTTAATATTTCATATTTTGTTTTCATTTCCTTTTTTATACATGCACTACATAAAAGGTACAAAAAACAACAACTATTAGTTAGATTATAGTCTGTTGTATGCATTTAATAATAATTAAGAAGGTCCCAAATGCTTGTTTTTAATACATATGACATGATTAGATTAGGTTGTTGATGTCCAAACAAAAACCTAAGTTTCAGTGTCGTTCTTGAAGTGATAAATAGAAAAATAGGATACTAATATAAGTATATAATAAAGTTTTTTTTTGGTATTAAGCGTATATAATAAAGTTCAAAATAATATATATAATGTGTGTAGATATCTTATCAATATCATCACGGTACCAAAAACAACATTCAGATTGATCAAACTTTCGCCTTTCTAAATTAATACTCCAATCCCACATTTCCCGACATCGGTCGTTTTTTAGCTCCTCGGACCTCTAAAATTATTTATTTATTTATTATGAAAACGATTTAAAATAATATAATGATTCGTTCAGCTAAATGCATTTTTATATTTTAAATCGTTTATAATATATATAATATTTCGTGGCCTTCTCGTAAGCCATGCACATGCATTTTTGCCTTCTATGTGAGAAGAGAGAGAAAAAGATGTAACAATTACACTGTACTGTGATAATATATCATCATTGGCTTCAATTTTTTTTTTCTTTTCTTTCGGTTAAAGCATTGCCTTCAAGTTGTATATTAATTAACACATTTACAAAAATATATAAATGGTACCGAATTACATATACCAGTGATTATCGTTCTTTTTTTTTTTTTTTTGAAACGGTGGTTATCGTCAGGCTGGTTATCGTTCTTATTTTAGGCTTTCGGACTCGTTTCTCACATTTAGAAAAAAAATCCACTACAAAAATACATGTTTACAGTGATTCCATAATTCGTCGCTAATATATCGTTAATATGACTTTAACAATGGATTAGCCATATTTTTACATTCGTAATACAAGTGATGCTGGGAACATAACCATATTACATGATCTAGTTTCGGGTTTTTTAAAATTAATTTGATATAAAATTTTGTTAGTAACCTTAGTTATAAAAATAATTGTGACAGTTGAAAAAAAAATATTTATATAAATTTGTCGAATATATAGCGACGAAAAAAGCAACATTACATTATCACTTTCACATTGATGGATTTACGACTCAAGTTTTTTTTTTTTTTTTTTTAAACATTACGACTCAAGTTTAGTTGCTATATAGCGATCGATTTATTGATCGTAAATGCATTGCAGCTGGATCGGTATAAAAAATCTGAAGTTCCCTAAAAAAAATTTCATTTTATACGTAACCGTTTATAAAGTCTAAAGTTTCAATTGAACCGTATCAAAACTATCTATCTATTTTAATAGAGTAAGACTTTTTTTTAAAGTAAGCTTTAAAATGCTGCTATGTGGCATGTGATGTGTCACCTACATTTAAAGAAAAAAACATAAATACATAAAAAAAATTGATATGTGTTTTTCATAATTGTAACACATATAATAAAGTGACACATCATTTTTTTGGTTTCATTGTTTAACTTTAAAATATTGAGTTATTTGTCTCTTCTATTTCTCGTAATACTTAATGATATGTTTACGACTCAATTCTAAACCTGTCTCTTATACACATCTAGATGTGTATAAGAGACAGGCTTTAAAATGCTGCTATGTGGCATGTGATGTGTCACCTACATTTAAAGAAAAAAACATAAATACATAAAAAAAATTGATATGTGTTTTTCATAATTGTAACACATATAATAAAGTGACACATCATTTTTTTGGTTTCATTGTTTAACTTTAAAATATTTGAGTTATTTGTCTCTTCTATTTCTCGTAATATTTAATTTTTCCAACATATTAAAACATTTTTTTTCAAAAATTAAAAAAAATTACAAATATTTTATTCGACTGTGCAGACCAATAATAAATGATAAATTTTATTATAAAATATTATAATTAGTTATTTTTTTTTATAAAAAATTTCATGTCCGTAGCGGGCTTGTTTTTTTTTTATCAAAACTATCTATATTCTAATATAGTAATGTTTTTTTTAAAGTGAGCTTTGAAATGCTGCCATGTGGCATCCTACACATTGACATGTGTCACCTACATTTAAAGAAAAAAACATAAACACATAAAATTGATATGTGTCCTTCATAATTATAACACTTAATTTTTTTATCTTTTTATTTGGTTGTTCTTAATTTAATGATAGGGATATAGATGTAACTATAATTAACTACATAACTATAGAAAAAACAGAGAACCCTAAAAATTTTGGGACGGGTTTCCGTTCCCTCCCGTATCCGTACCCGTACCCGTCCCGCCCGAATTTCTCGTCCCATTTCATATCCCGTTCAAAACAATTACTCATTCGAAACCATTTATTTTATTTAAACGGGTCTAAGAAGACTACGAGAAGAGAATAAGTATTAGATCGGGTATCCGAATTACCCATTTAAAAATTAAAAAACTTAAAAGTCTCTGTTTTTTTTCAAATTATTTTGAAATTTTTTGGGACGTTCTTATCAGATTTCCTTTTAGTACTTGTTTTCCAATTCACAAATTTCATGTTCCTATCCCATAGCCCTAGATTTCCTTCCTTAATTCCAAAATTTTCAGGGCTGACATACCTTCATTCTACATATTTACATTTGAAGGAAAAACTGATCAACAAAAGAGAATTAAAATTTCAACTACACTAAATAATTAAATGCAATCCACAAAAAAATAAAAATAAAAAACTGCAATAGAGATTCTACAACAATCTATAAATAGCAAGAACAATACAACAACATACCTCATGAAAATGAAGCTCGTATTCAAAAGGTCAAAGAGGAGCTCAAGGTATCTTACTGTGCGGAGGAAGCATTCTGGCGGCAACGAAGTAGACAACTTTGGCTCAACCTGGGAGATCAAAATTCGGGGTTTTTTCATGCCGCTACTAAAACAAGAGCAGCATTAAATAAATTTTCTGTGATCGAGACAGAGGAAGGACAAGCTGTATATGAAGAGGAAGGGATTACCAATGTAATTGTTGGCTATTTCCAGAGACTTTTTACATCCATCACTGCTCCCCCAGAGGCTTATGATACTATTCCTAATGAAGCCTTAAGTCCTTCAATCTCGGAGGATATCAATCAAGGACTGCTGGTAACTCCCCAATTCACAGAAATAAAAGAAGCGTTGTTCTCCATCCATCCGGATAAGGCGCCGGGACCTGATGGCTTTTCAGCCTGTTTTTTCCAGTCGAATTGGGATATAGTGGGACAAGATCTAATCAAGGAGGTGCAAGGGTTTTTCATCTCAGGAATCCTACCTGCCAAGATCAATGAGACACATATCAGATTAATCCCGAAAATAAAGGGACCGAAGAGAGTTGCTGACTACAGACCCATAGCATTATGCAATGTGTACTATAAGGTCATCTCCAAACTCATATCTCGCAGACACCAACCATTATTGAAGAGATTAATCTCGGAGAATCAATCTGCCTTCGTGCCACAGAGGGCAATCTCAGATAATGTCCTAATTACTCATGAGGTCCTTCACTTCTTAAAATCTTCTAAAGCTAAAGAGCACTGTTCAATGGCGGTAAAGACAGATATGAGTAAAGCATATGATAGACTAGAATGGGATTTTATCAAAAGAGTGCTGCTAAGGTTTGGGTTCAATGAGAAATTTGTGGGCTTAGTAATGCAATGTGTTTCTACAGTGGAATTCTCGTTTCTGATTAACGGATCCCCAAGGAACAGCTTAAAGCCGAGTAGAGGTATAAGACAAGGTGATCTGTTGTCCCCATACCTGTTCATTCTCTGCATTGAGGTCCTATCGGGTCTCTGCAATCAAGCTCAGCTTTCCGGAAAGCTCCCTGGGATTAGAGTGGCGACAAATAGCCCACGGGTTAACCATCTTCTGTTTGCTGACGACACTATGTTTTTCTGCAAGGAAAACCCCAAAAGTTGTAAAGTGCTAATCAAAGTCTTGGAAAACTATGCGTTAGTCTATGGCCAAGTCATTAATCATCAAAAGTCTTCCGTCAGTTTTTCCCGTAAGATGCCCCAATCTAATCGGGACCAAGTGAAGATTTTACTGGGAATTGAGCAAGAGGGAGGAGTTGGTAAATACATGGGACTCCCTGAACATTTTGGTCGAAAGAAAAAGGACCTATTTACTTCCATAGTTGACAGAATAAAACAAAAGTCGGTGGCCTGGTCCACTAAACGTCTCTCTGGTGCAGGGAAGAAGGTAATGCTTCAAAGCGTGTTATCCGCAATACCATCCTATGCTATGTCTTGTTTTAAACTGCCTCAATCCTTATGTCAACGCATCCAATCGGCCTTGACTCGCTTCTGGTGGGATTCAGATCCTGAAAAGAGAAATATGTGTTGGATTGCGTGGGATAAGATGACAAAGCCAAAAAGTCTGGGAGGACTTGGATTCAAAGATATTACAACCTTCAATGAGGCTCTGTTGGCTAAGTTAAGTTGGCGGCTACACAACTCGCAAAAATCCCTGCTGGCAAAAGTCCTTTTTGGCAAGTATTGTTTGTAGGCCCCCTTCCTGAAGTGTACCACTCCGTCAGACTGCTCTCATGGCTGGAAGAGCATCATTGCAGGAAGAGACCTTCTGGTAAAGAATTAGGTTGGGTGGTAGGAGATGGAAGAGACATCTCGGTCTTTGCGAGAACAACGTACACCTATTGGTCCATCCCCACAAGAGTTTCAATCCTTCAAAGTATCGGATCTACTTAGCGGAATCTAATGAGTGGAATCTGGAAAAGATAGATGATATACTACATGTATATCGGGAAGAGATCCTAGCCCTAAATCCAAGTCTTCTTGGCAACCCGGATAGTCTTCGTTGGCTAGGCAGCCCCTCAGGAGATTACTCGACGAAATCAGGATATTTTGTAACCAGGGAGAGACATCTCAGATCAAATCCTACTGAAAACCCCCATGTGGATAATTGGAATGAGCAAGTATGGAGTATAAAAACAGCACCGAAGATCAAAATGTTTTTGTGGAAAGTTTTACACGGTGGCATACCTGTTGGAGAGCAATTAGCGGCTCGCCATATCCCGGTAGACTCTAAATGCTGCAGATACGAACAACCGGAATCAATTATACACCTCCTCTTCCAGTGCAGCTATGCCTGTGAAGTTTGGGCCGAATCCCCCTTTGATACGGCTTTCGATGCAGCCCAGGTCACCGATAGTATATCTGGGCTGGCTATGACTCGTGATCTAATCCCGCTACCCCCGGTTGGACTCGATTCCGGTACTCTCTCAGCTTGGATCTGCTGGGGATTCTGGTTAGCTAGAAATCAAAAAGTGTTCAATTTTAGGAATTTCTCAGTAAAAGAGACAATTCTCAAGGCCATATGTGATGCAAGAGAATGGATCTTGGCTCAGGGATCACCTGGATCTAACCCCGCGACTCCTCAGACCTTTCCTGAGACGAATCGGGTGGCTGGGGCTCCAAATCTGATTCTCTGCTTCTCAGACGCAGCTTGGTTAGCCAGTTCGCGAGCCGCGAGACTAGGATGGACCTTCAATCTTCCGTCGGGTGAGGTGTTTAAAGCATCTTCCTCCAAATTGTATGTTGCCTCGGCTCTCACAGCGGAAGCTTTAGCGTTGAGGGAGGCAGTCTTTGAAGCGGTGGTGAGGCAGTTTTCGAGAGTGATTTTTTACTCAGATTCAAGCCAATTAATTCATGCACTCAAGACAAGATCACCGATCCTGGAAGTTCATAGCATCCTTGATGATGTGAACATCGCTTCTAAGCATTTTAGTAGCATTAAGTTTATGTATATCCCTCGTGGGGATAATTATGTGGCTGACTCCATAGCCAAACATGCTTTAAGTAACCTGAATGTATTATCCGTTTAAGATTTAATGAAGTAGTTGTTGCCCCAAAAAAAAAAAATACAACAACCTACCAACACAACTCAATTTTATTACCACACGACTCACTTTTATTACTACACAAAATTCCAATAGAATATATATGCGTCCTGAGTCCCAAAATTTTCAAGGCTGACAAACATTCATTCTACACATTTACATTTGAAAGAAAAGCTGATCAACGAAAGAGAATTAAACATTCAACTACACTAAATAATTAAATACAATCCACACAAAAAAACAAAAACAAAAAAAAACTGCAGTAGAGATTCTACAACAATCTATAAATAGCAAGAAAAATACAACAACCTACAAACACAACTCACTTTTACTACCACACAAAATTCTTTAACACACAAAATTCTAATAGAATATATACTATATGCATTACACTATCAAATAATTTCTTTTACCCAATCAACCGAAAACAAACTCCCTCTCAAAATCACACGTCCACTCCGTCAAAAAACTGCAGTAGAGATTCTACAACAATCTATAAATAGCAAGAAAAATACAACAACCTACAAACACAACTCACTTTTACTACCACACAAAATTCTTTAACACACAAAATTCTAATAGAATATATACTATATGCATTACACTATCAAATAATTTCTTTCACCCAATCAACCGAAAACAAACTTCCTCTCAAAATCACACGTCCACTCCGTCAAAAATACAACATCAACTACACAATCTCTTTTAGTACTGATCAAAGACTACAGCAAATACTACAAGCAAATAACTATACATTAAAAGGTGTGATTAACTTCTACCTTATTTATCATGATATGGATGATACAACATCAAGTAGATTTACCGAAAGATTAATAAACTTTATTCAGACATTTATACTATCACGTCGACCACATAACACATAATTCCTCAAAGTTTCTTTTGAAATTGAAGATTTCAACTCAATGCATCAAAAAAACTATATGTTGATTTTGTAATTGCAGACTTAGAGAGAACACAGATCCAAGCTACATAAGAAGAATATGACCATTGTGATATATGTCTTGATAATCTACAAGAACCGAAAAATATCTTAACACTTTATTTTGCAGTCACAAATTTCATCACAAATGTATTTCAAAATAGTTATACTACAAAACAAATATCCTTAATTATTGTCGAAAATAAATAATTTGATATTTTATATGCTCACGATAAAAAAAAAAAAATTTCACACTATAGATATTATTATTCCACCAATATTTAAATAAAAAATTATAAAACTACATAATATTCAAAAATTAGAAACTAATATTTATCCACAAACTCTTACTAACAGATATTATAAAATAAACTGTAAATTAAAACATTTAAAAATCACAAAATCCGCTCAACGCCCGGACCTTCTCCTAGTTTAAATTTATGTGTGAGTTTTAAATAACAAATAAAGTTAATGTTATGACAAAAAATATGTATAGTCAATTGGAGATCTGTACAAATGCACTATCTTTTGAAGTGGATTAAAAAAAAACTATTTATACGTCTAACAAGAGCCGTGCTTAGCTCTTTAAGAAAAAGGCAACCGTCTAAGGCCACAAATTATATGCTAATTTTCAGGGCCACATTTTGTAAGAATTTATTAGTTTAGTTGGTTAATTTATTAGTTCAATTCTCGTTATCATTTAACATTGGGAGAATTGATGAAAATGACTTATTATTTGATTTTGTTTACAAAAGTAAACCCCCTATTGCATGTTTGGCAAAAGTAACTCACAATGGTAGTGAAATTACAACTCCATCCCTTATGAGCAAACAAAAAACGTTCGCCACAATGACAGTTTTAACCTGCGTAAGTCTGCTTACGAATAAAGCAGACTTCGTTTGTAGACTTCTTTACTTATAAAGAAGTCTACCCTATAATTATTTATTAAATTTTAATTATAAAA
Source organism: Alliaria petiolata (assembly GCA_020283515.1). Lineage (NCBI taxonomy): Eukaryota > Viridiplantae > Streptophyta > Magnoliopsida > Brassicales > Brassicaceae > Alliaria > Alliaria petiolata. The sequence goes on from JAHZTW010000001.1 coordinate 88,684,241, forward strand.
ATCATAAAAAATAATTTGATAAAAATTTTGTATACATAAACTAAACCTATACATTTTGCATCTTTAAAAAACAAAATTTCATACTAATGATTCAATTTAAAGCAACAAAGACAAATTAGTTTAGAAACCAATACAACCATACGTAGACTTCTAAAGCAGACTTTGTTTGTAAACTTCTAAAGAAGTCTACTCCGTAAATTTAAATTATAAAAATCATAAAAAAATAATTTGATTAAAATTTGGTATACATAAACAAAAGATATACATTTTGCATATATAAAAACAAAATTTCATATAAATGAATCAATTTAAATCAACAAAGTCAAATTAGGTTAAAAACCAATACAACTCTATGAAGTCTGCTAAAGAAGTCTGCTAAATAACTAAATTTTAATTATAAAAATTATAAAATATATTTTGAAAAAAAAATTATATACATAAACAAAACATAAAAAATTCACATCTATATAAAATAAAATATATTGAAAACAAATCAATTTATAAGTTTCATGAGTATACGGTTCAAAAGGGTTAGGGTTTTAGGTTTAAAGTTTAGGGTACAAGAGAGTGATTGTTAGAGTAATGGGTAAGATTCTATATGAATTATAGTTTATGGTTCGGTTAACGATTTAGTGTTCATATCTTTGTTATTTTAACCTTAAATTGTGAATATGCTAACAAAATTAATGTATCATATATAAATTTTAACCTAAAACATTCGATTTAGGGTTTAGGGTTTTCATCGGAAGACTTCTTTTGTAGACTTTAAAAAGAAGTCTTCTCCGCAATTATTACTTAAATTTTAATTATAAAAATCATAAAAAATAATTTGATATAAAATTTGTAGACATAAACAAAACATATAGATTTGGAATTTATAAAAAAATAAAATTTCATACAAATGAATGAATGTAAATCAATAAAGATAAATTAGGTTACAAACCAATACAACCCTATGAAATCTTCTAAATAAGTCTACCAAATATCTAAATTTAAAATTTTAATTATGAAAATAATAAAAATATATTATATACGTAAACAAAACACAGACAATTGACATTTATATAAAATAAAATTTCATGAAAATGAATCAATTTATAAGTTTCATGAGTATACGGTTCAAATTTTAGGGTATAAGAGAGTGATTCTTTTAAAATTGATAAAACACACCAACATTACAAGTTCGGTATTGATAACATGCATATTTTACCCATTTTTACCATCATAAGTGAATGTTTTAATAAGCATTTCACTAAGGTATTAATGTATATTTAGTAGTTTTCGAGTATTTGTGAGTCCAATACTCTTTTCAGGAAATCTTAGGAAAAGGATGGAAAACGGAGCAAAACAGATATTTTTGGAATATGAGCTTTTTGACAAAATTTTAGCACAAGACGGAGACCTTCTCACCACAGGATCAAGCTGAATTTTGGTGTCAAGATAGCCTGATCTACTAACTTTCACCTCGAAGTTGTTTGAGTTCAATCTCATGGTTGGATCTCAAGTTATGAAGGAAGCAAGAAATTCCGTCAGACACGTCACCAGAAGAAGCATGGCCGCGCCAGGAAATCTCAGAAGACCAATGGCCGGCCCATGAACCATCATTCGCGCGGCCACAACAAGTGACAATTCTCGAGCCCGTTTTGATTTATCATGGTTTTTACCCATTTTTGGACCATGATATAAGTGTTTTATAGAGTCTTTTGGTATTTTTAGAGTCCTATAAGAGTCTTTGCAAGTTAAGCTACGTTTTGAGCATAATTGGAGATTTTTATTTATTTTGGAGCATTGTGGAAGAAGTTGCTGAAAAGATGAAGTCGGATTGCTGTCGGATGAACAGTGTCGATCGACACTGTTCATGGTGTCGATCGACACCAAATATTTTCAGAAGAAAACGCGACTTTTACAAGTTTTGAAGAAAAGGAAATTGCCCAAAAAGATTTCCTTATTTGCAAAAGTGCCTCAGCTCGTGTTTTAGCCGATAAATATAGTTTTTCAGCTATTGTTTAGGCAATGCACACAATATTTTAGAGAGAGATTTTAGAGAGCTTTTGGGGAGATAGATCATATACTCTGTTCTTGAGAGATTTTGAATCCCTTTATTTCTTCTATTGATTTCTTTTATGCTTTCTATTCAAATTATGATTTCTGTTTCATTGATCATGTCTGAGTAGTTTGCTTGTTAAGTTTAGGATTTTTCAAAGGTAATTGAAGAATTGTTAGGTCGAATTAAATTGTTAGGATAAAATCATTAGAGTTCTTCATCTTGATTTGTGTTTAATGCTTATTCTAGCTTCGCGACCTAGAATCTGATCTTAGGTTAATTAATAGATGCGAGAGTATTATTAATTGCATGAACTAATGTTAGATGAGAAAAAAATACATATTCACAAAGAGATTTGGTTTAGGATTTTGTGAACAATTTATATATCATGGTTTTTACCCGTTTTTAGACCATGATATAAGTGTTTTTATAGAGTCTTTTGGTACTTTTAGAGTCCTATTAGAGTCTTTATAGGTTGGACTACGTTTGGAGCATAATTGGAGATTCTGAAGCTTTTTGGAGCATTCTGCAAGAAGCTGCGAAGTGATGAAGTCAGAAGAGTGGAATTTCTGTGTCGATCGACACCAGACAAGGACGGCCAAAGTTTCCCAATTCCATCAGAGAAAGGAAATCACTCAAGCTTTGAAGAATTACAAGATTGCCCCTGGACGAAAATCCTCCCTTATAAATATAGTTTTTCAGCCATTGTTTAGGCTACGCTTTATTTTACAATAATTTAGAGAGAGAGATTTATAGAGAGTTTTTGGAGAGAAGAATTTGTCTCCTTTAGAGCAAATTTGGAACTCCCTTATTTATCTATTGATTTCTTTTATGCATTCTTCTTTATTCATGATGTTTGCTTCATTCACCATGTCTGAGTAGTTTGCTAGTTAGGTTTAGGGTTTTTCAAAGGTGATCAATGAATTGTTAGGTCAAATTATATTAAGGGTTTTTCAAAGGTGATCAATGGATTTATGTTTAATGCTTATTCTAGCTTCATGACCTAGAATATGATCTTAGGTTAATTAATAGATGCGAGAGTATTATTAATAGCCTGAACTAATGTTAGATGAGCAAAATACCTATTCGCAAAGAGATTTGGTTTAGGGTTTTGTGAACAATTGAACCTGAAATTAATGCTTGTTTGAATCGATAGGATTTGCAAAGAGATTTGGAATTCTAGGGTTTAGACATAGATAATCTTCGCAGCGAGAGTTGGTTGATTTTACATTAGTGTTTCAAGTTTAAGAGCATGGCTTAATAATTCCTAACATTCGCCTAGACCTAGAATTTAGATCACCTGAGAATTTCCCTGAACCTAGCGTTCCGTCTCCTGAACTTACACCGTTTTCAATTACTTTCTGTCTTTTAGTTTCATATTCTCACTTAACTTAATTCGAAATTAGAAAACTGCTGTGTGACTATCCCTTCTCTGTGGATTCGATCCCTAAGTACTACAACTGATCTCTTAATTTGAGAGAGTTGCTTTAGGGTAAATTTGACCCATATCAACAATCGAACCTGAACTTAATGCTTGTTTGAATTGATAGGATTTGCAAAGAGATTTGGAATTCTATGGTTTAGACATAGATAATCTTCGCAGCGAGAGTTGGTTGATTTTACATTAGTGTTTCGAGTTCAAGAACAGTGCTTAATAATTCCTAACATTCTGTGTAGACCTGCAATTTGATTCACTTGAGAATTTTCCTGAATCTAGCGTTCCGTCTCCTGAATTTACTAAACGTTTAATTGCTTTCTGCCTTTTAATTAAATCTTTTTTTCTTAACTTAATTCGAAATTAGAAATTCGTTGTGTGACTATCCCTTCCCTGCGGATTCGATCCCTAAATACTACAGTGATCTCTTAATTTGAGAGAGTAGCTCTAGGGTAAATTTGAGAGCATATCACGTTTTCAAGCCCAAATCGAGCCCGATAGTCCCCAAACTTGGTGGAACCCTAAGTGACGCCAAAGAAGACCTGAAAACCTATAAATATTCATCTCTACACCTTCTTTTCGTCGATCTTTTTATTCTCTCTTTGTAGCCACCAAAAACCTACCCACATAAGGCTTCTCTCGAGGGGAAGAGAGATCTTCTCTCGAACCCTCGATCTTTTTTTTGTTTAATTCAAGCATGCATTCATTGTTATCGTCTCTACTCGCCCCAATCTTGTTAGGGTAGATTCATTTGTTGTGTTCAAGGGATTTCAAAGGGGATTCATGGATTGATTGCTAGGTTGTTAGATTGAAGTTTGTCCTTAGGTGTTCTGAGGTTAACTCTCGGGTATAAACGTGGGTTGGTTGAGATCATCTTCGATTCTTTTTTGTTTAATTGTCTTGTTCTCGATCTCTTGATTTGAATAAGTGGCTTATCAACTGCTTAGTCATATTATGGTTTTCTTTCTCACCATACTTGTTCTTATTGCATGAGTCTAGCGTCATGAACTAGTAGTCTGATCGCAGGATTTCGAGAACGGCTAACGTCCTGCATCTCGGATCCAGACCATAGTAGGGTAGAGCGCATCATTCCTGGGGCGCTTATGCGTATTAAGGAAGGTGTCTGAATGTTTATTGTCCCGATCTTATCGCGTGTTTGTTTAGGACGCAGGATACGATAGTATACATGCGGAATAGGCATTCATAGATCGATCTTGCTTTGTCAGAGTTAGGTCGGTAATACCAGTGAATCAGTTTAGGGAAAACCGCTTAGTACCCCGGAGATTACCCGAAGAACACAACGCTTTGTTTGCATGTTTGTTATTATTTTCTTCCGTATATATGGTTGATTGACAACCAGTCCTATATAAACTTGCTTTACGATTCCTGCATTCAATAGCCACCGTCCGCGAAGCACCCTTCTCTAAACCCCCCTTCTTGTCTTAGGAGCGTTTTCTAACCTTCACTGATTATGTAGTTAATCATACACTCCCTGTGGTTCGACACCTTAAGTACTACAATGCACATTTGTGCACTTGCAGGCATTAGGGTTTATAAATTTAAAACTTGAAAAACCGAAGCTCTAAATCCTACCGCATCAGGTATCCATATAACATGACTTATCTAAGTATTGTACATAGACTTCTTTTTCAGACTTCTTAAATAGACTTCTCAAACAGCTTCGTAGGTAGACTTCATTTGAATCTGATAAAACACATCAACATTACAAGTTCGGTACCCATATAATAAGGCTTATCTAAGTATTGTACACAGACTTCTTAAATAGACTTCTTTTCCAGACTAATTAAATTGACTTCTCAAACAGACTTTGTAAGCATACTTCTTTTGAAAATGATAAAACACAACAATATTACAGGTTCAGTATCCATATAACAAGGCTTATCTAAGTATTGTATTCAGACTTCCTAAATAGACTTCTTAAACAGACTTCGTAAGCAGACTTCCTTTGAAGTAGACTTCTACACGAAGTCTGCTACTAATAAGCTAAATGCCTAATAACACAAGAAAATTAGTTAAAGCTTAACTATAACAAACAAGCATGGCAAACTCATACATAAGCATGATCAATGAATAACACAAACGCAAGAGTCAAATAATCATTTTTATTTGTTACAAATTTCAGATAAATGAATTTTATAAAAAATTAATGCCGGACACTAACAAAGAAGACTACGTTTTTAGACTTCTTTAAGAAGTAAGCGCTTAATAAGCTGACTACCTTAAAAAACAAAAAAACTGATTCCACAATACGTATAAAACATTATCATGTAAAACCGATACAGAAGCAAGTACACTTAATAACACAAGCTCAAGACCAAAAAAATCATTAAAATCGTTATAAATTTGATAAAAATGCGTTTTTAAAAAAACTTGTAAAAGTAGACTTCATCACGAAGTCTACTATAGTAGTCTACCAGAGAAGTCTACTATAGTAGCCAACATAAGAAGTCTCCTTTTTAGGTTACTTTTGCAATTGAAAAAAGTTAGTAGACTTCTCCGAGACGTCTCCCTTACGTGGAGAAGTCTCCCTTACGTGCAAGCTCCATAAGGAATAAGATGCAACTTCCTTCACCAAACCGCGAAGAGAAAAGTTCCCGAAGACTAGCTTCTCTCTTTCACGACCAAGACCTTTACCGAAGCCAAGTAAAGATTTCATACGGCATTGAAGTTCGAACTAGAAACACCTGTCTTCCGGGATCCCGAACACATCACCGGATAGGCCAACATAGACCCAAACTTCAAGTTTATGAGATGATGCAATCTTCAAGACGCAAGGACGGAAGATTTTCCATCTCTCATTCAAGGTGTTTCACAGAGGTCGAGGAACCAAGACAAGTACTCAACAACCGGAGTACCTGCTCTTCTCAACAAAGGTGTGCCCCAATCATCATCATCATCAGCCGCCAACATCACCACCACACGCCCACAACCACCAAACGAAGCAAGGAAGCTCAAACCGCGCATCACATTTCCTTTCGAGATAAGTTTTCGATTTCTTTAGTTCAATTAAATCGATTCTAAGCAGGGACATGAGGAGAATGACTAAGTCCTTAGCTCAATCATACCACACGCCCAACCACCCATACCAAACCCAACACCACTTTCAAGTAAGTCCTCACAAGCTTGTACTTGAATTTACCTATCTTTTTCACCTCAACTCGATTTAAACAAACTGGGGACAGTTTGATTTAAGTCTGGGGGGGGGGTCTTATATTACTAACTATGATTTGATTTGATGAGGCTTAAGAATACATGCATCATTTATCGAGTTGTTTTATAGAGTCAAAACTTTTTTTTTTTAGTCGGAAACTATGAACTTTGCTAGGTACAAGTCGCTTCGAACAAGGAACCTTAATGACCATTCTCACAGGTTTAAAAGCAAGGTTTACTAAGTTGAACACTGCGAGTGGATCATTCCAATGGAGAAAGTTCTAATCTCTAGAGTACTCGAAGGATCTTGCGTTGACTCCGCACCTAATGAATCAAAACTTCTCGTCAAGGGGCTTGAAGTACTTCGAACTTTGCTCCTCTTTTAATCTCTAGCTTGACTAAGTAGATACAATGAACCTCTCCTTGATCTTCCCTTGTTATAGAAAATAAAATAAAAAACAGAAAGGAAAGCCTTAGTTTGAGGATGGCAACCCGAGTTCCTTAAAGGACCATGACGGTTCACAGACATCATGATAACTTCAAAGAAGTGATCATTCTTAAGCTAAGAAGAAAAGAAAAAATATATATATAATAAGAAAGTCGATAGAAAAAAATAAAATGATACCCTAGAAAAGTAGGGAGAAGTCGACTAAGGAAAGAAAAAATAGGAGAGTTGTGTCTGAAATGTCTTTGTCTAGATGTTTGGAAGAGAATGGTATAATGTCTCGTCGACTGATACTCCCTCGAATGAGACCGCACGCCTAAATGAATTAAGGGGTCAACAAGAGAGAGTTTGAAATACTCAAATGGACCATAAAGCGTATCCGGGAAAGATGAAAAGCTCAAGGTAACTAGGTCCAAATGCCTTGAAACTAGACTCCGAGTTACGTGGCTCAAACAGGTCGATTGCTAGACTTGATGAGTTCCCAAGTATTGGTGAGTTTCCACGTTTTCGAACCTCTTTTCCTTACTTAGATTTCTGTTTTGTTTGAGAGCAAACAAATGTTTAAGTCTGGGGGGAGTTGATAACATGCATATTTTACCCATTTTTACCATCATAAGTGTATGCTTTAATAAGCATTTCACTAAGGTATTAATGTATATTTAATAGTTTTCGAGTATTTGTGTGTTCAAGACTCTTTTCAGGAAATCTTAGGAAAAAGATGGAAAACGGAGCAAAACAGATTTTTTCGGAATATGAGCTTTTTGACAAACGTTTAGCACAAGACGGAGACCTACATACCACAGGATTAAGCTGAATTTTGGTGTCAAGATAGCCTGATCTACTATCTTTCACCTCGAAGTAGTTTGAGTTCAATCCCATGGTTGGATCTCAAGTTATGAAGGAAGAAAGAAGGCCCATCATACACGTCACCAGAAGAAGCCTGGCCGCGCCAGGAAAGCTCATAAGACCAATGGCCGGCCCATGAACCATCGCTCATGCGGCCACAACAAGTGACAATTCCCGAGCCCGTTTACAAGCCCAAATCGAGCCCGATAGTCCCCAAAATTTGTGAAACCCTAAGTGACGCCTAAGAAGACCTGAAGACCAATAAATACTCATCTCTACTCCTTATTTTCGTCGAACCTTTTATTCTCTCTTTGTAGCCACCAAAAACCTAGCCGTATAAGGCTTCTCTCGAGGGGGGAGAGATCTTTCTCTCGAACCCTCGAACTTTCTTTGTTTAAATTAAGCTTGCATTCATTGATATCGTCTCTACTCGCCCCAATCATGTTAGGGTAGATTCGTTTGTTGTGTTCAAGGGATTTCAAAGGGGATTCATGGATTGATTACTAGGTTGTTATATCAAAGTTTTTCCTTAGGTGTTTTGAGGTTAACTCTCGGGTATACACGTGGGTTGGTTGAGATCATCATCGATTCTCTTTTGTTTAATTGTCTTGTTCTCGATCTCTTGATTTGAATAAGTGGCTTATCAACTGCTTAGTCATATTAGAGTTTTCTTTCTCACCATACTTGTTCTTATTGCATGAGTCTAGCGTCATGAACTAGTAGTCTGATCGCAGGATTTCGAGTATTTGTGTGTTCAAGACTCTTTTCAGGAAATCTTAGGAAAAAGATGGAAAACGGAGCAAAACAGATTTTTCGGAATATGAGCTTTTTGACAAAAGTTTAGCACAAGACGGAGACCTTCATACCACAGGATTAAGCTGAATTTTGGTGTCAAGATAGCTTGATCTACTACCTTTCACCTCGAAGTAGTTTGAGTTCAATCCCATGGTTGGATCTCAAGTTATGAAGGAAGAAAGAAGGCCCATCAGACACGTCACCAGAAGAAGCCTGGTCGCGCCAGGAAAGCTCATAAGACCAATGGCCGGCCCATGAACCATCGCTCATGTGGCCACAACAAGTGACTATTCCCGAGCCCGTTTACAAGCCCAAATCGAGCCCGATAGTCCCCAAAATTTGTGAAACCCTAAGTGACTCCTAAGAAGACTTGAAGACCAATAAATACTCATCTCTACTCCTTATTTTCGTCGAACCTTTTATTCTCTCTTTGTAGCCACCAAAAACCTAGCCATATAAGGCTTCTCTCGAGGGGGGAGAGATCTTTCTCTCGAACCCTCGAACTTTCTTTGTTTAAATTAAGCTTGTATTCATTGATATCGTCTCTACTCGCCCCAATCATGTTAGGGTAGATTCGTTTGTTGTGTTCAAGGGATTTCAAAGGGGATTCATGGATTGATTGCTAGGTTGTTAGATCAAAGTTTGTCCTTAGGTGTTTTGAGGTTAACTCCCGAGTATACACGTGGGTTGGTTGAGATCATCATCGATTCTCTTTTGTTTAATTGTCTTGTTCTCGATCTCTTGATTTGAATAAGTGGCTTATCAACTGCTTAGTCATATTAGGGTTTTCTTTATCACCATAATTGTTCTTATTGCATGAGTCTAGCGTCATGAACTAGTAGTCTGATCGCAGGATTTCGAGAACGGCTAACGTCCTGAATCTCGGATCCAGACCATAGTAGGGTAGAGCGCATCATTCATGGGGCGCGTATGCGTATTCAGGAAGGTGTCTGAATGTTTATTGTCCCGATCTTATTGCTTGTTTGTTTAGGACGCAGGATACGATAGTATACCTACGGAATAGGCATTCATAGATCGATCTTGCTTTGTCATAGTTAAGTCGTTAATACCAGTGAATCAGTTTAGGGAAAACCGCCTAGTACCCCGGAAATTACCTGAAGAACACAACGCTTTGTTTGCATGTTTGTTATTATTTTCTTCTGTATATAGGGTTGATTGACAACCAGCCCTATATAAACTTGCTTCACGATTCCTGCATTCAATAGCCACCGTCCGCGAAACACCCTTCTCCAAACCCCCCTTCTTGTCTTAGGAACGTTTTCTAACCGTCACTGATTCTGTAGTTAATCATACATTCCATGTGGCTCGACACCTTAAGTACTACAATGCACATCTGTGCACTTGCAGGCATTAGGGTTTATAAATTTAAAACTTGAAAAACCGAAGCTCTAAATCGTAAAAAGACTTCATTTGAAACTGATAAAACACATCAACATTACAAGTTCGGTACCCATATAATAAGGCTTATCTAAGTGTTGTACATAGACTTCTTAAATAGACTTCTTTTCCAGACTAACTAAATTGACTTCTCAAACAGACTTCGTAAGCAGACTTCCTTTGAAAATAATAAAACACAACAATATTACAGGTTCAGTACCCATATAACAAGGCTTATCTAAGTATTGTATTCATACTTCCTAAATAGACTTCTCAAACAGACTTCGTAAGCAGACTTCCTTTGAAGTAGACTTCTACACGAAGTCTGCTACTAATATGCTAAATGCCTAATAAGACAAGAAAATTAATTAAAGCTTAACTATAGCAAACAAGCATGGCAAACTCATATATAAGCAAGACCAATAAATAACACAAGCTCAAGAGTCAAATAATCATTTTTCTTTGTTACAAATTTAAGATAAATGAATTTTATCAAAAAATATTGATGTCGCAGACTGAAAAAGATTGTAGACATCTCAATGAAGTCTGCTACTAATAAGTTAAATGCCTAAAAACAAGAAAGTTAATTAAAGCTTAACTATAACAAACAAACATGTCAAACTCATACATAAGCAAGACCAATAAATAACACAATCGCAAGAGTCAAATAATCATTTTTATTTGTTACAAATTTCAGATAAATGAATTTTATAAAAAATTCATGCCGGAGACTAACAAAGAAGACTGTTTTTAGACTTCTTTTAGAAATATGTGCTTAATAAGCTGACTACCTTAAAAACAAAAAAAAAACTGATTCCACAATACGTATAAAACATTATCATGTAAAACAGATACAGAAGCAAGTACACTTAATAAACACAAGCTCAAGACCAAAAAAATCATTAAAATCGTTATAAATTTGATAAAAATGCGTTTTAAAAAAAAACTTGTAAAAGTAGACTTCGTCACGAAGTCTACTATAGTAGTCTACCAGAGAAGTCTACTATAGTAGCCAACATATGAAGTCTCCTTTTTAGGTTACTTTTGCAATTGAAAAAAGTTAGTAGACTTCTCCGAGAAGTCTCCCTTTCGTGGAGAAGTCTCCTATGAAAATTAGACTTCTTGGAGGTTAGTTTTGCGATTGAAAAATTGTGTTGTACTTTCTGTACTTTTCGGATGAGACTTCTCCACGTAAGCGAGACTTTTCCAAGAAGTCTACTATGCAAAGTAGACTTCTTGTAGGTTAGTTTTGCAATTGACCAAGTTTGTCTTTTCAAGTAGACTTGCCCACTCCAAACAAAGTCTAAAATGGGTTAGTTTTGGGGTTGACCAAACATTGAATTAATTAATTAGTAGACTTCTCGGAGAAGTCTGCGAGGAGAATAAACTTCTCTGCGAAGTCTCCTAATTAAATAATATATTCTTCACCACAAAATTAGCCACTGAAGTCTACTCAAGAAGTCTGCAAAAAAGTCAAACATTGATCAATTGCAAAACTAACCTCTCTTTTCTACAGACTTTTTGAGTAGACTTCGTTTAAAAAGTCTTCGTTTTGATCAATTGCAAAACTAACCTTTTCTCAAGTAGTCTCCTTAAGAAGTCTACGCCAGTTTTTTTGTTCTCAAAGAAAGGCGCAGACTTCAACATGAAGTCTACTATCAGAAATCGGAACACACGGTCAATTGCAAAACTAACATGTGCGTTGACCATCATACTTCTTGTAGAAGTCTACTCAGAGGAGACTTCTCCAAGAAGTCTGTTGTCGCGGCACAGATCAGAAAATTCACGAAAATTAATTGAAAAAATTACCTAGAAGTGGTCTTTAGCTTCTTTGACCGCCGAGAACTTCGATTCTAGCCACCACCAAAGAAGCCCAATCGCTATGCACGACCAAATCACCGGATATGGCAATATCTTAGAACTTCAAGTTTGGAAAAGGTCAATTTGAGAGCTTTTGAGATGAAAATGGAGAGAAAAGTGAAGAATAGAAGGTTATAAGAGAAGATAATAAGCTTAAAGAGCTCAAAAATTGGTTGTAGAAGCTTTAAAAGCTTCAAATTGATTGAAAATGGTGGTTGGGTGAATTGATGATGATAGCATTTTCGTGAATAAGTGAGGAGGATAAGGATTATTTTGTCTTTTGGATTTTCGAATAAAAAAAAACAAAAAACCAATTGCAATCTCGTGAATAAGTGGAACTGAGAGTGGTGGTTGGAGAAGAAAATGGTTAATGTTGAAAATGAGAAAAGTGTGGATTACATTTGCAATTGACCAAATGTTTTAGGTTAATCGTGAAAGAAACCATTTAACATTTTTACATTATTTTCATTTGGACGGCACTTTTTTGGGATCTTTGTTTAGAATTTTTTTGTCATCGTTTTTATAAAAAAAAATTACAATTATTTTTATTTGTTGTTTTTCCCATCATTTCTATTGTTAGTTAGTTTGGAACAAAAAAATTATTTCTGAGAATTGTTCCTTTTAAATTGTTTTCTAATTTTTTTTAATGATTAAAAATGTCACATTTTAAATTCAGCCTTAAGCCTCGATAATCGTTGGCACGGCACTGCGTCTAACGAAAGACTAAAGAGTCATGCGTGTATATATAAGTAACACTTGCAGATATTTATATAGGCACAACACAATAACTACATTTTAGTTGTCTATTATGCCATATAAAATAGACCAAACAAGATAAGTGAATCTAGCTAGCTGGCAAAGTAGCTCGATTTATATATGTAAAAGGGGAAATGCTTAATTAATTAATATTCGAGTGCGACGATACTCACCACTCTCGTTGGTGCTATAACATGAAACACGTTTTGTATATACATACTTATTTATTTATTTATTTTTATATATACACATATGGCCATATGGGTGAGAGAGAATAAGCACAAGCGAGTCATATGCTATTGACGTTTTATTGTAGCCGGTAATAATATGTTTTAGGATTATTTTTTTTTTTTTTGCGAAAGATGTTTTAGGATTATTCTCCATGAGATCCTATTAAAAAAGTTCAATAAATTGAGCTGTTCCACTTAAATTTAGTGGACAAAAGAAAGAGTGAATCATTTCCTACTAAAAATAAAGTAAGTATACATTTTGGATTATTCTAATTTCCGATGCACACTATAATATATTACCCTAGTTTAGTACTCTATAAATTATTTTGTTTTGCATGTTATTGTGTGAATGGTTTTCCTTAAAGAATGTTGTTTTGAGTTTTTCATAAATATTAAGAAAAATTTTAAAAAGACTTTTCTAACCTTGTTTTATTAGTTATTACTTTAGTTTTCTTTAAAATAATAAATGTTATAAGGATAAATTAAGTAAAAATGAACAATAACTACACCTAAAAAATTGAAAACATCCTTCTTTTTGAAACAAAATTTTTTTCTAAAACAATATTCTTTAAAGAACAGAAGGAATATATATATAGGTTAACTAATGTGTATACATAGTCGATCTCAGCCATATTGTAAAAGAAACAAAACTACTGGTAACAATCACTTAATTAATTTTACTATAGTTGAACGTAGTGACCCATTTCAACTAATATCGTAAAAGATTGAAATTTTGATGGTGCAGACGATTAAATTTCATCACTCGTATAACAATTTTTTAATTTCATTTTTGCTAACCATTTGATGGTGTAGATGATTAACTTAATTTATATAATGTTAGTTTTCAAAATTTTGAAAACATGGGTTAAATATAAAAATTTAGAAATGGTTTAGATTATTAAACAAAAGCTCTCTATTTTAAGTGCACATACTTGATAAAAATACAATTTATACAGTAAGTGCAGTACTAGGGTTGGGAAAATATATGGCATTCGAGGTCCGATCTTATCTGAAAATAGGGTATCCAAAATTTTTATCGGGGTAATTAGAGTTATAGATCTAATATCCGGATCCGGTTTTGTATATAATTTTTAAAAAATATATGGAGAATATATATATATATTTATATAAAAGAAAAAAGCTTAAAATTCACCACAACAAAAAAATTATTTACAAAAATTAGAGTATCTTTTTTTTAATATCCTTAAAAGTTATGTTCTAAAATGGTTATAAAATCAATTTGAAATTTATTATATGATATTTTCTATTTAATTTTATGTTTATTTTATTTATTTTATTATTTTTTTAATAATTTATAATATTATTTTATTTATTTTTAGCTAATTTTGATGGATCTGGATATCCACAAATATTAGTAGATTCAGATCTAGAAAATAATTTCTCGAATCCAAATTAAGATATCCTGAATTGATCGGGTATACTATCCGTGCTTACTCTTAGATTGCAGCACTACAATAATGCTCTCAGTCTTCATATATTCATACATTAAAAATGTATATAAACAAGATTGATGACAAAAATATTGTATATTGCCGACAAACAAAAAAACATATTAAACTATACTAAATTTTTAACCATAGTTGAAATAAGATTTCGATGCTGCAAACCGGATGAAAATAGTTAGCAAACTTAACTTCGGCATTAGAAACCAGGTTAAACAAAACATTTAAGTGACATTGAATAAAAGATACCAAAAATTTAACAAAAATGTATCATAGTAGACTATCTAAAATATTAGAGAAAGCAGACCACTCGTCTAAGAACTGAGATAATGATCAGAAAATTTTGACAATTATCTTACAAAAAAAGGATAGTCGACATAGTCCATATATAATAACACTTACATTTCTGAATGAAGAGGCAGTACAAATACTGTTTCTTTGATACTTAAGCCCCCAAAAATTCTGATCCATCCCAACCCCGAGGTGGGACCTGTACTTATCCAAGAACCATCTAGCTGACTAGTAAGGTTTTGGCTACTTCTGATCATATTAACAATTCGCACATATGGTTCTAAGCTCTATTATTATATGATTATTATTAATTCAAATGAAGGAAAAGACAGAGAAAAGAAATTGAATTCAAATTGAATGAAGAGAGGTCTTATTGTGGACAAGAAGCTGGTCAAGTGTAAGCAAGCCCAATGGAGAACTTTTACTGAGTGTCTTAAATATATTTTAATATTAAATATATTATTAATTTAAATTAAGAACTTTATTAGTTTAGACTATACCAATGGAGACACTTAACATGAGTGTCTTAAAATTTTATAATAATAAAAAAAATTGATTTTTGAAAAAAAAAAAACAAAATATGTGACAAATCGCGCCGTGACACGTGTCATAAGACACCCTAAAAAAAGAATCTTAAATAAGACATTTTTCTTCTCTTTAAGACACACAAGTGTTGTCATGTCATTATTTTTTTTTTTTTTTTTTTTAGACTTAAGACACTCAAATGTCTCCGTTGGGATGGTCTAAGGAATTGAAGCTTAGTTGCAGATTGTAAAACTCCCAAAGCATCACGTGAAAGCCTTTCTTGTCCTCCTTCTCTTTTAGCTATAATTTAATTAAGACTGCCACACAACATATTAAATTTAATCGTAAGAAACTAAAAACCCAAAACTGATATCTTGAATTAAATTAATTTGTTGAAACACAATCTTCTCAAAATTAAAAAATGAGATCATCTTAGGACATTTGGTAGCATATTTCATCAAAACTTACCGTGATATATATAGCCAATGACTAGGTGTGCTTTTTTGTGTGTGCAAATTTTGATTTTTATTACTTAACACGAATTCAGAGCAAATGAGCATAAATTGCTCTTCGTAAGAGAGTTAACCAACGTATTAACTTCTCTCAGCACATGAGAGAAACTGTTTTCAGAAAAAAACAAAAATAGATTCACGGACATGATTTAGGACTGCGTCTGCTTTCATCAATGTCTATTTAAGCTTGATCGTGGAGTATTTGCACAAGACTTTTGATCTTAAGATGATTTTTTCATTTTTTTTAACGATTTTATTTTAATGTAAATCAAGAATTGAAGTCCAAATAGTTTATTTCAAAATTCAATTTTTTTTACAACAAGTCCAAATAGTTTATCATGTACAGTGAAAATCGATATTTGCTTTCAATTAATAAAACAAAAACCACAAGAAAGAAAGTAAAAGATATCCAAACAGGATTTTTTTGTATGTTTTCTTTTCCCTGTTTAAATGTTGGAGTAGTTTTTGTATTTATTACAAATCATCTCAAAGACTTCAAAAGATGTACGATACTAAATTTTACAATTATTTCCTCTGGTCTTTGTAACGCATAATAATATTATTAAGAAACTGAGAATTTTATGGATCTTTCATTCAAACAAGGAAAAGAAAACATAGAAAAAAAATAACTTTATAAGGTCAAAAACGAAAGCGATTTATCAAAAAAATGGAAAACACCCACTTTCCGTAATTTCAATATATGAATTAGACAACTCTGAACCGAAGTTGGTCCACGAAGCATTAATAGATTTGTTATCGTGTGGAAGAAAGATTTATCAATATTATTTAATAATTACTGTAATTTCATTTGTGCATGACAGCAGGAACAAATATTAAGTATGTGATTCGGAGCAGTACGCATCAAAACATTATTGGAATCTAGAAAGTCATGCGCGACACCAACGGTGTCCACCTATAGAATATAGACACACATATTATATATCGATATATTGTAATATATGTACGTACGTGTGTTCGTTGTATAATGTACATAGAGGACGAACTATAAACTATCTAAACTATCTATCTATCTATCTATAGTGTCCAATTTTTCTAATTTTTTTTTTTTGGTTAAAGTCCAATTTTTCTAATAAAAATCAAGTGTAGATATTTTTATGAATTTGGAAGGCTCTAAGATATTTAGCTTTGAAATGCCACTCGTGGGATTTGTTAAGGTTAACCCTTACACAATCTCATAACATTTACATTAACTATCTCGCATTTTAAACAAACGAATAACAAGAATAATGATAGGATAAGTGCATACTTATTTTATCTATTTTTTTAATTGAAAAGGATGTAACTTCATCAAATATACAAGATTAAAGATTAATTTGATCAATTGTTAAGTCTGAAATCCAATCCATAAACTTTTGCATCACTACATTATCGAAAAATCTGACGCTAAATCAGAATTTGTTTAGTTTTAACGGGACCACTAATATTTTAGCTAGGGTTTATACTTAGAAACAAAATGTGAATTTTTAGTAGTAAATATGATGCAAGATGGATCATGGTAATGTATTAATATAACTCAAAAGATTACTTGTGGCCTGGTAGAGAGAAAGAGGTGGGGAAATGATAATATAAGAATGTGAAATCAATAGATATATGAAAGGGACTAACAATGATAGAGAAAAGGAAAAGGGTAACAAACATCTTAAAGCTCCTATGGGTTGGAGGACAATATGACTGAGATCTCTTAGTGTGGGGTCTTCTTTTAAGATAGAGACACTTATAATTGGATCCATCACTTCCACTACTATCTTACTCCTTACTTTTTTCTGTCTCTCTCTCTTACCCTTTTTTTTTTCTTATTGATTTGATTCTTTCTTTTTTCCACGTCTTTTCATTCAGCCATTTGCACCAATGTGCTTGAAACCCCCCCAAATAGAAACTAAGAGAAGAAAAAAATGGTCTAAGATGCCGTTTTCTATAGTTTAACATACTTCATTTTTAAACTACCTCAAAAGAAATTTCAGAAAGTTTAAGTAAATAACTAAATTATTTAACAAGGGTTCTTAAAAACACCCTGATTTTTTGTGTTTTTTAAAGAGTACTTTTTTGAAAATGACACTAAATATGTGGTATATTTAAGAAACTATGTTAAGAAACTCCTAAAAACAATTTCATGAAATGATTTGTTCTTCCGATTTAAAAAAAACATAGGTAAAGCAAAACTATTGGTGTTCAAGATATTGATGCTTCAACATTTTTTGGTTGATATTACTACTACAATAAAGAAAAAATATTCGAAAAGTATATATAAAATATGAATGAAACACTAGTTGTGGTATAGATAACCATAATAGTACTAAGGTGGCTAATCCTTTGTCCTCCTCAAAGGGCCAAAGAAAGCTTAGTGACATATACTTTGGTAAGCATTTCTTCTCCCTAACAACCAACCAAGGACTTTGGGCTAAAGATACCCTCTCATAGTTTTCAACACTTTATTAAATTAATGTTTTTTTAATTAAAAAATCATAATATTGTCATATCAAGTGTCAAAACAACGGCACTCCATTTTACTTTGCTTAGCAAATAATATATATTAATTTTCGATTTTCTTTACAGAAAGGATGGCACATGGGAGACATGGTCACAGTGTAGGCAATATCCTCTTCTACTCTATCTTCTCATCAAACCCATCTCCATCCAAAACACGCTTAAATTCCATGGAATATGCAAATAAACCAAGACAATATATAAATTTTTTATAGCATAACCCAAGATGTTTATAGAAGTTTATCAACACCAACTAGTTTTTTTTACAAAAAAAAAGAACTAGTTTAACTTAGGTTTTAATGCAGTAGTCTCGCACCAAAAATGAAATCAAGTTTAAATTACAATGGATTCCACCTTAAATTCAGTTTAAGTTATGATAAAATTAATTAAAAATGTATACATGCACTTTTACCTGTCGTAAAATTATATTTTGCATGTTAGATTGTTGTTGTTTTTTTGTCATCAGAATCAAATGGAAGTCAATTCCTATCATCAACTAACACAACGAAATTCTTCAATAGACCATAATCACATAATTAATCAACAACGACTTCGATTCAATCATAAGATTTGATTTGATTCGGTATTTGTTTCGATTCGATCCGAAAAATCCGGATATTCGTAAAAATTCAAAGCAAAGAAAATTTAAATTACAGTATTTGTCCAAAACAAAGCAAATCGCAAATACTAATTTCAAAAAAAAATCGAATATCCGCTCCAATCCACAAATTACTTATATACATATTATATCATAAATTTACAATGTTTATAAATACTTTATTTATCTTTTTAATGAATAGAAAATGATGCAAGAAAAAAATACATATAATAGCTTTATATTAGTTAATAAATATCAACAAATTTTTTTGAGAAGTTTAATATTAGAGTTTTAAGTGGTTAATATTATTTTTAAAATATGAAATATCGTTTCTCCTTTTTATCATTTTAATTTTATTGGTTTGTTTTTATATATATTTTTCTATAATAAAAATAGTTCTTTTATTTATTTTTCACTTGATAGTAGATATATTTTTTTCATAAAAATGTGTGTATTTTCAGTTTTTTTCTTGTATTAAACGGATCAAACTGAATATTCGCAAATATCCGTAAATATCCGTAAATTTTTTAGATATCCATATTTTTGGATATCCGTATATTTTAGGAGCATATCAAATCATAAAATTAAATATCCCTTAATAATAGAGCAAACCACAAATACTAAAAAAACTATGTGATAATCTCCGTCCTGCGTAGGGTGAATAATTTATTATTTATTTAGTTTTATATAATTTAAAAATTAAATTATAGTAAAATACTTTAGTCTAATTTTTTATATAATAAGTTATTATGTTAAAAGGTTCCACTTTGTTCGAGGAATGGCTCCAACTGAGTAACATGCTCCTTCTTCACTGTAACATATATTTTGCAACCCTACAAAATGAGATAAATACAATGAGATCAATAACCAATAATCAGAACTTAAAATTTCTTAGTCTCTAAAAATCAAGACTTACATTTGAGTCGATCAAAACCATTTCAATGGCCATACCAGTAGCTGCGGAATACTATCTTCAAAGACGTATGATTTTCGTTTTGATTTTCCACATGAATTTGAAAGGTTTATGTTAGAAATTGAGTTAAAAGAAGTCATGATAACTTTTTATTTTAAGATTGGGGAAATATAAGATTTTTTGAAATGATGAATATAAGTGGTAATAGAAAAACGTCTTATATAGTAGAGGAAGAATAGGGTTTTCAAACAATTAAATTTTTAAATATTTATGTTGAGTATTTTTTTTGGATTTATGGTCATTGTAACCTGCCTACGTCTTTTTAGGACTTAATAGGAGACACACAAAATTATATTTGGTAAGAAAAATCGGATATATTTTTCGATAATCCTAAGTATGATAGGTCTTATTAATGAAAGAAATTGATTTGTGCAACCATAAGAATTTTCGGATTATACTAAAAAGATTCTTTGTATACCATATATCACTTTTCCTTTCTTTGTTAAAACACCATATGTGAGAGATATTATTCGCAATTAATTTAAACCTTATAATTTAAGAAAGAAATTAATTGATTGGTTTAATTAAATATAATTGGTTTGAGGTATATCATTTTTTTTTTGTTAAAACACCATATATCTCCTATATTATTTGCAATTAATTCAAAACTTATAATAAAAAGAAAAAGGAAAGTGATTGGTTGCAATTAATTAGACCATATTCATTTGATCGGATTTTATGTTTTATTTTCAGACTAATCACTTTTTTTCTTTGTTAAAACACATTTAAGTAAATATAATTGGTTTGGGATACATAAAAAAAAATTCTTAGGCAAACATATGAAATATCTTAGTGAAAATGGTTGTGTGTAATCATGTTGTCTTTGATGTCTTAAGTTAGACCTTCGAAAAAATAACTAATATTTTAATTTGTACATTTTTCCGAATTTTTTATTAAAATCACACATATCGTAGTATTTTTTATTGTAACCTAGAAAATACATTTTAATTTGTTATAATTTTCTTACTTTTTTTATTAAAATCAAACATTCGAAGTCTTTTTTATTATAAACATATTTTCTGCCTAAGCACAAAAATAATGTGTATATCATAAATTGTCTATAAATTATATTTCATTAAATAATATTTTTAAAAACTATTGTTTTATTCATTTTTAAAAAAGGTATTGTGTAATATGATGTATATTATAAATCATCACATAGCCTAAAATTCGATTTTAAAGAATCCAAAAATTAAAACATAATTTTATGGTTATATTAAAAATAATAAATGGATAAAGGCATATAATGTAATTAGTCTATTGAAAAAAAGACATTTGTATTAAAAATGGAAGAATAAATGTGGTGGTGACACATCAGTAAAATGACACTATTGTAAATATTTCAAAAAAATAAGTGTACTCTCTAAAAATATTTATCAATTAATGTATAGGGGATGTTGGATATCCGCTCCTCCGCATCCAGACCTAGTTAACACACATAAAGATTTTGCAAACAAAACATATACTTTATTGGTTTATGTTAATATCATCGATGCCCAAATTCAAACTCACATATAATTATGTTATTATTAAATAAATAAAAAGGAAAGAATCTTGCTATACTATATATAGTGTTATTATATAAAGTTATTTTATTAAACGATAATTCGAGCTCCAAGTTACATACTTACATATTATGCTAAACTGTTTGTGGCTAGTTATGGTTCAGAGTGAATGAAATATATTTGTCTTGATTCCAAGAACTTTGGACCACTTCTGTATTTTGGAGTTTTGTTATTCGTAACAAGCTGTTCTCTTTCTTAACTTATGTATAAATATTTATTTTATTTCCAGAATATTAATTTGGTAAATTGTTGTTTGTATCTTACAAAACCATAAAATACAACTATTTTACCCTCTGCAAGTGTATCAGTAATATCAGTCTTCTGTCTCTCAATGCTAGTTTTGTTTTTCTAAGATTTTCAAAGATTTAGCTATATGAAGTTATGTACTACTCAAAGATGAAACAACAAAAATGAAAAATATATACAAATTTTCATTAAAGAATTATTTTTCTTCCCTTGTATATGGATCAGGAATGCTCGTTGGGCTTCAGCCCATTTGTTTTCGGACCATTTCTCGCTTTGTAGATTTTGTTTGTTTTCTGTTATATATTTTAAAGAATCTTAAGGACTTAAACCGAAGAGAAATTAATGAAAAAACAAACAAACATAAATCATGTAGGTCGTAATGTTGATATTTCTAACTGTTGCTGGTAGCATCAAATTTTTTCATGCGGTATGTAATTTGGGGGTTCAGCCAAGATATAGGCTATATACGCACACAATTCGCGATCAAATATAAAAAAGGAAAATAATGAATTTAATGATATATTTGCAAGTAATGTTTATCTACGAAAAACATTCGTCAAATTCACTTAGGCCCTGTTCGTTTTTGTATTTAGATGCTGCATCTGGATGCAAATGTTTAAATGTTGTTCGTTTGAACACTTTAGAACCATCATCTAGATGCTGCATCTAGATGCAAAATCCAAAAAATCCAAAAAATCTGGATATTTGAGATGCTAGAAAAAGTAGAGTTTGGATGCAAATTTTGCATCTCAAAAACCAAAAGATTAAAATACCTATAATCACGTTTTTCCGTAAAACCGTAAAATCGCATTTTCCCGATAAAACCGTATAATCACGTTTTTCCACCAAAACCGTAAAATTGTGTTTTCCCGACAAAATCGCAAAATCACGTTTTCCGCCAAAAACCTTAAAACCGTATTTTTCCGCCAAAACTGCAAAATCGCGTTTTTCCGACAAAACCGCAAAATCACGTTTTTCCGCCAAAACCGTAAAATTGAATTTTCCCGACAAAATCGCAAAATCACGTTTTTCCGTCAAAACCTTAAAACCGCATTTTTCCGACAAAACCGCAAAATCACGTTTTTCCGGCAAAAACGTAAAATCACATTTTCCTGACAAAAACGCAAAATCACGTTTTCCCGTCAAAATTGTGTTTTCCCGCCAAAACGGTAAAATCGCATTTTCGGGACAAAAACGCAAAATCACGTTTTCCCGCCAAACCCGCAAATTCGCGTTTTCCCGCCAAAAACGTAAATTCGCGTTTTCCCGCCAAAACGGTAAAATCGCATTTTCGGGACGAAAACGCAAATTCACGTTTTTCCCGCCAAAACCGCGAATTCGCGTTTTCCCGCCAAAACAGGAAAATTTTGTTTTCCCGCAAAACCGTAAAATCGCGTTTTCTCGCAAAAACCGTAAAATTGTGTTTTTTCGCCAAAATCGTATATTTGCGTTTTCCCGACAAAACCGCAAAATCGCGTTTCCGACAAAATCGTAAAATTGTGTTTTTCCGCTAAAACCGCAAATCGCGTTTTTCCGCAAAAACCGTAAAATTGTATTTTTCCGCTAAAACTGTAAAACCGCAAAATCATATTTTCTCGCAAAAACCATAAAACCGTATTTTTCAACCAAAATCATAAAACCGCAAAACTGCATTTTTCTTTATTTTTTAAGGTGTTATTTTGTGTATTTAAAAATTCAAAAAAATAATTAAATGTGTTAATTATTTAATTTCAAACGCTGCATCTAGATGCTATTCCAAAATTAGAAACGAACATAATAGCTTTCAAGTGCAATATATGGATGTTGTTCCAAAATCAAAAACGAACAGTATTTAAATTCAGCATCCAGATGTAGCATCCAATGCAGCATGTAGATATAGCATCCAACTACAAAAACGAACAGGGCCTTACTGATGTATCTTTCTTAGTATATAGCGCATATATTTGTTTATGTAATAATTTGTATTCTGAGAGTTTTGTATAATGACTTTGTAGTCTTAGATTTGATATTAATGAAATTGTTTGCTGGAAAAAATCATCTAGATTGTTTGTAATTGTAAATATTTGTAATTGATATATCTAAATATGTATTCTACTTTTTCATTTTAAAAAATTAAATTAGGATACTAATATTTTAACAAGAGAAAACTCGGTTTACTGAAACTGACTATCATTTGTAAAATTGACTTTTATCCTTTCAAAATCCGAAGAAGTATTTTATTTAAGAATAAAAAAAAAGAGAAATATAAGATATTAAGATTCGATCATCAAATGGCTGATGAATGATAAATATATATATCAATTTGCCACACCTTATATACATTGTTAAGATAAATTCTGACTAAGCCAGTGGACTTCTTACATTATTCAAATACCTTTTTCTGATGTAAAATATATTCAACAAAAACAAATTGAGAAAATTTGATGAATAACAAAAAAAAACTATAATCTCCAAACTAATCAATTTATTTCTCTATCTCTCCTTATCTTTCTAGAAAAAAATTGGTTAGTTTCTCAAATATATATATTTGTTTGGTTATGCATCAAAACAACCCAAAATTTTTACAATGAGATGCTTCCTTTTTTGAAATGACAAAAATCAAAAAAGAAAAGAATAAGGATACATAGAGTGCAAATGGTGGTAAGTGAGAGGAATAAAAAAATAGAAAAAAAATGAGTGGAATAAAGTATTTTTCACTAATTTTTTTCAACTTATTACTCTCCTAGAGTAACAAAATTTTGAGGAATAAGACTTATTTTTCAATTTTTAGTAGGATCCACCATAACCGAGAGGAATGATAATTAATGTTAAATGGTATGCCCTCAGTTTCATAAACAATGTCATTTTAGAGTTTTTCACACATGTTAGTATGATAAAGTTTACTTTAACACGTATTAATACACTAAATAGTTTTCTCTTTCTAATTAATATATTAAAATAGTAGGGTTAAAAGTAGACTTTTTCAATTTTTGTATTGAAAACATAAAAGACATTTTTTGTGAAATAAAAATAAAATTTTAAAATAATACTCTTTGTAAAACGGAGAGTAAATGTTTGGAGGAACGCACATTCCACCCAATTTTAATCATAGATTATAATTGATAGTTGAAAGGAGAAGAGAATAGGACGAAACTGAGCTGTTGTAGTTAGCTTCCTGTACCAAACCATAGGACCAGAAGAGACTGTCATAACGATGGTCTCCGTCTGTTCAGTTCACGCCATAACGATGGTAAAGGGCAGTTTGCAAAGCATAACGAAACAGAAACAAAGAGCCTTCATCGAAATTTGCGGAAGTCAAAAGATGAGTAATACCTTTTTTCTATTAAAAGAACAAGTAATCTACTATATAAAAGTAGAAAGGCACTCTCCTGCTTCTGCCACGTCAGCAGCTGAGAGAGTGTCACATGTCATTCAATATTTAATTTTTAAAAAGTTTTTTATTTAATTTTTAAAAATTTGTTTTGCATCTACCAAGACTCAAACCCACAATCTTTATCATTAAAAGTCAATCATTTTAACCATTAGGCCATGGTTACTTCTTGCCTATTCTCTATAAAAATATGTAATATTCGCTCTTTTCTGCAATTTTATACACATTAAATTAGAAGCAGATACCATTGATAGTTTTAAATATTTTATATGTAAATTTAGACTTCAAATTTGAATTTCTGAAGATAGTCAAAATTGCAAATTTCTGATTAGTAAAATGACAAATTTAAATTTATTATATTCATGTTAATATTAATCCATTCATAATTAGTTAAATGGTAAATATATTTTACACCTTAATTTCTTTAATTTCTCCCCAAAAAAAAACCCTTTCAATTTATCAAGCTGTGCACATGCTTGTGAAATAGATAGACAAAAATTCCGCATGGATGAAATAGATACAAGGGGTACTATTTGTCATTCATCAATTTTCACTCACAAGAATTCATTCTTAAGAAAAGTCAAACCAGAATTTTTGCATCATCCAACAAGTTTGATGAATATTGTTTCATATATGCCTCAGAGAGGATGTGCAGATCCCCGTAATATTGATTTATAATATTTTTCATAGTGAAATCGAATTGCAATCATGTGTGAAAATCGATCAAAATCTCTATAAGTTGAAATTAACCAAAATTAATATAAGTAATAGAGATAAAACTCATTTATTAAACTTTAAAAATTTCGAAATAAAGAAAGAAATATAAGCTATAAATACGAGTCTTTAACTTTATGGAGTTAGTAGGAATGAAACAAGTTGTGGAAGAAAAAGAAAGAACTCTGACCGCTTTTATTCTTTTCACATTTTGCCCATGTGAGTTTTAGTTTATTTAAGAAATTTTTTTAAATTTTAGTACCTATTAAATTTTGTTTCATTTGGCATTAAATGCGAACCAAACAAAATACTTTTAAATCACATCCAAGGGGATTCGAACCCAGAATCTTCTCAATAAAAATGAACAGTCTTATAAATTATGTCATAAGTACTCCTTCTCAAATTTTGCGAAAATTACTATAATAATAGTAAAAGGCGTAAAAAAAACTATGGTGATCTAATATACATTACAACTTTGAAAATAACATAACAAAATAAATCAAAAGGATAAATTATAGAATTTAAAAATAAAAAAACTTCAAACAAACACCACCTATAAGTTATCAAATCACTAAATTATATACAATATCTATTGTAATTAATGACAAATAAAATCTTATTCACAAAACCAAAAAAAAGCATTCAAGTTATATTATTTTAAAGGATTAGTGTTTCAGCTTATCTTTTCTTACAATGAAGTTAACTAATTTTTTTTTCCATAATCGATAACATACCAACAGTCATTTATTTATTAAAATCTAACTACTCATTAAATTTAATTTTAACTATATAATATATTCAAATTGCAACACATGTCGAAATCTAACCAATTCACTTACCACGTGTCGCGATCATGTTAATTACGAATTTAAACGCATCCAACTATATATGATAAAAAGATATAGACTAAACATAATTATAAACAATTTCTATTTTCACATTCTTATTCTTTCAGATTAAATTGTGTCAACTGTTATGTAAATAATAAAATGTCTATTATTACAGTATAAAAAATAATAAATAACATATTCAACAAAAAAAAATCATTGAAAAAAATAAACAAATAACACATTCATAAATCACAAATCATCATCTACAATATAACAGATGAATGAGACTCTTTAGAAGATGTCACAACAGTTTCTTCTTATTAGTCAATCATAACATTATTTTTCCACATGTATAAAATATATAAGCAGTTAATTATTTTTTTTTAAAATATCATGCAATATAAATAAAAATTAACATATGTATAATTCGCTATACATAAAAACTATTAAATTTGAATTCAACTATTTAAAAATTATTGTAAGTATGTGAAATTCAAATTTAATTTAAAAACATACATATATATAAATCTTATATTATACATAATTATATATATATATATATATATATCATTCTATTTTTAAGTTGTTTTATACTTATTTACAAATAAATTATGATAATTAACTTTGGTACAACTGAAAAACAATTATGATATTGAATAAATTAAAAAGTTAACTACAACATATAAATCGTAAGACACAACAAAATATTCAATAAAAATCGAGAAGATAAGAAGATGCAAAAATTCTGAATTGACTCTTCAATAAGAAACCATAGCACCTATGACTGCTTGGTCGCGACCGCTATCTACGCGACCACAAATCGAATTTTTTTTATGATTTTGATTAAATTAAAAAGTTAACTCCGGCTTATAATATCATAAGACAAAACAATAAAATCAATAAAAATCGAGAAGATAACAAATTATATAAAAAATATTGAGAATAAGAAAAATGGATACAAAAATATACAAAATTTTAAAATATGAAAAAATATATGGATTCAATGAAAGATATACAAAAAAAATCTTCAAAATAATAAATTAAAAAAAAAAAAATATCATAATATTAAGATTTAGACAAATGAAAATAGTATGAAAATTGAAGTATAAATAAAAATTCGTGAAATAATGTATGAAAGAGATTATATACATCATCAATAAAAAAGTAGAAAATAATATTTTTTTAAAACAATATAAAATCAATAATCAAAATATAAATATAAAACATATTTTTAGAAACTCAAATTAAAATAAAATCCGCGCATCGCGCGGGTTCTCTCCTAGTATCTATAATAATATGAAAAGAAACATTCTGTAAGGAGTCATTTATATCCTCTTACAAATTATGGAGCTATATAATAGTTGTCCATGTTCTCTTACTGATTCTCTTATATATTAAAGCATTAGATGGTGATTCACGCCATAACTGGGGATCAAAAATGATTATTAAATTTAAGATTGCAGTTTATGTATGTTAATTATTTTGAAATCTAGTATTAATATATAAGTAAAATGTGTGTTAGTCCGACAACATTTAGTTTTTTTTTTTTCGATGTGACAATTCTATGTATATATTATATATAATAGTTAAACCTATTTATACTTTTCAAATTTTTTTTACGTGTATAGTCGCGCAAAGCGCATAATACTTCTAATCTGTTTAGAAGTTCAAAAGATATACCAATTCGATATATACGACATACTTAAATTATATCTCTTGATATATATATTGTTAGATCCAACGATCCTAGGTTGCTGGAACGTGACAACGTTGTGTAACACAAGAGGTATTGCAGAGTCGTTGCAAAGTCGCTGAAAGTACGTGGAGTTATTGTTGGCACAAGAGATGTGTTTCAATGTGGAAATCAAGGGAAATATGGAAGATATGCATTACAGCCTTATGAGATTATCAAGAAAAAGAAAATACTTGATAACGATGAAATATCTAGTGGAGATATTTTCATATATGTATATTGGATGAATATTGAAGGCTGGATGTTTTGAAGACTATAAATACAAGATTTATTAGTCAAATTAAGGTTAGCCGAAATATTGAGAGAAGAGAAGAAAGCCAAGTTTCGGTCTCTGTTGGTGAGCACGAGTCTGCTCGGTCTGACACACGAAAATACGTGTGTAACACAGTTGCGTATTCAAGACGGTTGTATCTTGTTAAGTGATAGAGATTAGTTGGTGTCGAACTAAGGGGTGTCTTAGTGTCGAGTAATTCCATTAGGCAAGTTCTTGTTGTAAAATTGTCTAGGAATCTCTAGTAAATACTTTGAAGATGTAGGCACGTTGCTGAATCTCGTTAATTTTATTTTATGCTCATATTCTCGTTCTTACATATATATATGCTGGTTGTACACCGATTTTGACATGAAAGGTGTAGAATTAGCTAGAGAGGCAAATAATTAAAAAGTTTGGAATGGATTATATCATAGACAACTATATATATATACATTAGTCTAGGTCTCTATAGGTTTTTTTTTCAGAAAATATAAATCAGAAATATAATTTCTTCCGTTGAACTTTCTTTTTAATTATATGTACTAAATTGTCAAACTAACGTCATTAATTACTTAGTATAAGGAAACTAATATTACACATTAAGACACAAATAAATTGCATAAACTTTAAATAACCAAATCCTAAATAATCATGTTCTTAAATTAATGATAGATATTTAGTTTTTGAATAATCATAGTTATCATCAATCTTATAAAATTCAAATAATCCGAATTTTCTGAACCCTTTTCCAGTTTTGTAAAACTTTGGGTATCTAATGGATAATATTTTTTTTGTCTCAAACTTTTCGTTCCTGTACCGTATCTATTATTTCTCGTTTTATTATTGTATGGGAATACTTCAAATAATATGTCTAAACTTCCAAATTATTTGTTCCCGTACCATACTTATAAATTTTCATCAGGAATCCTGAAATGCCAAAAGCTAAAAAAAAAAATATATATATATATATTCACTTATTTATTTTTTCCGTCTAACTATCATCTTCTTATTTCATGTTATTTTTAGCTAGAAATGTGCACTTAAATTCGAAATTTGTGTGGAATTGTGTGGCAGAAAATGAAAAGGTCCGCTAATATGAAATGGGAAGCACGACACATTATAAACCAAAGTATTTGTTTAGGCTACCGCCTACAATTCCTGTACATGGGTACGCCGTATGCCTATGTAATTACTGAAATAAATCCTAACTAAATTGATAAAATACAATAATTAAGACTATTTCTCCACATTATAATACGAAACCTACATTTTGTTATGCCTTTTTCAAAAAAAAAAACCTACATTTTGATTTTTGAACATTAATCTACTTTTTTTTATAAGTTGTATATTTTATTTGTGAAGAATTTTACACTTGATAGATAATATTTTTTTTTCCGCCTCACCATCGTGGGAATATTTCAAATGCCGTCACCATTTAACCCCAACATTAATAACAAGGTGTTGTTTCGTTCTCCCAACTGCTACGTCAAAGGAAGTGCGACTCTTATCGATCAAGAAAAATTCAAAGCCATTATTTTATTTAGATTTGTTTTCTTTTGATATAAGAATGGTTTGAAAGACCGTTATTGAGATTAGGGCACTCATATTTCAGAACTTCGCTCTGCAGCACCTGCCGATAAATAATGTTTCTCGAAATTGTGTGTGTGTCTCTCTCTGCTCTCTAGTCACCTGATTAATACGTGATTCATAATTTGATATACTACTATAAACACCTAAATAATATTTGTGTTTTTTAAGGTTACGAGGGTTGAGGGTTTTAATTAGGAAACTGCAATTAACAAACTCAAATTTCCAATTTTATGCAAGATTGACATACCTACGTACATTTATGGAAACTAATTAGAAATAAAAGATGTTTTGTATCCTCTTTTCCATTTACATTTTTATTTTTGAATGTCAAATTATGTCTAAACTACCCCTAAAATCATATAATTTAATTTTAATTTATTTTAAAATTTCGTTTTTATGGAAAAAAATATTTGTTTAAGGAAACAAAAAATTTCAATTACTCCAAAAACGTAACAAAAAAATATTTACAAAATCTTTTTTGATATGTTATGCGAAATTCAGAAGGTGTCTTCTGCGAATTCTCTATGATCTGCGAGTTTTAGAACGTGTCTTTTGCGTTTTCTATATGTTCTGCGATTTTGTAAAATATACATTCTGCATAATGTATGTATTCTGCGATTCCGTAGAATATGTATTCTGCATAATGTATGTGTTCTGCGATTCCGTAGAATGTACATTCTGCATAATGTATGTGTTCTGCAGAGTTTAGAACATGTGATCTCCAGGTTTTGAAATTACGAGAAACACGATTTTCTTCATCTTTCTCAATGTCGTCTTCTTAACTATACTCTCTGTTTATGATTCTTTCAGATCTCTACAAAAATCAAAGGTGTAAACCAAAAAGTATTGGATAGATTTCACATAAATCTTGTGTGTTTATTGAATTTGTTTTTTTGTTTTACCACAAATTGATATGTGCAAATCCTATTTGAGAGAATTGATTATTTTTTTTTTTTATCATAGATAAATATGGTGAAAATTTATGTGACGTGCGGTGTTTGGAGATCCTTTGGCAACAATGAGTGGGAGTTTATTGTTGATCAAGAAAAACGTGTTAGATTACTTACTTTGAAATCGACTACTACTCTTGAAGAACTAAAGATCATGGTTTCAGAAGACTATGTAATAGAACAAAGTATGGTTGATATGGAATTCACTTATCTACCTAGCGATTTGGTTATTAATTTAGAATATCCGTGAGTTCTTATCACAAATGATCGAACAAGTGAGAAATTTGGTTGGGTATTTAAGGAAAAAGGTTGTGATACGGTTATGTGTAAAATGAAGAAAGAATTAATTTTGAATTTTTTTATTCAATGGAATAATTATATAAAAATTAATTAATAATTTGGAGGGTAAAGTTGAATTTATATTAATATAAAGCTTAATTCACCGATAGTGATTTAAGAAGGTGTAGATGGACGATACAAAAACATCCTTTATTTCTAATTTTTTCAAAAACTTTGCATATAAAAAAAACGTGCAGTTTGACTGTCGAAGTACACCAATTATATATTATTATTATTATTACTCTCTCCATTTTACAAAGAGTGTCTTTTTAAGGTTTTTTTTGTTTTGCAAAAAGTGTCACTTTGTATTTTTCAATGCAATTTTTTGAAACAAATATACAGTTTTAACCTTGTTATATTGATGTATTAATTAGAAAGTGAAATTTGTTTAGTGTATTAATAAGGGATAGAATAGAATTTTTATTGGTTTTCTTAATTTGTGTGAAAAAGAATGTAGAATGACACTTTTTGTAAAACAAAGGGAGTATTAAATAAACAAAAACGACCTTTTTGGTCAGTAACCTCGTTACCTAGAGCGGTTCGGGAACTCAAACCGGTAAAACTGAGTTTACAAAATTTAGATCGTAAAGGTAACGACGTAACCGCGTGGTTTAAACGTCATATTAAAAACCCATTTGTTTGCGTGTGGGAAAAATCGCATCAAATCACTAATTATCGGCATACATTACCAATTGTACCATTAAAAACATGTACTTTCAACGCTACCAATTCTTCCCAAAAAATAAAAAACAAATGGTTTTCTAACCAAATGATTCATTCAAAACAAAATGATATTTTATTTTATATATGTGTATATATATATATATTTTATAGCCAAATGATCACAGACCGAAACCTAAACTAATTTTTAAGCTTGTGTGATTAGTCTTTTCGCATTATATATATAGAAGAAGGTACGTAATGTTATGTCGTCCAACAAAAAAATATTCAGATATATAGCGTAAGAGTTGAGGCGCAAACGAATTATTAGCTTCGTCTCCTCTCGAAAGGTTAACTAATTAATGACTCTCTCTCTTTCCACGTCTATGGAAACCCTCTTCTTCATTTGGCCTTCCCCTCACATGCAAACACACATATATATAAATATAAATGAAGACACCAAAATATTTCATTACAAGACAACCCTAACACAGTTGTGTTGTGGACTTAGTCTCTCATCTTCACCGAGAGAGAGAGAGAGAGATAAAGAGATCAACAAATTCTCGACTCTTCTTGGCCTATATACATTTTGATATACTTGGCGGTCCTAAGCCGTGCATTATCGAATATATATATAAGCCCCCCCACAAAAAAATATGGGGTTAATGGATGCAAGATGGGAAACCATAGTTCCATTTATAGCTATGGCGTCGATGGAGGCATGTACCATTGCACTCACCATCTTGGCGAAGACCGCATTGACCGGTGGCATGAGCCCTTTCGTGTTCATTGTCTACACCAATGCTTTTGGCTCTCTCCTTCTCATCCCTTACTCTTTCTTCTTCCATAGAGATGAAAGGTACGTGAAGTGCATGATCTATGCGTCTATGTGTGTTGCACAAAAAAAAAGTTGCACCAAAAAAAGCGTCTATGTGTTTCTCAATATGATATGGTATGATCATATGATGATATATATGTTCTTATTCGTTTGCAGTGACGCTGAACCGTTCCTCACGAAGCCTTCCTTTGTTCGTATATTCCTACTCGGTTTTACAGGGTTAGTTTAAATCTTTATTTATATCATGTGATTCATGTCTTTGTTCCTATTTCTCTCCCAAATTCTGAACAAAAACTAAATATATTGAGATTGAATTATATGTTTGAAATCATTATATTAGAGTTTCGATTCTTTAATCAATTTTTTTCTTGAACAGGGTGTTTATGTTCCAAAACTTGGCATTTTTGGGGCTAAGTTATAGCTCTCCAATTGTGGTATGTGCCATGGGCTTGCAATCACCTGCTTTCTCCTTCTTGCTCTCTCTTGTTCTTGGGTAAATTAATTACTTCTCTTTAATTATTTTATATCTAGATTCTAATTAACATTTTTTTCTTTGATTTTAATTAATATATTTGGAATAAATATATAGGCAAGGAGGGTTAGGATGGGCATGTAGAAGAACAAAAGGAAGAGTGATAGGCACGTTGATATGCTTCACAGGAGCCTTTGTAGAAATTATTTACTTAGGCCCTTTTATTAGACCTTCTCCTTCTTCATCTCCAAACTCCAATTTCCTCACTACAATCTCACACTACTTGACTTTCTTCAAGAACTCTGAGAACTGGGCTCTCGGCTCTCTCCTCCTCGCATGTGCCACGCTCTCTATCTCCATCTGGAATATCATTCAGGTAATTAAATTACCTTTCAAAAATATATATTTTTCTCGAAAAAATCTTATTAATTGTAGCTGAATACATGCATGCACGTCTTTAACGATCAATTCTTATGTGAGGCATAGAAGTTTCGATTATTAATTTTGTGTTTTATCTTGCCGGGTTTTGGTATATCAGCTGGATACTGTCCAAAAATATCCTCAAGTGATGAAAGTAGTGTCTGCCTATAGCTTAGCTGGGACACTCCAATGTGCAATCTTCTCAGCGTTGATGGAGTCAGACATAAGTGCATGGAAACTCGAACTTAACATGGATCTATATCTTATTATCGCCACGGTACATATATAATATATATATATATATATATACAATCATATATTAATTAGAATTCATATATATTATGTATTCCTTAATTTGGTGTTTTCTATAGCTGATCATGTTGTTAATTTATATATAGGGAATATTTGGGAGCATAATAAGAACAAGTGTTCAAGTGAAGTGTTCAAAAATGAAGGGGCCTTATTATGTGCCATTATTTAAGCCATTTGGGATCCTTTGGGCTTCCATTTTTGGCACAAGCTTCTTTGTTAATAGTCTTCACTATGGAAGGTAAAAAGAATTTACAAAACTTATATAAACTATAAAGAGAGTCCCCATTTTATTATTAATAATGTTCATTTCGTTTTAATTTAAGTTGATTTTTTTTTCTTTTCAATCTGGTATTCAGTTTGAATATTTTTGTTTTAGAAGAATAATATACAAGTGCTAAAAACCGAATCAAATATGGATCGTTTGATATTATTTTGATTCCGATTCAGATTTTCGTTATAGAAAATTAATTTTTGGTTTAATTTTGATTTTCCGGTTATATTCAGATTTGATTTTAATTATCTAGATTTAAAATAATTAAAACAATTGAATTTGGTTTGATTCTGATAGGTTTGTTTTTATTACGTTGAACTTTTGTGAAAAGTGTATTAGGAGCGGCAATAGCAGGAACCGGATATCTACTGATAATGTGGAGTCAGGTTCAAAGAGACGATCAAAAGGAAATGATTGAGGAAAAGAATAGTCATCAATTGGATTCAGATGACCAGACAACTCCACTTTTGCTCGGAAATGGTGATGTTGATCAAGTTTAATTCAAAAGGATTGTTTGCAAATTAGTTTTAGTTGTGTTTATATAAAACATGAAGGGTAAGTAAATCGAAGACTCGAGGGAATTAAAAAAAAAAAGAAAGATTTAGAGTGTGAAAAAAAACAAATATATATCAAAGTCTTGTAACTCTTTTTAATGCGAGTAATGTATCAAAGTCTATTGATTTTAAAGGGAATATAAGTTATACTTCTTCTTTTTGGCAATCTTATGCAACCTCGAATGCGCATGCGGATTAATTAGTGAATTATCTGAAACCACTTGATGCACCTGATCTAATTTAATTTATATATGTTCAAAATTAAAGAACTTGCACAAACATATATTGAAGCCAACTAATTAATGTTTATCTTTAACATTGTTGATTATAAAATTTTAAATTCTAAAGTGGTGGTGACTGATGTAAGTAAAACTTCCAACTAAGGTAGAATTTTACGTATAGAAAAAACATCCCAAAAATGATAACCCCATTAATATGGTTCCAATTTAGAGAAATTATGGCATTTATTTAAGAAAGATTATTCGAACATTTTATAGTTATAGTAGTAATTAATGGAGCAAAGAAGAACAACTTAAAGGAGTTATTAAAGGTGGCAGTGGGGAGATGCGTCTAGGGATTGCTTCGACTTTACGTAATCCTACAAAAGTGTGAGACACGAGTGTTAATTTTAAAAATCACATCAAAAAAACAACATACTAGCAACCCAAAAAAAACGAGTGTTTATTTTATTTGTTTTCTAGTATTCATTACATTATATGATAAATTGATTCGCATTTACTTATGGTAAAAGTTGATATTCTAATTCAAATTTAATATTGGCGCAAATAGAACTTTTAAAATGCTTCCACATTAGTTTTATTATATGTAGTTCCGTGTTCTCCAAGTGGTTCTTTCTTCTCAGAGGTGTTAACGAAAACGCGCAAAATCCACCTTTTTGACGTTTCTTACTTATTGTTGACGGTTTCTTACTTATTATATTCCCCGACAAATGTCTTTCTCTTTTCTAATTTCGTCTTCTTCTTCTTTTACTTTCTCACTCTCCATTCCTAAACCCTTTTTCACTTTCCCAGCATTTCAACAACATTTTCGGCACTTTCGGTGTTTTATGTTTGCATTTTCTCTTCCTAGGCTTCTACAAAAACCTGTTTTTCTTGAAGATTCCAGCAAAAAGCTTCAACCTTTTTGTCTCTTCTGAGTTGCTTTCGAGTTTCATCAGAAGAGAAAGGAAATGGCCGGTGGTGGCGGAGGAGGAGAGGCGGCGCCGCCGCCTAAACAGGATGAGCTCCAGCCACATCCGGTGAAAGATCAACTTCCTTCTGTCTCTTATTGCATCACCAGTCCTCCTCCTTGGCGTAACCCTATTCTCTCCTAATTATCATTTGTGCAGAGTCTTCTGTAATTTACCAACTAAAGATCATTCTTTTAACCGTTTTTTGGATCAGCGGAGGCGATACTTCTGGGTTTTCAGCATTACTTGGTGATGCTTGGAACAACGGTTCTGATACCAACATCGTTAGTTCCACAAATGGGTGGAGGAAACGTAACACTTTTCTTTACAGACAAATCAATTCC
Organism: Alliaria petiolata; assembly: GCA_020283515.1. Taxonomy (NCBI): domain Eukaryota; kingdom Viridiplantae; phylum Streptophyta; class Magnoliopsida; order Brassicales; family Brassicaceae; genus Alliaria; species Alliaria petiolata. The sequence goes on from JAHZTW010000001.1 coordinate 88,720,758, forward strand.
ATGAACATTATGGAAAAAAGCTCTGTTTTTGATACAGAAAAAATGTTTTTTTCTTTTTCTTTGGGGTTTTGTATTCATTTGTTGTAGGAGGAGAAGGCAAAGATGATTCAGACGTTGCTTTTTGTTTCTGGAATGAACACTTTGCTCCAAAGCTTCTTTGGGACTCGTCTTCCCGCGGTTATCGGAGCTTCTTACTCTTATGTACCGACCACGCTTTCGATCATCTTGGCTGGTCGGTACAGCGACATTATGGATCCTGAAGAGGTTAGTGAAAAAAAAAAGACTGAGAATCTGTCTGTTTCTGTGCCAGAATTTAGCATTGATAATGACAAAAACTGCAGAAATTTAAGAGGATCATGCGAGGGATTCAGGGAGCTCTTATCGTCGCCTCGATTCTTCAGATCGTTGTTGGCTTCAGCGGGCTTTGGCGCAATGTAGTTAGGTTAGCTAAGATGATTCTTGAGACCAAGAACATTCATATAAAACCAAATGATCCTCTTCTTCTACTTCCTGATGATTGTTGTTTCTTTCTCTAGGCTCTTGAGTCCTCTCTCTGCAGTTCCTCTTGTAGCACTCGCCGGTTTTGGACTTTATGAGCTCGGATTCCCTCTGGTTTGTATTGCTATAATTGATCTCTCTTACGGTTTCATAACATTTTCTTGAGTACTGAGCTTGTTCCTTCTCTTGCAGCTAGCCAAATGCATTGAGATTGGACTGCCTGAGATCATCCTTCTACTCATATTCTCACAGGTTAAATACTCTTCTCGTTATATCAGAAGAGATTTCTTAACCAGATTCATCATCTTGGTTTTTCTTTCTGCAGTACATTCCTCATCTCATGCGAGGAGAAAGACATGTCTTCCATCGGTTTGCTGTGATTTTCTCTGTGGTTATTGTCTGGATTTACGCACACTTTCTCACCATTGGTGGAGCCTATAAGAACACAGGAATCAACACTCAGACAAGTTGCAGAACAGACCGTTCTGGCCTCATTGGCGGCGCTCCATGGTAATGAAATCATCTCCCTATCTTTGTGCATTTTCATTGTGATATTAAGGCTACATTTTGTATAAAATTTGGACTGGTTCTTGATGATGCAAAGGATAAGAGTACCTTACCCTTTCCAATGGGGACCTCCAACATTTCATGCGGGTGAAGCTTTCGCTATGATGGCTGTTTCTTTTGTTTCCCTTGTTGAGGTTAGGATTCATCTAAAAAGTCTTTCCTTTTTGCTGCAACAACACTAAACACTTGACATAAGTTTAGTTCATTGTGTTGTGTGTGTTCATGTTCTTAATTACTCTTGTGATTCATGGAAACAGTCCACAGGGACTTACATTGCCGTATCGAGGTACGCAAGCGCAACTCCTCCCCCACCGTCTGTGCTCAGCCGTGGAATCGGCTGGCAGGTAATTTTGTAACATTGACCTCAAATTTCCTCTGTCACAGTTGCTCTTAGATTGTATGTTTAAGCAAATGCATTTATGTAATAGGGTGTTGGAGTTCTTCTCTGTGGACTATTTGGAGCAGGAAATGGAGCATCTGTATCGGTGTAAGACCGGTTTCTTTAAAAAGAAACAGAGTATCTTGACCCTAAAACAAGTCTTTGCTGCAAAATCCAATGGTTATTTCGATGTGTTTTTTGCAGAGAAAATGCCGGTTTGTTAGCGCTAACACGCGTTGGTAGCAGAAGGGTAGTTCAAATATCAGCCTGTTTCATGATCTTCTTTTCTATTCTTGGTAAATTCGGAGCCGTCTTTGCTTCGATTCCAGCTCCTATCTTTGCAGCATTGTATTGCCTGTTCTTTGCATATGTTGGTATGTTTCTTGAAACGCCTTTCTTATTAAAACCGCTATGTTCTTGAGACCGCGGATGAGAGCATCTCTAAGATTCAAAACCAAATAAAACTGCAGGTGCTGGTGGTCTAAGCTTACTTCAGTTCTGCAATCTAAACAGCTTCAGAACAAAATTCATCCTCGGCTTCTCCGTCTTCATGGGATTATCGATACCACAATACTTCAACGAGTATACAGCTATTAACAAGTATGGACCAGTTCACACAAGAGCAAGATGGGTAAGAAACAAACAAACACAATCTGTTTTTTTTTATCGATATCCTCTCTGCTTATGATAATGCTGATTTTGTGTTCTTCACAGTTCAATGATATGATCAATGTTCCATTCTCTTCTGAAGCCTTTGTGGCCGGGATTTTAGCGTTCTTTCTTGATGTAACATTGTCAACTAAAGACAGTGCGACGAGGAAAGACCGAGGGATGTTTTGGTGGGACCGTTTCAGGTCGTTTAAATCGGATACTAGAAGTGAAGAGTTCTACTCTTTGCCTTTCAATCTTAACAAGTATTTTCCTTCTATGTGATATTGAAAATGATGCTTAAAGAGTTCAATGTATTGACCCTGACTCTACTCTGTATAACCTTTTGTATCTGTCAACTTTGAATTCTTAAACTTCGTCCCTGTCCATTTTTAAGGATAATGGTACTGGAATCTATAGGATCTCATAGTTTTTGTTCATATAACTGTTGAAACAGGAAGAAAAGTTGCTCTATGAGTAGGAAGTGCTACATTTGCTTTGATAATAGCAGCAGAGTTACCTTTACTTTCTTGTCAAGGTAACATTACGATTGCGTTTACAAGAAACAACTGTTCACGTCTTCACTTATGAAAGGGAAAAAAGAATCAGTCTATGTATTGTCATGCTGAATGTTGCAAACCTCATCTTCTTGTAGATTGTAGAGAACGCTAAAAATTAAACCAAAAGATAAAAAAGAAGAGACCTTTCTCATAAGTGAAGACTCAGCTTTGGATATCTTTGATTAAGACGTAAGTTCCAATCTTGTCCATTACTGGGGAAGAAGAAGAGACTTGAGTTCAAGGGAAAGTATATATTATCTTGTTACATTATTAACAGTGAAAATGATGAAACCCTATGAAACATTTGCTCTATAATGCCATTTTGCGTTAAAAGTCACTTATCTTTAGCTATGTTACATAGTATAGATACGATCCATGTAACATAGCTAAAGATAAGTAACTTTTCACTACGACCTGAAAGCTAGTTGATCGAGATGTTCTTGAGCTGTTGCAGTAAAAAAAACAAAATGTGAAGGAGAAGTAAAGTGATATGATTATAGAACCAAAAACATAACTGACGACGATCAAGCAATGCAAGAGGACCTTCCTCTCTAGCCTTTCGAAGAAGTTCTGCTCTAACTCGCTTTACCTCAGCTTCTTTCTTCATTCTTTCTTGCTGCACACAAATACGGGTTTGTTATCAGATTACTACTTATTTTCAAGAAGAACACATACATCAGTGAGCTGTTTCTCATATCCTTTATCACTACTTAATCAAGTGTAAATCAAAATCTCTATCTGTGCTTTCAAAGCAAATAGATCACACATTAAAGTAAACAAATCAAACACATGTTAAGCTTTATCAAAAAAAAAAGTTAAGCTGCTTAGAGCTACTTAAATCTAAGAAGAACACATCAGTACTGTTTCTCAAATCCTTTTGTCACCTACTTAATCAAGTGTTTTAGAGTTTTCACATATATTAAAACTATCAAGTGAATAGGACAATGCAGAGATTGTTACCAAAAATATAAAAAAATGGAGTTTTCACACATATTAAAGAAAATATTAATGTCTATCATAAATGTATAAATTTGTTGTGTAAAACAATTTCATATGACTCTAAATCAATAATAATTCATAAAGTATAATTATTTTTAATACATGCTTTTTGAAATCTGAAATTTATTACCATTAATTAATAAAAAATTCATAAAACCCCTAAAAACATTTATCTTTATTTATGAAAAAAAAACCTGGAAAATCTACAAAAATGGAAGGAGTGTAGGATACTTGGAAAAAAAAATTAGGTTTTTTTGTCAGAAAATTAATTAGTTTTCTTTCTATTATAAAACAATAATTACAATCAAACAAAGGAAGATGCAAGAAGTATTTTAGTATTTCTGGTCAATCACGTGATTAAGATGATTAATGTTGCTTAAAGAGTCTACCGGTTAAGGTGATTATGATGTTATAGTGTTAGGAAAATGTGGTACAACAAAGTTTGTATTTTTCTTCGGAAATTGAAGCAACTTGAGCGACAAAAGAGGCCAATGACTTCTGCTTCTGTCTCTTCATTCTTCTCTCTCATTCCTTTTGATTATTTTTTTCCATTCGGTTTTAGTTTCTTCTTTGTAAAACTTTATGTATACTCTCATAAAGTTATAATTACTTATGTGTAAAAAATTTCTCAAGCTGTTTAATTCAGTGAGAAGCAGGATGCATGTATACTAGTTCAGTGTTTATACGTGCACTGTTGCACATATACAGTACATAGACAAGCAGTATGATCCATCACATTCTTCAATTCACATGAAATAGTTAAGCCTCTAATTAGCAGATAAGATGTATGTGGCACATGAAATAAGATATGAATTTTATTAAAAAGGAAAGATAGTATTAAAATGGGATTTCCTTCTTCTTTTTTTGTTTACTGTACATACCCTCTAATCATTTAATCAAATGAATAAGTAGACGGTTAATGTAATCAAATGAAAAAGGATACATATCGGATATAGGATAGGGGGGCATAGGGGTATTCGAATTACATGTTTGGAAAGAAAAGAAATTTCAATATTGTTAAAAGTTATCCAAAAAAATTTCAAATGAATAATTAGACGGATAAATAATTTTGGATATCAAATGTATTTATGTGGATAACCGTCTAATTATTCATTTAAAATTTATAAATTTATTATTTTAGATATCCACATAAATACATGCATATTCCAATTTTATATATAGATACATATATTGTATATTTATTATATATATATATCAGTTGTTCAAAAAAGTGCTAGGCGCTAAACGGATAGTCTAGCGCCTAAAACGTCTAATCTGAATCTAAGCGATTTTTTAGACGGTTTTAACCGTTTTTATAATAATAAATAAAAATATATACAATAAACAAAATATTTAATATTTAATATATAATAATGAAATAATGGTCAATTACATGATTCAACCATAAATAGAAAAGTATAAACTAAACGTAAATGTTATTAAATAAGCAAAACTAGAGTTTTAAAGATAAATAAACTCTCATCTATTCTTTTTACATAAAAAGATGGATTTAAAATCCGCATAGCCTGCCTATACCCATCTAAACCGTTGAATGATACCGTTCGTCTAACTTGATCGATTAACATAAAATTCAAGCGGAGTAGGAGTGTTTAGTGCATTAGCGGCGTCTATCCCGCTTTTTTGAACACTATATATATATATATATATATATATATATAAGTTTACTAAATATATTTATAAATCTATTAATTTTCAGAAAATTAAAAATCAAAATAAATTCTTGTTATCACAAATTTCGGGCTTAAACCTTAATTTTGAGGGTTCGGGGGTAGCATTTACACAGTTCCATTTGAGAATATCTCTCCTCTCAAATGAACAGGTTTAGAAAATTTTTTCTCTTAAAAAAGCCACTAGACCAAAAATCACTTGGCTAATTGAAATGAATAATGCATCTTATTCTTTGTTAATCTTAACTTTTACAGAATACGTTGTCCATATATATGCGATCTCAATTCTTGTAGCAGTCTCGCATCTCACAATGGGATGCGACATGAATGAGATTAAATACTTGAAAAGATCTCCCGGTCAGGATATCAAACTCGTATTACAGTGGTTTCATGAATCTTACGAAGTATTGTTATATTAGATTGAACAGCTAATTATTCGCGCTTGCACACTGTTATTTAATAGGCTATTTATTTTTTGGTAAATCACTTATATCATAGAAGACATAAAAGCATGCCATGGCTTCGTTTTATGGCGACGAAACAAGTGAAGTCACGGGAGCTTTTACACTCTTATCTCTGTAGAACAATTTTTTTTTATTCAATTACATGCATTCCATATTGCCTCAAAAACTCTTCTTTAGTCGACGTACTAAACACATCGAAATTGAATTCCATTTCATGTGTTAGTTTAAACCTTTGATGGTATCATTGTCAAGTTACGCATTAATGTCTTTGATGAACTAACTTTTTTGGGTTAAATTGATGATCTAACTTAAAGGAAAATATATACTAAGATATTATTGATACTAACATATTTCCTACTGTATATAATTTTTTTTCTATATTCCGTATAAGCGTAATTCGAGCAAGTTGATTCTATATAACTATACACCGTATATGTTAAATTTGGCGATGGAATAATATTTCCGAAAAACTCTTGACAAAACTTTTTGTACTCTTAGAAAATTATTGTGCAATAATTATCTAATATGATTGGAACATTTATAAATATTTGCATAAAACTATTTAGAAAAAAAAAACTATTTAGAAAAGGTTGACATGCTCCGTAGGATCTTGAATAGTTGGTGATTGCTGACGTAATATTCTGTACGACTGTACCGTTTATCATTGTCGGGAAACGATTTGACATTTCACACGATTTGTTTGTAATAATACAAAAGTACGTGATATACAGGGAGAGAAAGAAATTATAATTGAATGAAAATTGTTAATGTAATACATTATCTTAATTTGTCGCAGTCAATATTGGTTAGTCCCTTTTTAATATTAGTTTGTCTTCGTACAGAAAAACAAACTCAAATATTCATGCAAAACTTCTATTACATGTTCTATTTTTATCCAGCTATCATACTGTTTTTAGTTACTATCACCATTACCAATTGGAACGTAATCATGAAACAAATTTTAACAACGTTGTGAGATTGATGACTAGCGAGTTAATTTTTTTTCTCCTTGTTATATCATAACATTTTAAATATTTAGATAAAAAAAATTCTTTAAAATAAGGTGGGAGATAATTACGATCATTAACCTAGAAAGCAATTTATGTTTTGTGTTTATACTATTTAATTTTACATAGAGAAAGAAGGAAAGAACAAGGATGCTTTGGTTCAATGTTATATGGTTTGGTAGATGAAGCCAAAAGACAGTGTATAAAGGATGTAATGTTAGAGCTTTGATTAAAACCTAAATAAATACTAGACCTTTGAATGTTTAGTGGCAAAGCAACAAATCGACATTCTAAACTAACTTTAATTAGACACTGGCTAAACACCACATTGTCCACTTAATAAGTGGGTCCCTTATCTATACGAAGATTACTAACATCATAGAATACCTTTACCTTTATTTTTGTCAAAAGAATAAAACTTTACTTTTTGATCTTTTGTGAAACAAGGGCGATATATTATATAGTATAAGTTTTTTGTTAAAGATATATTATATATAATTGTTGGATCCAATTGAGTTCATTTTACTCTCACTTAACTAAAAATGAGGTATAGGAAAGCTATAACAAAGAAACAGATAAAAGTCGATTTAATTTTATCAAGAATCTTCTAGTTCGGTGATACTACGCTATCTAGTCATTAATATGATTAGGAATCTCAAGCAAATCAATATTTATGAACTTTCTTACCATGATATAATTATAAATAAACAAAACTAAAATGGTTAAATGCACGTGATTGACCTTTCCACGACTAATTTTCAAGAGCACGGTTGTATCATCCACTACTAATTTAGTAAATTTCGTAACTGGTTGGCTGCATGCATTTTTTGCGGCTAACAGCAACCATAATTTTAATGGTGACAGCAATCTTTAGATTCACTATACGGATCAATTTGTTTGTGGATTAGAACATTCTTTTTCGGATTGATAACAATCCGTTGGATATTTTTTTTTTGTCTTTTTTGTTGTTGTTATATGTATTCTGTGATTAAATTTGTATTCTAATAGCTGTATATATAGAGGAATAAAAGTTGGTGAAATTAAGCATTTATCTAAATTTTTACCATTTAGGCTGAATAAAAGTTGGTAAAATTAAACATTTTTCTATATAAAGTTGAAAAATATGGATAAATAATTAAAATTTCATTAAAAACTGAAAAATGAACTAATTTTGGAGGAAAATTAGAAGAGTGAATTGGAGGAATTTAATTATTTTAGGTTCAAATGGTTGTACTTGTAACTGAGAATAATTAGTTGAACAGGATGAATTAAAATGAGAGGAAAAATAATAGTTAGACTGACAAAAAATGAGATGAATAAATCACATGCATGTTCCACTATTGCTCTACTATTTTGAGAAGAAATTATTTTCAAAAGGATTTTGTTTTTCCCCTTTGTTCACTTGCTATATATAGTGTGAGGGGGAATTTAAAAAAATATATATATATAATAAATGGTAAATTTTTGGAGTAATATAAAGTAACACACAATTTGCACCCAACACACTTAGTTATATTCCATACATTTTTATTTCACTAATTCTAGTAATAACTACCATTTGGACCCAACCCATCCCGGCGGACAAATATCAAAATGGATTAATCTAGAGTGGATAGTGTCATTGTTGTATGTCAGAGCATTTTCTTCAAACATAGTAACTCACACAAATTGGGTAAAACTGAATGAAACAATAGCTTGTCCCACCATTTCTTCTTAATAACTTAACCATAAAGCAAATTAAACATTGACCAAACAATATCATTGGAGCATGCATAGATAAAAACACATTCGATGCGGAAAACAAAGAAAGATGATTACGCCTCACCTGAACTTTACATGTCGAATGATTATTCTTACTCGGCTTTGTATTCTTCACCCCAAANAGAAAGATGATTACGCCTCACCTGAACTTTACATGTCGAATGATTATTCTTACTCGGCTTTGTATTCTTCACCCCAAACAAAAAAGTTATTTAAATTGCTAGGCACAATTTAATATTAGAAATATACTGTTATCAAAATAGTGATTGATAGTTGATAAATAAATTTCGTGATGAGGATATTCCGGGTCAAATTCAACCACTACCCTAGTTTAGCCTCTTGCGTAGCTACCTTTATCAGAGTGTATATCATAATTATTTGAAGCCATGCACTACCACCCCGGTCTTTTATATATATACATATACAATAATACAAAACGTTGTAAAAAAACAATAATACAAAAAAAGAGAAATACCAACATATGGGAATACATATCATCATAATTAGTTCTCTCTCCTCCTTCACTATTCGCCATGGTTAAAAGAGGTCAAAAACCTATTTTATCTTTGTCTTTTCAAATTAATCACATAAATGTCATTTCTCTTTCTTCTTGATATTAACGATGTAGAAAGAAGAACCAGAAAAGAAAAGAAAAGAAGAAAGAGAAAGAACAAAAAGGAGAAGAAGAAAATCAGAGGACGGTGAATGTGGAAATTGATGATGATGGTGACGAAAGCGATGCACGTGATGGCGGTTTAGGACAACGACAACGGTGGTGGACGACGGTGGTGATGACAACGGCAACGGTAGTACGACAATGATAACAATGTTAACGACGAACAGTAACGCCGACGGTAGTGACAGTGATGTCGGCAATGCTGGTGATGGTGACGGTGGTGAATATAACAAATGAAGAAGAAGAAGAAATATAAAGTTAACTGATAACAAGTTCGTTAACTGGATTATCGGTTTAATTTGCCATAAATTTATCAAGTTAACATAATTAGCTAATCAATAACTTATATTTTATGTGATATGATACTTAGATTAACACGATAAATTTTCATAGATAACTTGTTTAACATGCATTTTACATTGATAATTGGTTTTACATGTATGTTAGATAACTGATTAAATATGTGTGTTTCACAATATGTATTTTTTATGAAATGATAACAAAGTTAACATGATAATTTTTTAATGAATAACTGGTTTAACATATATTTTACTTGATTAACTGGTTTAACATGTATGATGGATAACTTAATTAACATGTATTTTTCACAATATGCTAACATGTTTATCATGTTAACTACATACTAATAGTGTAACTGTGCATTATTTAATTTTCGAAAAACAATATTCTCGTGTGTGAACAGTGTCACGGCGAAAAGTGAACAGTGTTGTCGGAAACTAACAAAGCCAACATAGTTTTCATGGCAGTGACATTTTAAGTAATTATGCTAAAGGGATAAGGGCTTTTAAGGATTAAATTTTGTTTCTCTCTCTTACTTACCCAACTTTGATTGAGCTTTTCCTATCTATCTAATTAATTGGTCAACCATTGATATACACTAATATCACCTAAAAAGACTACAAAAAATGAGTTCATGTGTGTTAGGAGTTAGGACTGATAATTAAATATACAATAATACAGTTTGTATCTTGTCATAAAATTGTGAAGAGAAAGTTTAGTGAATTTGAATCATCAGTCCATTGAAGGTTCCAAATTTAACTTAAAATATTCCGGTTCAGATTTTTCATTTTGACATTGTAATAAAAATGTGTGAAGACTAAATAAATGTTCTTTTTTTGTCAGTTCTAATCGATTTGACAGACATTATAAAAGAAATTTACAATTTTATCAGTGGTTTGACCAAATATTGTTAGCTCAACTAGTAAAAAGTTTTAGACAAAGTCTAGAAATCATATGACCGAGTGACCTTTAAAACGAAACTAATATTATATTATGTGTTTTCGGACTTGAAAACTATTACCGGTTTCGCTCCAAAATTTTTTGGTAATTCAAAAAAAAAAATGTTATTTGGTCATTAGAAAATTTACAAATATATGGTTATGGATTGCGATGTGCATTTAAATCGATGTGTTGAACAAACTTGAAAATGAAGTTACAATCGTTTTTTTCAAAAAAAACAAGTTTCAATCGTCAAAGACATTTAATAAGTTGAGAAACCAAAAAAACTCCCAAACAACTTCACATGGCACACACTCTCTGACCGTTGTATCAGTTCATGTGTTCACACATGTCAACAAATTAAAGTCTTAAGCATATACTACTACTCCCTCTGTTTTTAAATAAAGGTTGTTTTGGAAAAAAAATTTGTTTCAAAATGTTAGTTGTTTTCAATTTTCTAGGTGTATTTATTATCATTTTTTACTTACTTTACCCTTTATAACATTTATTGTTTAAAAAAAACTTAAGTAACAACTAATTAAACAAGGTTATAAAAGTTTTTGTTTAAATTTTCTTAATATGTGTGAAAAACTTAAAACAACCTTCTTTAAGAAACAGAGGGAGTATTAGCTAAATCCTGGGGATTTCATTTTGTTATTTTGTTTAATTCCAGTACAGTATTATTTAACTATCTCAAGATTTTTCACCAACAAGTCCAAAATGCTCTGGAAAATAGCTGGTTTTGTTTGTGTTTAACGAAAGTAAAAGATTATTATAATTTATGATGTTGGGTTGATGAAGAACCAAAAGACATAATTTGCGATCCAAAATCTTTATTTTCTGCGTGTTGGTCGCCGTACAAACGTCAACGTGATTAGGTCTCCGTATATATGCAAATCTGAATTTTAACTCTAGTTAATTATTATTTGTTTTACAAAAAGTTTGTACAAAATCAATGAACGATGGACATATTAGGTAGGGTCTCGTATGGATGCATCCACGAAGGAGAACCCTTTTTATTTATATTTTTACAATTTTAAATAAATATGATTTGAAGGACACACTGATCATGCGTCAGGTTACTGTGGCCAGTAACAGTTTTATTTTATCTAAGAATATGATATTAATCTTTACCATGAGGATGTTTCCTTAGGATATCCGAATCTTCGGTCCTACTTATTACAAAAATTGATGACGTCACGTGAGTAATTGCATATTCTTGATCTTGAGTTTAGTCAGACAAGACAATAACTTGGGAAATGTAGCAAAAATTGTCCGTATTGATTGTATATCGTTGGCAATAACTGTGATCGTTAAAAACAATATTCAAATTTCGTAAAATAAAGAGTTTGGGTGTTATTTACAGCACAAGACTCTATTGCATTACATTTGGTTCACTTATTTCATTGGGCCAAAATGATGAACTGCAATCTATATTCTATTTTTGTTGATATGAAACAAAAGTTCGCCATTGATGATAATTTGCCGGTCTTTGATCTCGCACTTAATCAAAGTTTTACTGGTGTTTTTCAATATTTAACTTTCACTCTCTTTGTTTTTGTAGTTCAGCAGATCTGTTTATTTATGCATGATCCACGTAAACTTCATTTTAAAGTTTTGATTGGGATCTTTCGATACATCAAAAACACTAATTTGCAAAGTTTTCGCATGCCTCGCTCCATCACTGGGCTTTATTTATTAAGTATATATATCATTCATAAAACCTGGGGTTTTCGCATGCTTTTTTCCAATATATAAACTGTGAAAATGAAGTTTTCGCAAGAATTTTACCAAAAAAAGAAAAAAAAAAAGTTTTCGCAAGAACACTATTATATAACAATAAATAAGGTTTTTGCATGCTTCGCTCTAATATCAGATTCTACAAATTCATTCTAATGTATCTTATTTTTATTTTTTCTTAATGAATGATATCTTCTCCGGATTTACGCTAAATTTACAAGATGTATCATAACAGTTCAATAGAATATAGTATATATTTATGGTAATAAAATAGATTTTATAGAACGTTTAGTTGGAAAAAAAAAGAGAAAAGAAAGGAAAAAACTTTATACTTTATAGATTTCTCTATATTCTTACACTCGTTCTCACGCTTAATAGACTACACATAATCTGGTATCTAATCATTTCCTTAGATCTCACTTTAGGTCGTCTTATAATTGAACCCTAAGTCCTAGCATATATCTTCCATACGTAGGCATCATTAAAGTGGTGTAATATATTTTCCCCCCTTAAAAAGATAACGATAGTTTTAAAAAAGAAAAGAAGATTAGTAAATTTAAAATCTAGAAAAAGAGATAAAATAACTGTGGTTATGCAACAATTAATAAGTGGTGCTTAGTGGAAACATTGGAGCTTAATTAGTAGTTTCTGGCACGGTATTTCTATCCTCTCATGATCTCATCGGACCATTTGGTTTTTTGCTGTTGATATTGAAAAATCGACCAAATCCAAATCGAAATTGTCTGAAATCATTATTGTATACATTTTTCAATATTTTAGTTTAAGAAACTTGCTTTTATATGTGAGTATATTATTCTCATACGTATTTTATCTTGATTTAAGAAATTTATGTTACTTTATCACTAAATAAAGCAATGTATTTTGTTACTTTATTGTTAAGAATCTAATATAATTTTTTATATCTCTTTTCGAGTTGTTGTACTCATGTGTTTTGAACTTATTATTACTTTGCCAATCAAAATAAGAACGGGACGACCCATTCTTGACCCTGAACTAAATCTGGGACATGAACCGGGCTTCAAAAGAACCAAACCGGTACTAACCGAATGAATCATTCAAAAGTAAATAAAAACAAAAATAAAATGTCAAGAGAGAGCAGTTAAGTCCGTGAAAGTGAGGAAAAGGAGATAAGAAGTTGCAGTGTCCCTTGTCCACCCAATCCACATTTTTTCCTTATTTATTTTATTTTTTCTGAGATATATCTCTATAAATTGTCTCCAATTTGTCTAGAGAATATTAATATTTTTGTATTTTTACTCGTCATGAGTGGTACCAAAATTGAGTTTTTGGATCTATTAGTTAGGTTATCTTCAGCTATATATATATACGATTTTTATTGTTTTCGTCTATATCTATATACCATCACTTCTTGTCCATGGTCCAAGTTCAACGTGCATTAAGTGTTATATTCGGCCAAATTTGAAATATGCAGAATGATACTTTTAAGCTTCGGTGGCTTTAAGAAGAACTAATTTGAGTTTGACCAATATAATAGTATTTCGTGTCCATTGTTATAACTTCAATATTAAGTGTGAAGTGTTTTAGACTTAGGAAAGTGATGCTAGGTCAAATGATCTATACATGAGAGTAAAAATAAAATATACACACTAATATTTACTGTTACCTTACCTATAACATAATTTGTCAATGTTTATACAGAACTATATTCTACTTCCGGATAAAAAATGAACGTATGACAAAAAACGAATAGTTTGAAACAACATTAAATTGTTTGAACAACCGTCGTTTCAAATTAATATTTCTCTCTATTGGAAAATTTATTTATTAATAAAGTTTGAACAACATTAAATGAACTATAATATTGCATGATTTTTTTTTGCAAATGCGATTTATGTAATTGGATTTTGTTTAATTACACAAAGAAAACTTTTTGGATCAACTTTGGAAAAGTAGGTTATGGTGTATAGTAGTATAACATTTGCTAATTAATTGCTAGCAATGGTTTTTGGCTTATTACATCACTCGTAACTAAATCACATGATTTAAAAAGAGTAAGAAAATTAAATTCAACAAATTAATAAAAGAAAATTATACTATGAAAACAGTATAAGAACAAAAACAAAAATGTCAAAATCATCGGTCCCTGATCTCCGATGCCGGCACCCACCCGTTCTAATCAACTATTTAATTTCCGACCATCCTATATGTTACTCTAGTCCAATAAATTTTAAACTCTAAAAATAACCAAAAAAAAATAAACGTCAGAGATATGGCCCCCGGCAACAACAGTCAAATCTGCAACAATATGGTTACAAATCTTTAATTAATAACATTATTATTATTATCATTAACCCCGAAATGACAGTCAAATAAAATAATCATAACATCATAAAAAGTAATAAACAATAGTACTAACCAATAGTGATGATTTTAACGATATTAATTTTGGGTTTCACATGTTTTATAAGCAAAGCTTGTGGTGTGGTGGACCTAACTATTCACGCTGTCCCGAAAAAGACTCTTTTTCTCTCTCTTCCTCTTTCCCTTCACAGACTCTCTCATTCTCTCTACTCTGTTTTTTTTTTCTTTTGTTCTCTCTCAAATTCTCAATCATAACAAGTTCTTCGTTCTTTTTTGAGGAAAAAGAAACTTTTTTCTTCGGAGGAAGAGATGGGAAATTGTCAGGCGGTTGATGCGGCGGCGTTGGTTCTACAACATCCCGACGGAAAAATCGATAGATATTACGGTCCTGTCTCCGTCGCCGAAATCATGCGTATGTATCCTGGTCACTACGTTTCTCTTATTATTCCTTTGCCGGAGAAGAATATTCCGGCGACTACGACGACGACGGAGACGGATGATAAGAGTCAGAGAAGGGTCGTGAGGTTCACGCGCGTGAAGCTTCTCCGACCAACGGAGAATCTCGTACTTGGTCATGCTTACCGTCTCATCACTTCACAAGGTTTGATTTAAAAAAAATTTGGAACTCTTATTAGTTTTTTTTGTGTTTCTTCTAATGGGTTTTTGATAAAATTAATGTTTGATATGATTCAGAGGTTATGAAGGTTTTAAGAGCAAAGAAGTATGCAAAGACAAAGAAGCATCAGAGTGAAACAACTAACGAGAAGAAGAAGCCATCACTGGAGAAGAATATTGCTGAAGAATCTGACAAGAATCAGAATCATTTGGTAAGGAATATTTACTCAATTTAAGATATGGGTTTAGCTAAAGGATTAAGCTTTAATCGAATGTTTAAAGTAATTAGATATGGGTTTGGCTAAAAGATCAAACTTTTCAGTTTTCACCCTCTCTCTTGACTCAAACCCAAAAAATCAATTTTACTTAATGGTTTTTTTTATTATACAGGAAACAAAAGAAGAGAAACAACGTTCAGTGTTAACAAGTTCAGCTTCGTCGAAATCTAAAACATGGAGGCCATCATTGCAGAGCATCTCTGAAGCTACGAGTTGATGTTTTGTTTTTTGGTTTTTTTTACTTGAGGGACAAGAAACAGAGTCTCTGTGTTGTGAGATCATCAGAAGAAGAGGAGATATAAACTCTCCTCTCTAAATAAACTCTTTTCTTTTATAGATTAAGATGTAAAAACCTCTGCAGAGATTAAGAACTGAGTCCCTTTTTTTTTGTTGTCTCGTCAATGTATATAAAAACAGATGTTTTTGTTGGTGTTAACTGTGAACTGTTAAGAAGGAACAGAGCTGTATTTTAAAATTTATTATGTTTCGACGAGTTCTTGGAATAAAACTGTAGCAAGAGGATAAAATTCAAACACATTTGTTAAATGAGTCCAAAAACATTTGATTTAGACGACTGTGAAGTATAAATGGTTGTAAGAATTGCATTGAGTTGGAATGATCATTGGTAGGTAACACATCCTTTCAAGCATTTATTAGAAACCTATTTTAAAAAGAATAAATAACCAAAATTATTTTGGATTATTGTCTTATTTTCTTATACCCAGAAACAGTAGACTTTTTTAAAAAAAATTCTATATATTTTTTCTGAATGAATTACATTGGTTTTTTTCTTTATTCTTCTTAATTTGTTTTTTAGCAAATTTTTTTACCCAGAGTTTTTTTTTTAAAATTCTCCTCTGTTTTACAATAACTAATGTTTTAAATTTTATTTTAAATTTTTTTAAATTTTTAATACAAATTAATCAATTTTTATTGTTTTTAGATATTTGTATTTTGCAAATTGTTTTTTTTTCCTGCAAATCAAAAATATTGATATCTTTATTACAAGATACATAAATATTCTCAATACAACCGTTACACAAACAAAAGAAATTG
This sequence comes from Alliaria petiolata, assembly GCA_020283515.1. Taxonomy (NCBI): domain Eukaryota; kingdom Viridiplantae; phylum Streptophyta; class Magnoliopsida; order Brassicales; family Brassicaceae; genus Alliaria; species Alliaria petiolata. The sequence continues at coordinate 88,737,276 of JAHZTW010000001.1, forward strand.
AAACTGAACAGTCTTTACCAAGCTGTCCTTTCAAAAGTCTTATAACATATGTCTTTCATTCATATACTCCGTCCGTTTTTTTATTAATTATCGATTTAGGCTTATTTTTGTTTCGAATTTATCTTTATTTTTTTAATTTATTAATTGCACATATCAAATAAACTAATATATTAATTAGGAGCAAAACAGAAAAAATTAATTGTTTTCTTAGCTATCATTTTTGCAATGAAACTTCAAAATGCATTTTGCAAATGGCGATTATTTCGTCGTCTTTGTTCGACTCGACGCATGTTTTGTTCAGAATCAGGTACGTGATCGTCTTTGTTCGAATTGGTTTTTGTTCATTGTTTTTGGGTCTCTTTCATCTCTTACAATTCCTAATTGGGTTTTCTTTTTTCCTCTCAAATGTCGCTGCTTTCCGTTAGTATTAGGAGCTGTACGATTGATTGTGTGATGTGAAACTGGGTTTCCTTGATTGATTGTGTGATTTGAATTAGGAGATGTACGATTGATTGTGTGATGTGAATCTGGGTTTTGCCGCTTTCTATCGCTTTTCTCTTTGAGTTTCTAGCCAAAATTGAAACTTTTTTGTTGGGGTTTTTCTGTCTCAACTTGTTTTCCCTTTGATTTTCATGTGTTTACAGTCTCTTGTTTGATTGTTTCAGCTAGATTTCAGACAATCTAACCCGAGAAGACTCTTTTCCGATTCCATCTACGAAGCCATTTCAAACGCCTGGTGTTGAAACGTGGTCAATAATTCCCTTTTCTCGTTCACAGCAGGTATAGCGAGAGTTTAGTGTTTTCTATAGAAATTTGTTCTCTATTGATTCACATTTTGGAACTTGATGTTGATATAGCGAGAGTTTCTTGTTTTAGATTTTGCAGAATGGATTTGGAAACTCTTAATACCATAACAACTCTCAATGCTTATAATGAATACATTGATATGAATGAAGAAGATGCTATGAATGAAGAAAGTGATATGAATGAGAGAGAAACAGAAACACAGGACACATATCAAAGTGACATTCAAGCAACTCAAACAGCTCATCAAGCAACTCAATCAACTCAAGCACCACAATCAGGCCAGCCTTCACGGAAGAGACGTTTAACTTCATCTGTTTGGCAAGAATTTAAATCAATTGGGATTGAAAGTGATGGTAAGGAAAGAGGCCAATGTATTTATTTTTGGGGTTAAGTTAGTGATTAATACTAGAACACATGGAAAAAAAGCTTGCTTCGCCATTGGTTATTTCCATTAGCTATAGTTTTATGAGAGTCACATAGAGTCTCAGGTTTGTTTAATCTTGGATGTGTCATTTTGAAAGAACATATAATAAGATTGAAATCAGTGATGGAGTTTCATTTTGTCTCAGTGTTTTGATTACACTAAACCATGTTCTAAGCTATTCTACTTCTCGTTTGTTTTGCTAAGGTGAAGGCGGTTCAGATATACTTGCCAGATTGAAAAGAGACTTTCTTCCATGTAACACACTTCTTCTTCATTTTAGACATGTGGTTCAAGACAAATCACTTTATTGCTGCTTATCCAAGGATTCACTAAATCTGCTCCTGTTTTCTAATTTGTACCATGAGCTCTCTACTTATTTTTGATCTTTTCTTCAGTTTGAAATGAAGAACTAAAATGGAAAAGCATTTGTATGAATAAGAAACATAAGCTCATTGTTATAGAAAAAAAGGGTGTGTACAGAAAAAAAGAGGCCAAGATCTTAAATGGGCTAAACGGGCTGGTTAAAGCCCAACATGTTGAAAATAAATGAGTCTAACTGGTCATAAAATGAAACAGATTTAAATGGGCAGGGTATTAAATGGACAGGGTGTTAATGGTTAGGGTATAAACGGGTCTGAGCCACCCATTTTAACATCACTAATATTGACTAACAAAATTAATTTAAATATCATTGGTGATTAATCTGAACCTTGCCTCCTCGTTGAAATCAAAATACTTGATGATTTCAACAAAGATTCTTTGTGTTCATGTTGGAGGATACGTTAATTTCGTATGACCGAGAAAAGAAAAAAAAAATACTTCTTCCGTTTTTTTTTAATTGTCGTTTTAGGTTGTTTCACACATATTAAGAAAACAACTAATTTTTCTGTTTTATCCCTTAATTAATACACTATTTTATTTGATATGATCAATCAATAAACTTAAAAAGTAGGGTTAAAACTAGAAAATTTGTCATAAATCTGCATTGAAATCCGAAAACGACAATTATTTGTAAACAAAAAAATAAGTCTACGACACTTAGAGAGTACTGTTTATTCGAATTCGGTGGTAGTCAAAGAGACAAAAACGTATTTTTTCTCTTTCTATCAGTGAGAGGCCATAAGTCATAACCATTTTTTCTCATCGGGACAATTCTTAACACTCGAACCGTTTGCCCTTAAATCCCATTTTCATGCTTAAAATCCTCTTCTCAATTTGGACATGTTCAAATCAGAGTCATGAACTCTTCGGTGATGAATCAAACCGTTTCAAAAATGAATGACAAAATCCAATCGGAGAAATCCTGATTGGAGTGATGCTGCCAACACAAATACTCGTGGGCCGTTGTCGGATTATGGTCGGCAATAAATTTTCCCAAAGGGAGAGAATGAGAATTTGAAATTGAGGAATGAAAACCTAATTACAAGCAAACAAAAGAAAAGAAAGAGTACGATCGAGTCGGCTGGAGCATGTGACAAGTAGAAAAAACGCTTGTGATCCTTTTTTGAATCGTTTGTAAAAAATGGTTTAATAATAATGCAGATTATTTTAGGGTTAATTAACTCACTAACCATATTGAGTTTAGATATTAAGAATATAGCCATAGCAAAACAGAAATATATAAAGTAACCATAGCTTATTTTTTATGACGAAAATTCCCTTGTGAAGAGAGAGAAAGAGAGAGATAGAGAGGTTTGTGCTATTTTCTCGGCCATGTACTGTTTTGTCGGGAGTTCTGTACTATTTTATATCGAGAGTTCTATACTATTTTTCCTTGGTAAATATAACTCTAATTGATTTTGATTGTTGTTTTAATTTTATACTATTATTTAATTGAATGTTATTTGAACATACAATGATTTTTGAATTTGGCAAAACAAACACGTTATTCTTAAATAGATCTATCATTAATAAAGAAGCCATAAAAATAGTACAAAATATCGAACTATACTATAAACTATAATTTTAATTTGAGTAAACTGAGTATATTTAACTTAAAAATGGTGTTGTTAAACATATAGTTCACAATTAAATAGACAATTAAGATATCCTAAATCCTAAAAAGTACTATACCCTAAACCGTAAAAACTATACCCTACACCCCACATATTTTTAAAGTTCTTTTATTGTATTTTCTGTTATATTATATAGTATAGAAAAAAGAAGTACTTCAATTACGTTTTGATTTTATTTGTATTTAATGGATTTTTCTTCCCAAAATCATTTTGAGATTGCAGTACTTATGCAAATAAATTATCCATGCTTAGAGCTAGTTTGTAATATATAGTTTAAACATTTGCATTAAACAACGTGAATAACACATATAGTAAAAAAATATATAAAAACTTATAGTACAGTACAAAAAATATAGTACAGTCTGAGACTAAGTGGTTTTATGGTGGCTAATCTCCACCTGCAAAATCGTAACTTTCAGGTACCCTAATCACCACGATCCCAAGCGAACTCAGTTTCTCGACGTTTTCAGGAGAAGTAAACGCTAAACCAACATTACACTCACTCACTTGCTTCTTGATTTCTCCCAAACTACTGGAAGGATTCATGGTGGTAACAATGGCGCCAAGCGAAATCAACGAGAGGAAAATCACCGGGAAGTAGACGGAATTAGGCAG
>JAHZTW010000001.1:88744113-88778522 GCA_020283515.1 Alliaria petiolata
ATATTAAATTTATGAAAAAGATGTGGAAAGATACGATATAAACATTAATTTTTTTTTGAGTTTTCTAAAATGTCAAACAATTCTTCTTCTAATCTTATTTATACACACATTACATATAATTGAAACATCTTGAAAAACATATTAGTATTTTAGATAAATTAGTTATTTAATTAGGTAAAAATAAATTGAATATATTATTAATTTATTTAGCAAAATGTATCATCTTATAAACAAATATAAGTTGGAGAAAACAACACATCATCTTTTAAATACATTTTTACTAAAAAAATTTCTTTAAATCCATTATGCGTTTGATAATTTTAAAATTACTAACTACTCCCTCTGTTTTCTTTTAATTGTCGTTTTATCCTATTTCACACATATTAAGAAAACATCTAATTTTTCTGTTTTACCCTTTAATTAATACATTATTTTATTTGATATGATCAATTAATAAGATTAAAAAGTAGGGTTAAAACTGGAAAATCTGTCATAAATATGCATTGAAATACGAAAACGACAATTATTTGTAAATAAAAAAACAAGTGTAGAACGACACTTTAATTAAAACGGAGGAAGTGAAACAAGATTAAACCAAATTATTAACACAGATCTGCGCGTAGTGCGGATAAAAGACCTAGTTTAAAAAAAAGTTAAGTGATTTATTAATATTTGTAGAAGAAATTTAAACAACTTGTACTTATGAAACAAATAGTATAACAAAAAAAAAAAATAAATACAGCAAAAAATATCGAAATTTGCATCAAAGCAAACTAAACCAAATTTGAAATTATTTTTTATAAACTGATCAAATTTTCGATTTCCTCGAAATAAACAAGCTGAAAGAAATCCAGCCAATGTTTTTGTAGACTATATAAGAAAGATAACCAAAAAACTCGAAATAAAACCAAACACCATCCTTGAAAGTTGCAACTAATTCCTCTTTCATAAATTAAGAAACAAGTGAATAATCTTGCAAATATTATGTCTAAACTCTTCTCACCGTGTTGGGGATTCGAAGAACATACAAGGAAAAGTGAAATCCTAAGATGCATTCATAGCCAAAACGACACCGTAACAATCTAGACTAAACCGAAATAACCCCATATCAATTACCAAGTGGGTTGATCATAGAACCACCCTTTGATTCTATAGATGTTACGATAGGCCAATAGGGGAGAACGGCCAATTCCTACCCAAACTCTGGGTTGCGGTCCTGATCCGTACCTGTACTTCTGACGTGTGCGAAAACATACCCATACTTTATATTTTTTACAATTTCATACATAAACTCTAAAAAAGGGTCAAAACATACATTGACCTTAAATCCGTCAGTCAACCGTTTGATATTACTGACGTGGCTACGACGTGTCTCCTAAGTCAACAAAAAAAAAATTATAAAAATTTGATGTGTCCGGCGAATCACAAAAAAAAAAAAATTAGAGATTTTTAATTTTAATAATTAATAAATTCCTTTTTTCTTTTATATCTTATTTTAATTCAAAATATAATATAAATTTATAAGAGAGATAAATATCATAGATTGTTTTGATTTCTTTTTATTTAAGTAAATTTACAATGAAAAAATGTTTTAGTTGGATAGACTTATATGTGAAGTTTTGCGTTCTAAACATGTCAATAATTCTAACTGCCAGCATTTTTTTTATATGATCAGGACGTTTTGGGCCCAAAGACTGTACGTTCCCCAGGGCGTGGTCCAAACCATGTAGTATTACTCTTATTTGGAGAGCAGACCCCTCCCAACGTAAATTGAACCTAATCGAACATGTGATCTCTAAGATGTATGGATCTTTAAGCCTCTTGGTTACCGAAAATGTAGGGATCTTGGAGATTAGATGTTCGAAATACAAAAAATGAATTTATTTTTTAGGATAAACAAAAAAACTTTATTCTATTTTTGTTTTCATTTTTGGAGACTTATCGCATAAGTCACATTTTTTACAAGAAAGTTATATATATATATATATATATTAAACTGGTTTGATAAAATTTATTAATTATTAAAATTAAAAATCTCTAATTTTATTTTTATTTTTATTTTTATGATTCGCCGGACACATCATATTTTTTATAATTTTTTTTTGTTGATTCAGCAGACACGTCGTAGCCACGTCAGCAATATCAAACGGTTGACTGACGGGTTTAAGGTCAATGTATATTTTGGCCGCTTTTTTAGAGTTTAGGTATGAAATTATAAAAAATATAAAGTATGGATATGTTTTCGCACAGATCGCAAGTACAGGTACTGATCGGGACCGCAACCTTTGGATAGGAATTGGCCGTTCTCCCGCCAATCACTCACTCTTTTGGCCTTATCCAAACTCTTTCGTGGGTAGAATCGTCTCGTCTTAAAGCCAATCTCTGTCTCTCTCTTTCTGTGTTTCTCTGTCCTCAGAGAAATGGCCATTTCAACAGTAACACTTCCCTGCTTCAAACTCCATCATCAACCTAACCTCCTTCTTCGCTGCAACAACTCATCAAACCAATCACTCCTCAGATTCCATTTTTCACCTCCAAAACCTCTCTTGATCTCCTCACGCGACGGTTCTCAGCGATTCAAGGTCTTGCCTGAGACCATCACCGTCAAATTGGAAGAGGAGGAGGAAGATAAATCTGTTGATCTTAATCCTCCTGCCCCAATTAACACTAAGCTCTACTTTGGGAACTTGCCTTATAACGTAGACAGTGCAACTCTCGCTCAGATCATTCAAGATTTCGCTAACCCTGAGCTCGTCGAGGTTCTTTACAACAGAGACACAGGACAAAGTCGTGGATTCGCTTTTGTAACCATGAGCAATGTCGAGGATTGCAACATCATTATCGAAAACCTCGATGGAACTGTAAGTGAGGGTTAAAAGTTTTCAGCTTTCAAGAAAAAAATCTTACATTTTCGTTGAGTTGTGTGATTGGCTTTTTGTTGCCCACAGGAGTATCTTGGTCGGACTCTGAAGGTGAACTTTGCAGACAAACCAAAGCCTAACAAAGAACCTCTGTATCCAGAGACAGAGTACAAGCTGTTTGTTGGTAACTTGTCGTGGACAGTGACTTCAGAGTCGTTAGCTGGAGCGTTTCGAGAGTGTGGAGATGTGGTTGGTGCTAGAGTTGTGTATGACGGAGATACAGGGAAATCTCGTGGTTATGGCTTTGTATGCTACTCTTCCAAAGCGGAAATGGAAACCGCGCTTGAATCGCTAGACGGATTTGAGCTGGAGGGTCGGGAGATTCGAGTAAACCTGGCTCAAGGGAAGAAATACTGATATTACCATACTACAACAACATTGTGGAGTCATTTTGAAGCTTTTTTACATTAGAATTATGTTTCAACTGAACTAATTAACTCAAAGATCAATAAATTTTTTATGCTTTAAAGGTTTGGTAATGATTTAATCAGTACCAGTCCAATTCTTCAGGTCATTGTCCACATGATCCTGTGCACATTTCAGGGCTGTTCGTGCGGCTTGTGGTCCTCAAAGTAATCCCCTTTCGTTGAGAGTGTATGCGATGTCGATGAAGGATATGACCAAGAGTGTATCAGGACCTGCAAGAATGTCCCCATCATCTGTTAGGATATCACGATATCACAAAGCAAAACTGTTAACCTTAGCGTATTTGCCAGAAAATACAACATTAGAAACTTAGAATCAACAAAGCTTTAATCTTTTTCCTTCAACAAGAAACCGAACGAAGATCACCTAGAGCCTTCTCTGTAAACAAAACCAAATAACTCACGCAGAGACTCTGATGAGCTACTATATCGAGGCTTATGCCTTGAAAGCTCGTTACAAACCATACTGGCTTTCCTAAACCAAACAGCTGCTCCTTTACTCTAAGCTGGAGTATCATAATACATAAAGCAAGCACCAAACCAAACCTCAAAATTTTAAGCAATTACAGAGAAAACATGCCAAATACTAACCTGAACAAGGGAGAAAAAGTCGATCAAAGATTATTATTATAAAACCATTGCCCAACTAGCCTTAGCTTTGGGACTAAGATGTTTAGTTAATGTAAGACTTCGCTGCCCCAATACCAAAAGACATCTCTCAGATGAGAATTCGACAACAAAACACAAATCAACATGGAAAAGTTCTGTTCTTTCTCGCTAGAAAGTATGTGTAAAATCCTTAAAACCGCATAATTCGCCGAAACATTAACATCTACATCACTCTAATCCAAGATGGTCTGAAAGAGTTTGAACATAAAAGATACAGAAGTCAAAATTATGATGACATCATCCCCTAATTCTTGAAGTCCACATAAAATGTGCATGTCTCATACCTCACAACTTCATCAAAAGTAAGATCCCTTTCACTTTGTTCCATTAGATTTCTCCGTCTCCGAAACAAAGCCCATCAGTCGTTTCAAGTAACAACAATTAAAAACCCATCAGAATTTCAAATTCAAGAAAATAACCAAAAAATCTCACCGTTTCAGCAAAATTGCAGACGGGGAAGAAAGTGAAAAGGATCTTACTTTCGTTCTTTATCGAACAGAATAAACTGGTTCGACCTGATTGTAGAAGGAGGATTCATGGTCAGCACCGGAAAAAAATATGAGACCAGAGGAGTGTTGAATTGGAACGGTGAAGAATAGATAGGGGCTTCTTGGATTGGCTAAGAAAAGTTAGGGTGAAAATATAAGAAACCAAAAGTTGAGAGGCGAAAGAGGAAAAAAAAAGGTTAACCTGTCAGACCGCCGTGCGACCACCCCGGCTAGGATTAAACCGAGCCGAGTAACGATCCTCTACAGCACCGGAATCATCAAGAGATGATCGTGGCCGTTAATCACGCTCCGATCGCACGGTCATGGTTCATCAACCAGGGTTAAGGGCCTGTCTCCTTAGAAACCAAGGATACAGATGTACGAGCCTATAGAACAGATCCTGTTCAAGTAAGGTCGTAACCAATATCTTTGACTCTCCGCTATATAAACAACATAACTTCTCTTTACATTACCGATGTGGGACGAAAGTAAAGCAACTTCAAATACCCGCCCGACACGTCGTCGTTTGTGCCTATATCAACTAATGCCAAATACGCTGTCGTTTCTTAGCTCAATGAACTGATTGTTAATACGTCGCCGTTTTCTTATGCTATTCAGTCGGAGTTTTGAATTGAGGCGAAACACGACTTGTCGTCGGAGATGTAGAGAGAATATGCTTTCAGAAGGATATTCCCTCTTCTATTCTGTGAGCATCATCTCTCCGAGTCTGAATATCTCCGATGTTTGGTCGATGACTGATGTTTCTCTGACAGTCTCTACGAAGATGTAGTTGTGTCTGTCTTTGTTCATATGAGAAATTGATGACTCTTTGCTTGATGCTTTCTCCCTTCTGTAATTTGGTGACAGAAGCTGAAGCAAAACATGGGATTACCGGATTCAACTCAAGACTTGTCTTCGGAGATGGAAGTTAATGCTTTCAGAAAGATCTTTCCATCTTCAAGTCTTCGAGCGTCATCTCTCTGAATCTCTCCGATCTACAATCAGATCTCATGTAATTACACAGAATCGAACGCGAGATCACGCAGATGAATCAGAACGTAAGTATTGTCGAATTTGTCGTACATGAATCGAGTGATGATACTGGTCTTTCCGACGGATTGATCTCCCAAAGACACCAGCTTATACTTGGCGAGTGCCGAGACCGGAGACATGATTCCTCAGGATCAAACTAGCCGGAAGGATCTGAGATACGTCGAGATCTCGCTGGGAAGAATTTCCAATATTTGCCGGAGAGATCCCGTCGCTCTGGAAATGCAAATTTTGGTTGATTCGCATTTCTGTTACGAAAGTTTACACGGAATGGTATCTGAAACATTAGTGTTGTAAAACATTTAGGTTATTGATATCAATGGTCGAACCTCAGGTTTACTGTTTCTAACATGAATTTGATTGACATAGTCGCTTTTATGAATTTTGCATTCATGTTTGTAAGAGGTAAAAAGAATCCTTTTTTGTTTTGAAGTCAATAGCGTCGTACAAATCTTTTCTCTCTCTCTAGATTTCTTCGATTGGAGGGGTTTTTGCTGATCAGTTTGTTGTGACAATGAATCCATAGGTGACTCCTGATGTTCATTTCCAGAAGGATCTGGGATTAGATAGTTTGGATACTGTGGAGATAGTGATGGCTATTGAAAGAGGAGTTCAAGCTGGAAATCCCAGACAAAGAAGCTGACAAGATCGATTCTTGCTCTCTCGCCATTGAATACGTTTTCAATCATCCAATGTCTAGCTAAACCTGTGCCTCTCCTCAAGGTCTCTCCTTTTTTTTTCTTCTTTCTGAAATGAGATTCTCTCAAATAAACTAAGTTCTCTTTGAAGAGCATTGTTGAATATTTTGTAATTTGGCACTTTTTTGGAGTTATTTACAATCTGTCTTTTATGCAACCTAATGTTGTCTCTCTCTCTCCTCGATCCCTCTCTCCTCGGTAAAAAGGAAATGAAATAGGAAAAGGGAGAGTAGTGGAACCACGTTTTGGGTATCTGTCTCCACTGTGTGTCCAAATTGCACTGATGATTTATCTGTTGACCCAACACTGCTTCATATTGTTGTAAAACACGTAATAATGTTTGAGTTTCCTCTCTCATTGTCTTGCAAAAGAGTAAGCTATCATCCACAAAGAGCATATGCGAAACTGGTGGACTTGTCTGCGCCACTTTCATTCCATTATTAAGTTTATCTTGTTTCGTGTTCTTTCGATTGGCAATAAGGACTTCAGTACATAAGATAAATATGTATGGAGATAATGGGTCATCCTGTCTTAGCCTTCTTTTTGGTTTAATCTCCCCTCGGGGGTGACCATTAATTAGAACCTTGTATTGTACCGTCTCAATGCACCATATTATCCACGAGATCCATATTTCGGAGAACATTGGTGTATAAACACCCATTCTAATCGATCACATGCCTTGCTCATATTCGTCTTTACCGCCATATATTAGTCCAATAAATATTTCATGGGCAATCAAAATATTATTAGAAATTAGCCGCCCTGGCACAAAAGCCGATTGTGTTTCAGAGATCAAAACTTGTAAAATTTGCCATAGTTGTTGGCACAGAACCTTCAAAATGATCTTGTACCCCCCACCCCCCCCACATTGCATAAACTGATGGGTCGTAATTCTGTCATTCGAGTGAGTCTATCCGTTTTTGGAATGAGACAAATATTAGTCATATTTAGACGCTTATCAAACATCCTGGTGTGAGAAAATCATTTACCATGAACACTATATCATCCTTAATTACATGCCATGACTGCAGAAAAAATAAAGCCGTTATACTATCTGGCCCTGTAGCCTTCTCTCGGTGCATCATGAAAAACGCCGTTCTAAATTCCTCCTCTGTTGGTCCTTTAGTTAACATATCGTTATCCATTTCAGAGATTTTGGCCCTCACCTCTATGAGTGCATCCTCAAATGTTATTAGAGATGTCGACGTGAATAAGTCTTCAAAATATTCCACTGCAATCTTCTATATTTTATCTTCTCCAGTCATACAAATTTCATTTTTAGCATGTAGACCCACTATTTTGATGTTTGTTTTATTTTTCTAATTCAAAATTGTAAAAAAAAAAAAAAATCTATAGATTAAATATATTAACCAATTTATTCATAAAAACATATTTAGACCATCCAAAATATTTGATAAATTATTATATTTATTTTGCAAATACATTAACCAATTTATTCATAAAAACGGGTGTTCTTCCATTTATCCTCCACCGTTTAGTTTGCATCATTTACTTTTTTTTTTCTTTTTTGGAAGGAACTATAAAAGTTGGGTGAACCGTAATTGAAGTTGGATGAACTGTACTTGAACTTTCAGGAACCGTACTTGAACTTGCAGGAACTGTATTTGAACTGCTCGCTTTTTTTTGATCTGTTTGATTTGCATCTGACGATCTGTTGTCATAATTTAAAGCTTAAGTATAAATCTTAGCATTTATAAAATTTTCAGTATGTTATATATAGCTACGACACAATAATTAAAACATCTAGATTATATAAATTACGGTGATTTAAAATTTCGATCAATATTGCAAATTTGACATACTATTCTTTTAATTATAATATACACGAAACCCAACAAAAATATAATTATTCATAAAAAATTAGTTTGACAAATCTATTAAAAATGAATAATTAATCATAGGTAACTTAGAAAAAGAAAAAAGAAGACTCACTCCATCGAAAAAATAAATCTGGCATTATCCCAATATAATGTGATGACATCTCCTTTTTTAAGACCTCTGTCCTTTTTTATTTTTGTCCACCCATTTCTGAGGCTATAATTACCACTTATATTATTAAGGGTAACCGAATATGATTTTTCATTATCCTTAACTTCCACTGGAATACCATTTTGAGGCATTTCAACTTTCAATTTTTTTAGTATGTTTTCTACTTTCATTTTTGGTAAATTTAACAAACCGTTATTAGAAAGATCAGTATCTGTTAACGTTTTTACTATCATCATATTTTCATCCATTATACTAAATTTTTAACTGTTTAAGAAATATAACTTATAGAATGCTTTCAGAAAATAAAATGATTGAGGATTTTGAAGAACTTAACCCATATATTTATATATAGCTCTCAACACAAATAATATTTCTTGTCTTCAGTGTTTATTTTAATATTATTAATGCTCTTAAAAAAAAACTCTCTAAATTTAGTTACTTGCAAGGATATGTTTTCTAAGTTAGCATACTGTATTTTTCTAAATTTAGAACTTTAAAGATTTAGTTAATTAATTATTTTTATTATGCTAAATTGTATTTATATCACCCTAGGTGTTTTTGGTTCTCAAAAAGATCTTTCTATATATACAACCAAAATTTATTAGAATAGCTAAGAAACATAAAATCTATTATTATCATTAAAAAATCATTTCCAAACACTCTAGAATTGAGTATTTGGTACTTATATTTTTGACATCTATATTTAAATTTAATAATGACCCTGGTTATTTACAACAATTATAAATCAAATTTTAAAACACAATTAATAACAAGAATTTTTTTTATTAATACAAAATGTGTTTTTTATAAGTATTTGTTATTTAAATTGAAAAGTTACAGCAAAATATAGTTTTTCGTACAATAAGTATATCAATGCCGTCAAAAGTATGTTAGTTAACTGTAAAATTATCCATATCATAATAATGAATTGATTAAATTATGAGTTTATTGGCAAATGATCATTATTGGAAAGAAAAATAACTAATTGAACATTAATTTTCTTGTTAAGAAGATAATCTTACATATTTTTTATATTCAATTGGATAAATTTTACAGGTTAGCATTTTTTCTAGTTGTAGGTTAAAATAGTTACAATTTATTAATTTAATATTTTTTTGACTTATTTTTGACTCCTTTCTTTTTTAAATTATCCCCAAACATATAATCTAAATCTATTGTAATATCAAGAAAATTAAATTCTATTAACATGATCAAACATTGTATTTCAAAGCATTCTAAAAGTTATGCAGTTGGAATATATATATTATACTTTTAGCTATTTACCTTTTTCACTGTAACTCTCATTCATTTAAATATTTATTTCTATTAATTTTTGAACTGTAATGGAATAGCAATAACAAGAAATCTACTATATGAAAACGGGAAATCTACTACCTCAACACATTCTCAAAGGTTCCTGTATTCTTCACCTGTGCTAAAACATACTTCAATCCAAATAAAACTAAATTATCTACCTAACTATGTAAAATCAGAATATTCATACCTTAACCAAGAATCAGTTAGTCAACTGTCACGAAAATATAACATGTCACGTAATCAAATCCAAAAGTCATCAATCCATTAAAACGTCGTCGTTTTGTTTAGTTGAGACTTCATCTTCTTTGATTTGCTCTGATAAACTCATATTTTTTGGAGGACAAAGAAAATTTGGGTTACTTAGGGTTTTAAATGTCTTCATTATCCAATCCCATTTCTTCTTCAGGTTCAGGTTAATTTGGTTGATTTATAATTGAATTCATTGTTTTAGTGAATTGAGAATGTGAACATAAATTTGAAACTGGCGCAGAAATGAGCAAAACTTGGAGAAGACATGGTTGGGAAGTAGAGAGAGGGTTTCCCAGAAATTGTTGGCGTGGAGGAGTTTGTGTGATCAGAACTTCAAAGACTTTTGAAAACCCAGAAAGGCTTTTCCATTGTTGTATATGTAGATCCGAAAAGGTTAGCATCAAATTAGGATATTTTACATTGTTGAAGTGTGTTGATAATGAGTTATATGGATCTTATTGTAGGACAAGAATCATTTGTTTAAATGGATATATGAGTCTGTTGTAGAAGAGATTGATGATATGTAAGAAAGCAATAAGTGGGTTAAAAGGTGAAGTTGAAGAAATATTATGAATTTAGCGCCTGAGACAAGAACTTGTGAAGCTGTGGTTGATAGGTATGGGAAGAAGATGGAAGAAATCAGTTGTGTTGATTTGAGATGGAAGAGATGAGAGCTTTGGTGTGTGGATTTGAGAAAGAGGTAAACGGTTGTGTTGGTGAATTAAAGAGCTTGAAGAACATGCTTGTTTGTGGATTTGAAATTATCGTATTGTACTACTGCTTCTTGATGTAGAATTGAGATAATTCTGTATGTTGTAATCTTTGAACTAATCTTTGAATGAAGTGTTTGTGTCGTTTTAAAAGTTTGAGTCATGTATCCTTTGAATGAAAATCAATAAAATGCCTTTTTACGTACAAAATCAAATCAGCAAATCAATAATAAGACCAAAAGGCATGAATAACAAACGGATTCCTTGTGTTGACCATTAAAAAAACATGTAGCATAACGTTTGATCGGAGAACAATTCCTAAATTCAACAAGCATTATAAAAGTGAAAAAGAAAAAAATATTCTCAGATCCATTCCACCATCAAGTAGCATGAGGCTGCTTCCATCACCAAAAACAATATGAACCATTCCTCCCCCATCTAGTCATTACAAAAACCAACAACAAATCCGCGAATCCATTTACTATCCTAGAATCGCACTATAAAACCTGTCAAAGAGAGCCCAAATCATTCAATATTTCAAAGAATTTTTTTTGAAGACAAAGTTTCAAAGACAAACAATACCTGAACTTAATCATTGGCATTGAAGAAGGCTTTGGAGGAAGGTATTGGTTCGTCTTGGAAGAATTTGGACAAATTTATCATTGAGTTTTGAAATAAATGGAATATGATGATGTTGTGAAATCACAACCAAACCTTACCATCGAAGGTTTTTGTAGAGTGATTCATGTATTTATCTGTCTAGTCACCATTCATTTCGAATGATTAAGGGTGCGTATTTAGGGTTCGGTTTTGATGTTTGTTTTATTTTTCTAATTCAAAATTGTAAAAAACAAAAAAAACTATGGATTAAATACATCAACCATTTTATTCATAGAAACACATTTACACCATCCAAAATACTTGATAAATAATATTTATTATGCAAATACATTAACCAAATTATTCATAGAAATGGTGTCTTCCATTTATCTTCCACCATTTACTTTGCATCATTTGTTTTTTTTGGCTTTTTTGGTAGGAACCGTACTTGAACTTGCATGACCTTTTCTTGTATCTGAATTTGTAGGAGCCAGACTTAAAGTTGTAGAAACTGTATTAAAACTTTCAGGAACCGTAGTTGAACTGCTAGCATGACCTTTTCCTGTATTTGAATTTGCAGGAAACGTAGTTGAACTGCTAGCATGACCTTTTCCTGTATTTGAATCTGTAGGAGCGAGACTTAAAGTTGTAGAAACTGTATTTGAACTTTTAGGAACCGTAGTTGAACTGCTAGGATTTATAAAATTGTCAATATGTTATATATAGCTACATCACAATAACATGTTATTGTATAAAACTTCTAGATCATATAAAGTACGGTGTACTATAAACTAACTTATTCATAATTTAGATCAATAATGCAAATGTGACATACAATTATTTTAATTATAATATACATGACATAAAACCGAGCAAAAATATCATTAATTCATAAAAAGACATTAGTTCCACAAATTTATTAAAAAAATGAATAATTAATGAAAATTAACTTTGAAAAAAGAAAACTCACCCCATCGAAAAAATGAATTTAACACCATCCCAATATAATTTGATGATATCTCCAGTTTTGAGACCTCTATCATTTTTTATTTTTGTCCATCCACTTCTGAGTTGATAATTTCTGACCAAACGACTAAGAGTTACACTATATGATTTGTCATTATCCTTAAGTTCCATTTGAATACCTTTTCGAGGTAGTGTAAGTTTCATCTCTTTTAGTATGTTTTCTACCTTCGCTTTTGGTAAATTTAACACACCATCATTCGAAACATCAGAATCTGTTAACGTTTTTGTTATCATCATATTTAGATCCATTATACTAAATTTTTAACTGTTTTAGGAATATAACTTATAGATAGCTTTCAGAAAATAAAATAATTGAGGAGTATAAAGAGCTCAACCCATATATTTATATATAGCTTTCATCCAAAGTAATATTCCTTGTCTTCTATATATTCTTATTTTAATATTATTAATGCTCTTAAAAAAAACTCTCTAAATTTAGTTACTTGCAAGGATATGTTTTGTAAGTTAGCATATGTTATTTTTCTAAATTTATTACTTTAAAGATTTAATTAAATATTTATTTATATTATGCTAAATTGTATATATATCACCCTAAGTGTTTTTGCTTCTCAAAAAGATCTTTCTGTATATAGAAGCTAAATTTATTACAATAGTTAAGAAACAAAAAATCTATTAATATCTAAAAAATCATTCCCAAACACTCTATAATTGATTATTTGGTACTTTTGTTTTTGACATTTATAATTAAATTTAATAATGACTCTGGTTATTTACAACATTTATTTTTTAAATTAAATAATAATAAGTTCTTGGTAAAATCTTTAACTTCTCCACTGGTTTTACATATTTTAGTGGTGAAATCACTTCGACTTTGGTGTTTGAGTGAGTAACTGATATGCTCTCAAATTTACCCTAGAGCTACTCTCTCAAATTAAGAGATCAGTTGTAGTACTTAGGGATCGAATCCACAGAGAAGGGATAGTCACACAGCAGTTTTCTAATTTCGAATTAAGCTAAGAAATAATATGGAATTAAAAACACAGAAAGCAATTAAAAACGGTGTAAGTTCAGGAGACGAAACGCTAGGTTCAGGGAAATTATCAGGTGATCTAAATTTCAGGTCTAGACAGGATGTTAGGAATAATGAAGATCCGTTCTTGAACTCGAAACACAATTATAAAATCAACCAACTCTCGCTGCGAAGATTATCTATGTCTAAACCCTAGAATTCCAAATCTCTTTACAAATTCTAACAATTCAAACAAGCATTAAAGTTAAGGTTCGATTGTTCACAAAATCCCTAAACCAAATCTCTTTGAGAATAAGTATTTTGCTCATCTAACACTAGATCAAGCAATCAATAATACTCTCGCATCTATTAATTAACCTAAGATCAGATTCTAGGTCATGAAGCTAGAATAAGCATTAAACACAAATCCAGATGAAGAACTCTAATGATTTTATCCTAACAATTTAATTCGACCTAACAATTCATCAATCACCTTTGAAAAACCCTAAACCTAACTAGCAAACTACTCATACATGATTAATGAAACAAAAATCATTATTTGAATAGAAAGCATAAAATAAATCAATAGAAGAAAATAAAAGAGTTCCAAATTTGCTCTAAAGGGAGACAAATTCTTCTCTCCAAAAACCTAAACTTCTATGATTCTTCAAGTCTGAGATTGTGCCTAAACAATGGCTGAAAAACTATATTTATAGGCCTAAGTACGAGCTGGACACTTTTGGAAATAAGGAAAACTGTTTTGGGCAATTTCCTTTTATTCAAAGCTTGTAAAGTCGCATCCAATTTCTGGAAATAATTGGTGTCGATCGACACATGAACAGTATCAATCGACACTGTTCATTAATCTTCAATCCGAGTTCATCATTTCAGCAGCTTGTTCCAAAATGCTCAAAAATGCTCCAAAATCTCCAATTATGCTCAAAACGTAGCTGAACCTGCAAAGACTCTAATAGGACTCTAAAAATACCAAAAGACTCTATAAAATCACTTATATCATGGTCAAAAAACGGGTAAAAACCATGATATATCAGTAACGCTTAAGGTTTTCACTGGAAATTTGAATTCAGAAACCTAATTGATGAAATAGAAAAGAAACATCACAGCATTTGGAGATTTTGTTTTTTCTAGGTGTTGATATTATTGCATTTGGCTTTTCTTTTCTCAAATCTGTTTTTGGATCGTTGTAGGTGGCTAGGATTGGTTGGGCAGTTTAAACCAAAGAAGCTCTTTGCTGATATCAAAGAAAATATTAGCAATACAGAAGAGTGGGATCTCCAACTTTTCAAGGATACAACAAAACACATTGTAGACAAATCCCTTTACTCTTTTGGTTTATGGAATCAGATTGCGTTAGGCTCTTCTTGATCACGAGAGTGTTAAGAGGGTTCTTAAGCCATTGTGGGTGGAATTCTCTGATGGAGAGTATTTGCTCGGAGGTTTCTATCTTGGCGTTTCTACTAGCGGCGGAGCAACCGCTGGATGCAATTTTGGTGGTGGAAGAGCTGAAAGTGGCTAAGAGAGTGGTGAGATGATTGTGAGAAGAGAAGAAATTGCGGAGAAAGTGAAGGAGTTGATGGAGGCAGATAAAAAGAAAGAGCTGAGGAGGAATGGCGAAGAAGGCTTTGGAGGAACTAAATCAGTAACAAAAACAAAAATAAAAACCTAGACAAAATTCTAATACTAGAAATCTGTAGGCAACTAATCTCCTTCCCCGGCAACGGCGCCAAAATTTGATATGCTCTCAAATTTACCCTAGAGCTACTCTCTCAAATTAAGAGATCAGTTGTAGTACTTAGGGATCGAATCCACAGAGAAGGGATAGTCACACAGCAGTTTTCTAATTTCGAATTAAGCTAAGAAATAATATGGAATTAAAAACACAGAAAGCAATTAAAAACGGTGTAAGTTCAGGAGACGAAACGCTAGGTTCAGGGAAATTCTCAGGTGATCTAAATTTCAGGTCTAGACAGGATGTTAGGAATTATGAAGATCTGTTCTCGAACTCGAATCACTAATGTAAAATCAACCAACTCTCGCTGCGAAGATTATCTATGTCTAAACCCTAGAATTCCAAATCTCTTTGCAAATTCTAACAATTCAAACAAGCATTAAAGTTCAGGTTCAATTGTTCACAAAACCCTAAACCAAATCTCTTTGCGAATAGGTATTTTGCTCATCTAACATTAGTTCAGGCAATCAATAATACTCTCGCATCTATTAATTAACCTAAGATCAGATTCTAGGTCGCGAAGCTAGAATAAGCATTAAACACAAATCCAGATGAAGAACTCTAATGATTTTATCCTAACAATTTAATTCGACCTAACAATTCATTAATCACCTTTGAAAAACCCTAAACCTAACAAGCAAACTACTCAGACATGATCAATGAAACAGAAATCATAATTTGAATAGAAAGCATAAAAGAAATCAATAGAAGAAAATAAAGGAGTTCCAAATCAGCTCTAAAGGAGTCTGATTTTTCTCTCCAAAAACCCTAAACTTCTATGATTCTTAAAGTATGAGATTATGCCTAAACAATGGCTTTGACAACTATATTTATAGGCCTAGGTTCGCATCTTCAATTCCTTGGAAGATTAGGAAAAGTCTTGGAGATTTCCTTTTCTTCAAAAACTGGAAACTTCTCGCTTCTGGAAATTGGAAATCCTGGTGTCGATCGACACTCATCGTGTTTCTTCAATCCGACTTCATTCCACTAAGCTCCAAAATGTATCCAAATCTCCAATTTATCTCCAATTGTACCTGAACCTGTAAAGACTCTATATAGACTCGAAAATAGCCAAAAGACTCTATAAAAACACTTATATCATGGTCTAAAAATGGGTAAAAACCATGATATATCAACTCCCCCAGACTTAGCCTTTGCTTGCCCTCAAGCAAAACAGAAACCAAGTATAGAGTCGAGGTTTGAAAACCGAAAGATCCAGCTAACCTTCAGAACGCCACAAATGTTAACACTCTTGAATCCACATGCTATAGAGCCAACCTTAGGTAATGTTCAGTGTACTCACCACAAGCTTAGCAATCTACCAGTTTGAATCCAGACCCTTTCCTTTGTAAATTTTGAACTCTAACTGTGGTAATGCTACAAAACTTTTCTGATTCTTTCCCTTTCTTAGCGCCTAGATAAGACATACTTTCTACAACTCTCCTATTTTCTCTTCCCTTAGTCAACTTCTGCCCATTTTCTGGGTGTTCTACATATCTTTTCATTGACTTTTCTTAAGTCTTGGAATAGTGCTGCTCCTACTTGTGTTCCTTGTGAGGAGACAGGTTCATGAGCTCTCACTAATATTGTTCCTTGTGAGGAGACAGGCTCATGAGGTTCTTTGCACTATTCCTTGATCAGACTTCTTATTTCTTTTCTTTTCTCAAGGGAAGATCAATGAGAGACTGCAGATTTCTAATCTTATCAAAACTGAAAGAGGAATCAAGTTCTGCGCATACCTAGTTCTTGTAAGGGGATCTGAATTCGCCATGTTAGATTGATCCACTTGCAGCTTTCTACTTAGTAAGACCCGCAATCAACTACTACAACAATGGTCCCTCAAGTATCAACAATCTGCGGTTAAGTTCTTAGAAAAACTGAAAATTTTACTTATTTTGACTCAATAAAACAAAAAGTTTTTGACTCTCAAAACAAAACACAAAGTCAGTAATCACATCCCCCAGACTTAAACAACACTGTCCCCAGTGTTATCAAGACCGAAGTTGGCTAAAAGAAAGATTAGAAACAACATAAAAGACCAGATAGAAGACTTATCTTCGTGTGCGCGTGGTGTCGATCGACACTAGTGGTGTCGATCGACACTGGTCAATGTCGAGTCCATTGTCTCCGTTTTTAACTGACTAAAACTAGGACTTAGTAAAACCAAAACAAAATAAAAAGAAAACGTACCTAACAGTGGGTTGCCTCCCACTCAGCGCTCGTTTACAGTCATTAGCTTGACTGTGTCGGGGTTCAAACGTCTGGTGGATCAGAGGGTGGCAATGAATGCTTCCCAGACGAATGTCTTCTCATCCATGGTGGTGTATAGGCAGTAGGTGCATGAGAGCGACCAAGGAAATGAGGAACAGCGGCAGGGTGGGACATGACGTCGGGTGGGACACTTCGTTTTCCTGCAGCATCATCAAAAGAAACAGCAAGCCTTCTACGAGAATCTCGTGACTTGGATAAGTGCGCAGAAGCCTTTGAACATTTAAAGTTTTTATTGACAAGCTCAGGAGGTTTGTAATTTATTCCAGGGAATGTGTACCTTTGCTTCCTTCGAGGTTTATGGGCTATAGGACGTGGAGTCATTTGTTTGACCACTGGTGGTGGAGTTGCAGCATTGGAAACAGTTTCTGGTGTCATTCGCGAAGGGTGTCGATCGATACCAATGGTATCGATCGACACCAAGCTTGCAGCTCGAATCTCTGCACTTTTTCTGTAGCTCAGTCCTGCAATCTTTGCTTCCATAATGAAAACGTCGTCCTCCATCAACTTGTCATTGATTAGACCTTCATCTTCATCCACAGACCTGAAGATATGATTGCTTCCACTCCAATCTTTAAGTTCCACAGCTTCCTTAGAATTCTTAGCCAATGTCTCTTGAACAACTTGCTCTTTAGAATCCAGCTCTTCTCCAGCAATCACAGCAATACATGAGATGGGTTTGGAAGTTCCAGTAGTAGGGATAGCTTTGTAGAATACTTCTTTGTCAACATTAGAGAATGACATTCTCTTATTGGGCATGTCGACAATAGCTCCTACTGTAGCCATGAATGGTCTTCCAAGGATGAATGGTATGCTAGACGTTCTGCTCACTTCCACAACCTGAAAATCAGTTGGAACTAGGCAACTCCCAACCTTGACAAGTAGATTTGGAATTGTACCATATGAGACTGCGGTAGAATTATTGGCAAATTCAAGAGTCATGCTTGAAGGGCAAATGTCAGCAATCCCCAGCTTCTCTGCAATGTCTTTTGTCATGAGGTTCACGCTAGCTCCTGAATCGCAGAAGGATTGTTTAAACTCAACTCCACCAATGGAGCATGGAACCATAAACATCCCAGGATCTTCAACCTTAAGCAGCTGCTTCATTGGCGGTGGTGTTTCCCTTGCTTTGTGAAAGAGTTCTTCCATCTCTTCAAAGCTTTCTCTGTTATTCTGGAAGAAGGCACATAAGGGATACCTCTCATAAGCTTCATCAAAGGAGAGCTCCTTGGGAATCATCTCCACCCTCTTGTTGAAAGCAGCTAGTTTCTCTGCACTAATGGGCGGCCTGAGATGTTTGGGTAGAGGAAGATTTGGAACCTTGGCCTTGTAGACCTTTTCCTCTGCTGTTCGTGAAGCTTCAGGCGTGTTTGTCCAAGTCCGGGAAGGGTGTCGATCGATACCCAGCTGGTGTCGATCGACACTAAGCGTTTGTGTCGAGGATGCTGCGTCGATCGAGCTCGATTCGTCTGCTTTCTCCTTGGGTGTCGATCGACACACAGTAGTGTCGATCGACATCGACTCCGCAACATTTTCTACATCTTCGAACTCCTTGATTTGTGCAGGCTGTAAGTTCCCTTCATTCTGGACCTTAATGGCATTCACATGGTGTCTCGGATTGGTATCAGTTTTCCCTGGAAGGAAACCTTCTTGCCTATGAACAGCTTCTGCGGTTTGAGCAACTTGTACATCCAGCTTCTTCATGTGAGAGTGTATGCTCTCAATCTTTCCATCCAGGTCTTTGTACACGGCATCGATCTTCCCATTGAAGTCCACAGTCATCTTCTGTTGTCCCTCCAAGATTTGTTGAATCATGGACTCCATCTTATTGTCTTGAGAAGGAGGATTCTGGTAAGAAGAAGAACCATAAGTTCTTTGAAAATTGTTGCTCTGAAAGGGCTTCTGGTAAGAAGAACCATAGCCTTGCTGATTGTTGAATCTCTGTCCTTGAAAACCAGCTCCATTGACATAGTTAACCTCTTCTTCCTCACGCTCAAAAATATCCACTTCCGCAGCAAACTGCACTTGCTTCTTCCCCATCAAGATGTCGAGCTTCTTGTTAACCTCAGCTATTTGGCTTCCTCCATTGGCTCCAGCGTTTTGTCTTCTTTCAAAGTCTGCGTTCTTGGTGCTGTTGCTAGAGGCCAAATTCTCTATAAGCACCACTGAGTCTCCTGGGCATCTGGTGTTGAAGTTGCCATTACTTGCTGCGTCTAAGGCCATCTGGTACCTCCAATCGATCCCGCGATAGAATATTCCGATAAGCTGCGGCTCGCTGAAACCATGGTGTGGGCAGTCCCTCTGGTACGATCTGAACCTCACCCAAGAAGCTTTGAATGCCTCAGTAGGTCCTTGAGAGAATGTAGTGATCTTCATTCTCAGCTACTCCGATCTCGCATCATCAAAGAAATTGCATAAGAATGCATTCTTTGTGTCTTCCCATGTGGTCAAAGATCCTGGTGGCAATTGCTTCAGCCAGTATGATGCATCTCCAGCAAGCGAGTAAGGGAAAAGCTTGCAGAAGAGATAATCATATGTAACTCCATTGGCCTTAATGCTTGAAGCCAAGTCTTCGAATCTCTCGAAATGATCCATGGGGTGCTCGTTGGGAAGACCATGAAAAGGATTCTGAGCTACGAGCTGGAAGTAGGCAGGCTTAAGCTCGAAGTCATTCCTTTGGAATGCAGGAGGACTGATCGCAGCTCTATTAGCATAGAACTGATCTGGGCGGTTGTACTCGCCTAATGTTCTTATACGTCCAACTTCTGCAGGTGCGACTTGCATCGCTGGTTCGACTATGATGGCGCCAGCCTCATCAAGTTTCTGTCCTTGGGAGTTCCTTCTATTGCCCTGAAGGTCAAATAGGTTGCCTTCTGCGTCGCGTACTAGAACCACAATGTCTGCCATCTCTGTCTGCGTCGGGTGTCGATCGATGCTAGATGTGTCGATCGACGCTGAGGTAAGGTGTCGATCGATGCTCTTCGTGTCGATCGACGCTCGTGCAAATGCTCGGTTTGTGCGTTCGAAACGACCGAGCTCCTGGTTCAGTGCGACTATTTCCTCTTCCTTGTTGCTTCTGGTACTGGGCATGCACCTGAAACCAAAGATGAGAAACTAAATCAGTAACAAAAACAAAAATAAAAACCTAGACAAAATTCTAATACTAGAAATCTGTAGGCAACTAATCTCCTTCCCCGGCAACGGCGCCAAAATTTGATATGCTCTCAAATTTACCCTAGAGCTACTCTCTCAAATTAAGAGATCAGTTGTAGTACTTAGGAATCGAATCCACAGAGAAGGGATAGTCACACAGCAGTTTTCTAAATTCGAATTAAGCTAAGAAATAAGATGGAATTAAAAGACAGAAAGCAATTAAAAACGATGTAAATTCAGGAGACGAAACGCTAGGTTCAGGGAAATTCTCAGGTGATCTAAATTGCAGGTCTAGACAGGATGTTAGGAATTATTAAGCACTGTTCTTGAACTCGAAACACTAATGTAAAATCAACCAACTCTCGCTGCGAAGATTATCTATGTCTAAACCCTAGAATTCCAAATCTCTTTGCAAATTCTAACAATTCAAACAAGCATTAAAGTTCAGGTTCAATTGTTCACAAAACCCTAAACCAAATCTCTTTGCGAATAGGTATTTTGCTCATCTAACATTAGTTCAGGCAATCAATAATACTCTCGCATCTATTAATTAACCTAAGATCAGATTCTAGGTCGCGAAGCTAGAATAAGCATTAAACACAAATCCAGATGAAGAACTCTAATGATTTTATCCTAACAATTTAATTCGACCTAACAATTCATCAATCACCTTTGAAAAACCCTAAACCTAACTAGCAAACTACTCATACATGATTAATGAAACAGAAATCATTATTTGAATAGAAAGCATAAAATAAATCAATAGAAGAAAATAAAGGAGTTCCAAATTTGCTCTAAAGGGAGACAAATTCTTCTCTCCAAAAACCTAAACTTCTATGATTCTTCAAGTCTGAGATTGTGCCTAAACAATGGCTGAAAAAATATATTTATAGGCCTAGGTACGAGCTGGACACTTTTGGAAATAAGGAAAACTGTTTTGGGCAATTTCCTTTTATTCAAAGCTTGTAAAGTCGCATACAATTTCTGGAAATAATTGGTGTCGATCGACACATAAACAGTATCAATCGACACTGTTCATTAATATTCAATCCGAGTTCATCATTTCAGCAGCTTGTTCCAAAATGCTCAAAAATGCTCCAAAATCTCCAATTATGCTCAAAACGTAGCTGAACCTGCAAAGACTCTAATAGGACTCTAAAAATACCAAAAGACTCTATAAAATCACTTATATCATGGTCAAAAAACGGGTAAAAACCATGATATATCAGTAACGCTTAAGGTTTTCACTGGAAATTTGAATTCAGAAACCTAATTGATGAAATAGAAAAGAAACATCACAGCATTTGGAGATTTTGTTTTTTCTAGGTGTTGATATTATTGCATTTGGCTTTTCTTTTCTCAAATCTGTTTTTGGATCGTTGTAGGTGGCTAGGATTGGTTGGGCAGTTTAAACCAAAGAAGCTCTTTGCTGATATCAAAGAAAATATTAGCAATACAGAAGAGTGGGATCTCCAACTTTTCAAGGATACAACAAAACACATTGTAGACAAATCCCTTTACTCTTTTGGTTTATGGAATCAGATTGCGTTAGGCTCTTCTTGATCACGAGAGTGTTAATAGGGTTCTTAAGCCATTGTGGGTGGAATTCTCTGATGGAGAGTATTTGCTCGGAGGTTTCTATCTTGGCGTTTCTACTAGCGGCGGAGCAACCGCTGGATGCAATTTTGGGGGTGGAAGAGCTGAAAGTGGCTGAGAGAGTGGTGAGATGATTGTGAGAAGAGAAGAAATTGCGGAGAGAGTGAAGGAGTTGATGGAGGCAGATAAAAAGAAAGAGCTGAGGAGGAATGGCGTAGAAGGCTTTGGAGGAAGGTATTGGTTCGTCTTGGAATAATTTAGAAAATTTATCAACGAGTTTTGAAATAAATGGAACATGATGATGTTGTGAACTCACACCCAACCTTAGCATAAAAGGTTTTTGTAGAGTGATTCATGTATTAATTAATCTAGTCACCGTTCATTATGAATGTTTTCAGGGTGCGGTTTTGATGCTTGTTTTATTTATTTTTAATCCAAAATTGTAAAACAAAAAAATCTATGGATTAAATGCATTAATAAATCTATTCATAGAAGAACATTTAGACAATCCAAAACATTTGATAAATTATAAATATTTATTTTGCAAATACGTTAACCAATTTATTCATAGAAACACATTTAGACATCAAAAATATTTGAAAAATTATAACAGTTTATACCGTCCTTAATTGATATAAGATCGGAAGACACCAAACTTATGTTCACGAGATGATTGAGAGTTTACAAGCTTTGTTGCGAAAGATGGTCGTTGGTAGAGATGGAGATGAAAGTTATTGACTCACTCAATCAACTGGGGTTGTTGAATGAATCCACACTCAACCACAAATAGAATAACTTGAATCTCACAAGCTAGTCTCCACGCAATCACCAAATCTAGTTTCAAAGAATCGGACACAAGAGACATAGATTCAAACGTTTACTAAGTGTAAAAATCCATCTAACTTAGATAAACAAAACAAGCCTAAGCTTTTAGAGAAAACTTTCTTTTATATTTTCAAAAATTTCAATGTGTTTTTTACAATGAGAACAATTGAGCTTTTATACCTCTTACAAGAGATCTTTACAATAAATTACATTTAAAGGAAATTTTAAACAAAAAAGCAAAATTAGTTTAATCAAATAATGGCATTCTTACCACCAATTTTGCCTTGGACATTGAATGATGATCTCTGACTTTGTGAAGCTATGAGGATGAGATTATGATATTGCATCATTTTCTCCTTCTTCAAATGGTTTTGTCCTAAAAACGAATTTATTTCTTTTTTTTTTTTGTTTTTTTTATGGACAAAAAATTATTTGGAGAACTAAAAAAAACTTTTAATATTTTTTCTTAAACAGAAAAATCGAAATAAATAGAAACAGATTTTGTTTCTTCTTTTTTTTTCATGAAAAAAAATCTAAACTTTTAACGGGGAAAAACAAAGAAAAATACTTTTTATGGGTTTTTAATGAAAGAAACAAACTAAACTTTAAAGGGAAAAAAACTAAGAATTTTTTTTATGGTTTTTTTTTCTTTAAATTTAAGATCAAAACAGAAAACTATTTTTTGTGGTTTTTTAAATAGTTATGGAAATAAATTTTGAAAATACTAAAGAACAGAGACAAGATTTGTTTTTTAATAAATGAAATGAAAATAAAAAACAATGGGGATATGAGCTTTTAGCTCTGATACCAAATGATATAAGACCGGAATCCACCAAACTTATATTCACGAGATGATCGAGAGTTTACAAGCTTTGTTGCGGAAGATGGTCGTTGGTAGAGATGGAATGAAAGTGACTGACTCGCTCAATCAGTGGGAGGTGGATCGAAGAACGCCACTCAAGTGTGTGAAAACTTTTGTGATGAGTTCACAAATCTAGTCTTAAGGAATCGCACACAAGAGACATAGGTTCAAACGTTTACTAAATGTAGAAACTCATCTAACTTAGATAAACAAAAACAAGCCTAAGCTTTTAGAGAAAACTATCTTTTATATTTCCAAAACTTTGAATGTGTTTTTTACAATGAGAAAATTTGAGCTTTTATAGCTCTTACAAAGGATCTTTACGATATATTACATTTAAAAGAAATTATATACATTTAAACAAAAAGAGCAAACTTAGTTAAATCAAATAATGGTCTTCTTTCCACCAATTTTGCCTTAGACATTGAATGGTGATCTTTGAATTTGTGAAGCTATGGGATGAGATTATGATATTGCATCATTATTACATTCACCATTTAGTTGTTGTTCCATTTGTCTTCCACCGTTTACTTTGCATTATTGGTTCTTTAACCTCTCCGCTAGTTTTACATATTTTAGTGGTGAAATCACTCCTCAATGAAGTGTTGAGAAGCACACTATAAAATATGTCAAAGAGGGCCCAAATCATTCAATATTTCAAAAACAAAATTTTGAAGACAAAGTTTCAAAGACAAACAATAACTGAACTTAATCATTGGCATTGAAGAAGGCTTTGGAGGAAGGTATTGGTTCGTCTTGGAATAATTTGGACAAATTTACCAATGAGTTTTGAAATAAATGGAGCATGATGATGTTGTGAACTCACACCCAATCTTACCATCAAAGAGGTTTGCAGAGTGATTCATGTATTTATCAATCTATTTATGAATGATTAATTGTGAGTATTTAGGGTGTGGTTTTTTTCTTTTTCTTTTTCAACAACCTCAGTTCTAAAACGGGTTGGTGATCTAACTTGGTGGGACTGATTTTACATAGAAGAATTTAGAAAGGCATTCTCTAGCACCTCCTACTAGTTTGTCCACCTTTTTGTTTTCTGCGCGTGGGATATACTTGATGGTGAAAAAAATAAACTCCCTCCGACTTCTCTCGTATTCTTCCAAATGTAGTGAGAACACCTGCCATTCCTCTGGTTTGAACACCATCTTCATCATCTCTTATCGTCAAGCATGCAATGCATGACCCATATTAATGCTTCTAGCTCTGTCTGTAATGGGGATAAGCTGCACCGGCCCGTCCGTGCACCCATAAGATTGTTTACCGTTCATGTCCTATTACAAAACTCTCCTTGAGCTCTTGGTAAAAGGGAAATGAAATAGGAAAAGGGTTCGAAGAGAGAGTAATGGACAGAGGAATGGTGGTGAGAGATGAATGGGTTGATCAGAGGAATATATTAGATCACAAGAGTATTAGAGAGGTTTTGAGTCATTGTGGCCGTTGGAATTCTCTGATGTAGAGCATTTTCTCGGAGGTTCTTATATTGGCGTTTCCACTAGCGTCGGAGCAATCGCTGAATGCAATTTTGGTGGCAAAGAAGGCTTTGGACACTGTGGAGATAGTGATGGCTATTTAAGAGGAATTCAAGCTGGAAATTCCAGACAAAGAAGCTAACATGATCGATTCTTGCTCTCTCGCCAATGAATACGTTTTCAATCATCCAATGTCTAGCTAAACCTGTGCCTCTCAAGGTTTCTCCTTTCTTTTTTTTTTGTCGAAATGAGGTTCTCTCAAGCTCTTTCCTGAATGATGGGAATTGCAAATAAATTCAGTTCTGTTTGAAGAGCATTGTTTTCTCTTTTAACAGTTTCAGTTTCCTTGAAAAAAAACCTTTTGCTTGAATATTTTGTAATTTTCACTTTTTGGAGTTATTTACAATCCGTCTTTTATGCAACCTATTGCGACTTGCGAGAAACCAAAGGGTTTTTGTTCTCTCTCTCTCTCCTCATGCTCTTGGTAAAACGGTTCGAAGAGAGAGTAGTGGACAGACTTATGGTGGTGAGAGATTAATGGATTGATCACGAGAGTGTTAAGAAGGTTCTTAAGCCATTGTAAGTGAAATTCTCTGATGTAGAGCATTTGCTACGAGGTTCCTATCTTGGCATTTCTACTAGCGGCGGAGCAACCGCTGGATGCAATTTGGTGGCAGAAGAGCTGAAAGTGGTGGAGAGAGTGGTGACGAGATTGTGAGAAGAGAAGAAATTGCGGAGAAAGTGAAGGAGTTGATGGAGGGAGATAAAATAGAAAGAGCTGAGGTGGAATATCGAAGCATATGGTAAGATGGCGAAGAAGGCTTTGGGGGAAGGTATTGGTTCGTCTTGGAAGAATTTGGACAAATTTATCAATGAGTTTTGAAATAAATGGAACATGATGATGTTGTGAGCTCATACCCAACCTTACCATCAAAGGCATTTGTAGAGTGATTCATGTATTTATTAATCTAGTCACCATTCATTATGAATGGTTAAGGGTGCGGCTTTGATGGTTTTTTTTTTAATCCAAAATTGTAAAAAAGAAAAAAACTCTATGGATAAAATGCATTAATCAATCTATTCATAGAAACACATTTAGACAATCCAAAATATTTGATAAATTATGATATTTATTTTGCAAATACATTAACCAATTTATTCACAAAATTGCCAATTTATTCATAGAAACACATTTAGAGCATCCAAAATACTTGATAAATTATAATAGTTATACCACCCTTATTACATTCACCATTTAGTTGTGGTTCCATTTGTCTTCCACCGTCTAATTTGCTTTTTTTTTTTTTTTTTTTTTTGCAGGAATTGTACTTGAACTTGCATAAACCATACTTGAACTTGCAAGAACCATATTTGAACTACTCGATTTTGCCTGTTCTGCTTCTTTTGCATGATATGCTTCTTTTGCATCTGACGATCTATTGTCACCATTTGAAATCTTAAGTTCAAATCTTAGCATTTAAAAAATTGTCAGTATGAGCATCTGACGATCTATTGTCACCATTTGAAATCTTAAGTTCAAATCTTAGCATTTAAAAAATTGTCAGTATGTTATATATAACTACATCACAATAAAATGTTTTGTATAAAACTTTTAAATCATATAAATTACGGTGATATAAACTAAGTTATTCATAATTTAGATCAATAATGCAAATTTGACATACTATTCTTTTAATTATGATGTGCATGACATAAAACCCAACAAAAATATCATTATTCATAAAAATTTAATTCGGCAAATCTATTAAGAACACGAATAATTAGTGAGAGGTAACTTAGGAGAAAAAAGAAAGAAGACCCACTCCATCGAAAAAATTGAATTTGGTATTGTCCCAATATAATTTGATGAGATCTCCCTTTTTGAGACCTGTTGCATTTTTGATTTTTGCCCATCCATTTCTGAGTTGATACATACTGTTATAACAAAGGGTAACCCAATAGGATTTATCATTATCCTTAACTTCCAGTTGAATACCATTATGAGGTATCATAATTTCCATCCTTTTTAGTATGTTTTCGACCTTCAATTTTGGTAAATTCAACACACAAAATCTAGAAAATCAGTATCCGTTAACGTTTTTTCTATCATCATATTTGGATCCACTGAACTAAATTTTAAACTGTTTTAGGAATATAACTTATCGAATGATTTCAGCAAGAAGATATTACCCGTTAGTTGGTTAACTTTTAGCTCGGATTACAAATTGTACCCATGACTTGTAGCTGATCTCGGGTGAGAAGTCGGAATCCAGGGATCCTTCCATACGGAGACTGAAGTACCATAACCAACTCTTTTAATAAGCCTTTTTGTACCAGAGATCTATCTGATATGATATTCTTCCATCCATACGATAGCGAGTATGAGCGAATGGGGTCCATGGGGCTCCCCGTCCTAAAATATTTTCCTTTAAAGACCTTAGAAAATAAAGAATCTGGATGATCAATGAGTCGCCAAAGCTGCTTGGCTAGCAACGCCATATTAAAATCTTCAATGATCCGAAAACCAAACCCTCCTTCCGACTTATGTTTACATAACTTTTTCCAGGCCAACCAGTGTATTCTCCGTGATCGGCCATAATTACTTTACAAATACTGCGCTACCGTGCTCGTCGGTTTTGTAGTTATCGTTTTGGCCGTCTAAAACATGACATAACATATGTTGGTGATGCGGATTCCACATACTTAATTAACACATCTTTTCCTCCTTTGGAAAGCAATCTGGAAGTTCATCCGTTTACCCGCTTATAATGTCGTTCAATGAGGAGTTGGAAGATCTTTTTTTTGTTTCCCCCTAAGCTTTCTGGTATTCCCAAATATGTTCCCATTCCACCAACAATCATTATCCCTAGAGTTTGTTGAACCACGTTTTGGGTATCCGTCTCAACTGTGTGTCTAAATTGCACTGATGATTTACCAAAGTTTATCTGTTGACCCAAAATTGCTTCGTATTGTTGTAAAACACGTAATAATGTTTGAGTTTCCTCTCTCATTGTCTTGCAAAAGAATAAGCTATCATCCTCAAAGAGCATATGCAAAACTGGTGGACTTGTCTGCGCCACTTTCATTCCATTAATAAGTTTATCTTGTTCCACGTTCTTCAGATT
Organism: Alliaria petiolata; assembly: GCA_020283515.1. Classification (NCBI taxonomy): domain Eukaryota; kingdom Viridiplantae; phylum Streptophyta; class Magnoliopsida; order Brassicales; family Brassicaceae; genus Alliaria; species Alliaria petiolata. The sequence continues at coordinate 88,772,313 of JAHZTW010000001.1, forward strand.
GGCAATAAGGACTTCAGTACATAAGATAAATATGTATGGAGATAATGGGTCATCCTGTCTTAGCCCTCTTTTTGGTTTAATCTCCCCTAGAGGGTGACCATTAATTAGAACCTTGTATTGTACCGTCTCAATGCACCATATTATCCACGAGATTCATATTTCGGTGAACTCTATTTTCCTTAGTAATTGGTGTATAAACACTCATTTTAATCGATCATATGCCTTGCTCATATCCATCTTTACCGCCATATATTATTGTTTGCAAGACGCGTTCGTGCGTAGTCCAATAAATATTTCATGGGCAATCAAAATATTAACAGAAATTAGACGCCCTGACACAAAAGTCGATTGTGTTTCAGAGATCAAACCATGTAAAATTTGCCATAGTTGTTGGCACAAAACCTTCGAAATGATCTTGTACCCCCTCCCCCCCCCACATTGCATAAAATGATGGGTCATAATTCTGTCATGCGAGTGGGTCTATCCGTTTTTGGAATGAGACATATATTAGTCATATTTAGACGCTTATCAACACCTTGATGTGAGAAAATCATTAACCATGAACACTATATCATCTTTAATTACATGCCATGACTGCTGAAAAATAAAGTCGTCATACCATCTGGCCCTGGAGCCTTCTCCGGGTGCAACATGAAAAGCGCCGTCCTATCTTCCTCCTCTGTTGCTCCTTTATATCGTTATCCATTTCAGAGATTTTGTTCCTCACCTCTGTGAGTGCATCCTCAAATGTTATTGGAGAGGTCGACGTGAATAAGTCTTCAAAATATTCCACTGCAATCTTCTCTATTTTATCTTCTCCGGTCATCCAAATTTTATTTTATCATGTAGACCCACGGTTTTGATGTTCGTTTTATTTTTCTAATTCAAAATTGTAAAAAAAAAAAAACAATCTATAGATAAAATATATTAACCAATTTATTCATAGAATTACCAATTTATTCATAAAAACATATTTAGACCATCCAAAATATTTGATAAATTATTATATTTATTTTGCAAATAAATTAACCAATTTATTCATAAAAACGGGTGTTTTTCCATTTATCCTCCACCGTTTACTTTACATCATTTACTTTTTTCTTGTTTTTTTGGAAGGAACTATAAAAGTTGGATGAACCGTAATTGAAGTTGCAGGAGCTGTACTTGAACTTGCAGGAGCTGTACTTGAACTTGCATGAACTGTACTTGAACTTGCAGGCACCGTACTTGAACTTTCAGGAACTATATTTGAACTTGCAGGAACCGTACTTGAGCTTGTAGGAACTGTATTTGAACTGCTCGCTTTTTCCTGATCTGTTTGTTTTGCATCTGACGATCTGTTGCCATAATTTGAAAGCTTAAGTACAAATCTTAACATATATAAAATTGTTAGTATGTTTTATATAGTTACGACACAATAACATGTTTTGTATAGAACTTCTAGATCATATAAATTACGGTGATTAAAATTTCGATCAATAATGCAAATTTGACATACTACTTTTTAATTATAATATACATGAAACCCAACAAAAAGATAATTATTCATAAAAACATTAGTTTGACAATTATAGTAAAAAATGAATAATTAATCAGAGATAACTTAGAAAAAGAAAAAAAGAAGACTCACTCCATCATAAAAAGGAATTTGTTATGGTCCCAATATAATTTGATGACATCTCCATTTTTAAGACCTCTGTCATTTTTTATTTTTGTCCACCCATTTCTGAGGTTATATTTATCACTCATATAATTAAGGATAAGCGAATATGATTTTTCATCCTTAACTTCCACTGGAATACCATTTTTAGGCATTGTAAGTTTCATTTTTTTTAGTATGTTTTCTACCTTCTCTTTTGGTAAATTTAACGCACCAGCATTAGAAAGATTTAACGTTTTTGTTATCATCATATTTTGATCCATTATACTAGTTTTTTAACTGTTTAAGAAATATAACTTATAGAATGCTTTCAGAAAATAAAATGATTGAGGATTTTGAAGAACTCAACCCATATATTTATATATAGTTCTCAACCAAAATAATATTTCTTGTCTTCAATGTTTATTTTAATATTATTAATGCTCTTAAAAAAAACTCTCTAAATTTGGTTACTTACAAATATATTTTTTCTAAGTTAGCATATGGTATTTTTCTAAATTTAGAACTTTAATGATTTAGTTAATTAATTATTTTTATTATGCTAAATTGTATTTATATCATCTTAGGTGTTTTTGGTTCTCAAAAAGATCTTTCTATANTTTCATTATTCGACCTAGCATAATCTAAACCTAGAAACCATAAGTGTAGCTTTAACTTCCCTGAGGATTCGATACCCCTTATACTTCAACTGCATTGCTGTGCACTTGCAGTAGTTGATTATTTGGGTAAAACTAGACCCATATCAAGTTTTTGGCGCCGTTGTCGGGGACGCTAATAGCTACCTAACGGGATCTAGTATTAGGATTCTGTCTAGGTTTTTGTTTTATTTTTGTTACTGATTTAGTTCTCTATCTTTTGTTTCAGGTGCATGCCCAGTACCAGGAGCAACAAGGAAGAAGAACTAGTCACTTTGAACCAGGAAATCAACTGTCTCGAACGTACGAACCGCAAGTCTGCACGAGCATCGATCGACACACCAGGCGTCGATCGACACCTTTCGCAGACAGAGATGGCTGAACCTGTAATCATGATACGCAACGAGGATGGCGACTTTGTTGACCTGCAGGGCAACAGAAGGAACGCCCAAGGACAGAGACTTGATGAGGCTGGCGCTATCATCGTCGAAGCTGCAGAAGCTGGACGTGGAAGAACACTAGGCGAGTACAACCGCCCATACCAGTTCTATGCCAATAGAGCTGCGATCCGTCCTCCTGCATTCCAGAGGAATGACTTTGAGCTGAAGCCCGCTTATTACACTTTAGTGGCTCAGCATCTCTTTCATGGTCTTCCCAGTGAGCACCCTATGGACCATATTGAAAGATTCGAGGACCTCGCATCAAGCATCAAGGCCAATGGAGTGACCTACGACTACATTTTCTGCAAGCTCTTTCCTTACTCACTTGCAGGCGATGCGTCTTACTGGCTGAAGCAGCTTGATCCAGGATCTTTGAACACTTGGGAAGAAACAAAGAATGCATTTTTATGCAATTTCTTTGATGATGCAAGATCCGAGGAGCTGCGGATGAAGATCACTACATTCTCCCAAGGACCTGCTGAAGCATTCAAGGCTTCATGGGTGCGATTCAAGGCCTACCAGAGGGACTGCCCACATAACGGTTTTACCAAACCACAGCTTATCGGTATCTTTTACCGAGGGATTGATTGGAGGTACCAGATGGCCTTGGACGCTGCAAGCAATGGCAACTTCAACACAAGGGTTCCGGAAGATGCGATAGAGCTTATTGACAATTTGGCTTCTAGCAACAGCACCAAAAACGCAGAGCCAGACTGAGGTGGACAACGTACACAATCTCTTGGTGGGGAAGAAGCAAGTCCATTTTGCCAATGAGGTGGAGTCATTCGAACCAGAGCCAGACTGTGAAGAAGAAGACGTGAATTACATCAACGGAGGAGGATTTCAGGGCCAGCGCTATGGGAACCAGCAGGGAAACATGAACTTCACTGGGAATTATCAGAAGAGTTCCTTCACAGGAAATCAAAACTCTTCTGGTTACACGCCGAAACCCTCATTTCAGAGCAGCAACTACACTAGGAGCTATGGAAATTCTTCATACCAGAAGCCACCTCCGCAAGACAACAAAATGGAGGCCATGCTTGAGCAGATATTGGAAGGACAGCAGAAGATGACAGTGAGCTTCAATGGCAAGATTGATGCACTGTATGAGGACCTGAATGGGAAGATTACCAACATACATTCTCACATGAAGAAACTGGATATTCAGGTTGCTCAAACCGCAGAAACTGTCAACAGGCAAGAGGGATTCCTTCCAGGGAAGACGGATACCAATCCCAAACGCCACATGAATGCCATTGAGCTGAGGAGTGGCAAGACCCTTCAAACCGTGCAGAAAAGAGGGCTCAGCACTGCAGAATTCGAGGAGCTTGAAGACACAGAAGATGCTGCGGAGCAGAGTGTCGATCGACACCAGGAGGGTATCGATCGACACCCACCACGGACTGAAGCAGATCGAGTTAAAACCAAGACTGTTGCTGAAGAAAAAGTTTACAAGCCAAGGATCCCTTTTCCACTGATCACAAAGAAGTCCAAGAAGGAGCTGCTGGAAGCTAGATGCAAGGCTATCATGGATAGACTAGTGGTAGAAATCCCCTTGATGGATGCCATTAGAACTACTCCAATGATAAAAAGATACCTGAAGTGGATGATGACCAACAACATTGACATGGAGGAAGGAGTAATGATGATATCAGAGCAAGTCAGTGCTGTCATTCAGAACAGGCTACCAGAAAAGCTCTCCGATCCAGGGAGCTTTGTTCTTGATTGCTCCATTTTCTCAGATAAGTTTGGGAGATCTTTATGCGATTTAGGCTCAAGCGTCAACTTGATGCCTCTTTCGGTTGCTCTCAGGATGGATATGACAGATTTCAAGGCTACTAGAATCTCTTTAGTCCTCGCAGATCGATCCATCAGGATCCCTGAAGGTGTCTTGGAAGATGTTCCTATCAGAGTTGGAGATTGTCTAATACCCACAGACTTTGTGGTATTAGCCTATGATGAGGAACCCAAAGACCCTCTCATACTTGGTAGACCATTCTTGGCTACAGCTGGAGCCATCATTGACGTGAGGAAGGGAAGAATCGCACTGAACATTGGCGACCTGGTGATGAATTTTGACATGGAGAAGCTGATGAAGAGACCCACAATTGATGGACAAACCTTCTATGTTGATACACTCACCAACCATGCTGAAGAGATTTTCAAGGAGGACCATCCTGCAGACCCTTTGGAACGTGCTCTGACAACTTCTACAAAGGACATTGAAGACCTTGACGAAGCTGCTACTACCTACACCAAGATGCTCGACGCAAGTGAGCATGTTATGCAACTTATCGCACAGGAAGATCTGTGTCGATCGACACCATGCGACATCAAGCACAGATTCGAAGCTTGGCGATTGGAGCGAAATCGAAGCACCTAAAGTTGAGCTCAAACAGCTCCCTGCCGGGCTAAGGTACGCATTTCTTGGTCCCAATTCGACCTATCCTGTTATAGTAAATGCTTCCTTAAACAACGCAGAGCTCACTTTATTGCTAAGCAAGCTGCGCAAGTTTCGCAAAGCTCTTGGCTATTCTCTTGATGATATTTCAGGGATCTCACCAGACTTATGCATGCATCGGATTCACCTTGAGGATGAGGCAAAGTCATCAATTGAACACCAAAGGAGACTGAATCCGAACCTGAAGGAAGTTGTCAAGAAGGAGATCATGAAGCTGTTGGACGCAGGCATCATCTATCCCATCTCAGATAGTGCTTGGGTCAGCCCTGTTCACGTTGTCCCTAAGAAGGGAGGAGTCACCGTGGTGAAGAATGAGAAGAACGAGCTGATTCCTACAAGGACTGTGACTGGTCACAGGATGTGCATAGACTACCGGAAGCTAAATTCCGCGACCAGAAAGGATCACTTTCCTTTGCCTTTCATTGATCAGATGCTGGAAAGATTGGCGAATCATCCCTACTACTGCTTCCTTGATGGCTATTCAGGATTCTTCCAGATCCCCATCCATACAGATGATTAGGAGAAGACCACGTTTACATGTCCTTATGGTACTTTTGCATACCGCAGAATGCCATTTGGACTTTGTAATGCTCCTGCAACTTTACAGAGGTGTATGATGTCTATCTTCACAGACATGATTGAGAAGTTCATGGAGGTCTTTATGGATGACTTTTCAGTTTATGGGTCATCTTTTAAAGACTGCTTGGAGAACTTATGCGCAGTACTACAGAGATGTGAGGAGAAACACTTAGTCCTGAACTGGGAAAAGTGTCACTTCATGGTCACAGATGGGATTGTACTTGGCCATCGAGTTTCAGCAGAAGGAATCGCAGTAGACCGCGCCAAGATTGAAGTCATGACCACTTTGCAAGCACCTGATTCTGTGAAGTCTGTGAGAAGTTTTCTGGGTCACGCTGGGTTCTACAGAAGATTTATCAAGGATTTCAGCAAGATAGCGAGACCACTCACCGCTATTCTCTGCAAAGATGTGAAGTTTGAGTTCACAGAAGAGTG